>JAPKLX010000187.1:149489-193838 GCA_026898415.1 Leonotis leonurus | reverse complement strand
TATCGGCTGGAAATATTCCTCGTGCCCGATACTGATTCCCTTTATCGAACAGTGGGTCTGGTCTAAACAATGCCACGTACTGACAGTTAAAAATAAGTTGAAACACGGAACAACTTTTGGCCTCAAATCCCAAAACGTAATGCGAATAAAGTGAAAACGAGGAATCGATAGTTTTCTAGGTCTTCTAAAGTCATTTTGGCAATACCGAGGTTTTCAAATCAACTTGGCCCAGAAGGCAAAAATACTCAGGACATTATTCCCTATAGGAATATGTAAAAATATTTTTAAAACATGCAACTTTACCTCGAAACTTACTCGAGAAGATTCGTAGTGTTTTTCAGATCTATAAAAATTGGACCGATGAAAATAAATGAAATCTCTTTCATAAAATTCTATATTTTTTTCTCTACTTGCACTATAAATTTTATTGGAAAATGATAGACCGTGAATATTTTTCCTTTAGAAAAATATGATAATAATACAATAAATCATGGCATGTCGATCCTAATCGGGATTCAAATCTAAAATTAAATCCGGCAGAGTAACGGATCTTATGGTCAGAAACTCAAAATCTTGATGGACCTTAGCCGTCTGATAGATCAATAGTCATAAACAGGAAAATGAATGAAGAAGAGAACGGAGGAGAAAGAATGAAGATAACGGTATCGGAACGATGGTAGCTGAGCCACCTTTGTCAAGCTCCATGCCTACCTTCGACCTTACCCTGACGTACCTTGACTTAAATCAATCTTCGATTTCCAAACCCGCAGAACCTCGATACTCCAAAATGATAAAAAGAAAAAGAGAGAGAAGAGAAGAAACAGAAGCAAGGAAATGCTTTTGTTAGAAATGAACAAAGAAGCTCACGCCCTCACCCCTTATTTATACAAAATATTTGATTTTTTTATAATTATAATTATTATATTATATTATTATATTATTATTAATTTTTTAATCTTAAAACGTCGTAACTTCTACATACGACCTCATTTTCAAGCAAACTCAAAGTCAACATCTCCATTTCTTAATACTCTACAAAATGACTATAATATTGATATACTTTCGATCATGCATGGAAAAACTAATTTTTTATACGACGTGCTTATACTTCAAAAATTCGTAGCGGTTACATACGAACTCAATTTTGAGAAAACTTAGTGCCAATATTTTTCTCTTGAAAAACCCTACAAAATGAGTATAATATTGACATGCTTTTGACTTATGCATGAAAAGATCATTTTTAAAAGAAACGTTGAAAAAGTTTCGCCGGGTGCCAAATTCTCATGGTAGGTCCTAACATGGTATAGTCTCTTCCTAAAATTCTTAATTAGTCGTAGTAAGATATCTAAACTTTATTAGGAAAATTCGGGGTATTACAGTTAAACATGGGTTTAACAAATTTTTGATGGAATTACTATGTTGGTAGAGAGTCTCGTTATTTGCAAATGCCAATGTGTGTTAGATAGAGACTAATTCTTGCTATTTTTATTTTAGGAAGTGATCATATGGCACCCAAGACCAAAGGCAAGAATGTGGCTACATCATCTCCTTATCCTACTACGGACCCTGGGTTCTATGGCATCAAGCTTCCAACCGATGAATACATCCAGGAAAAATGGAGAGAGCTTGCCCATTGAAGCTCCGAGCTACGATACATATGTCCCGATACCATAAGCCGTCTTGGAATTGTTTAAGATGTGAACCGTTTAATAACCCGAGCAGGCATGACAACCATTTTGATTGGCTGCTGGCCGACATATTGCAGCCTAATGCTGGAGTTCTTATGTACATTAGAAGTCATAAAGGTTGACAACGACCCAAGGTGGATTCAATTCCGTTTGGGTAATTGGCCCCGAGAGTTAGACCTCACGAAAATGAATCACATTCTCGGGTGCCCCATCGATGGATCCTTCAACCCGCCGCATTTCAAGGCCGATGATATGTGGACACTGGCGGTCCGCGTCGAGTTTGAAAACCAGCCCTACTACAGCAGTGGCCACTCCAAGACATCAGCCATCTGCAATCCCGTCTTTCGCTACTTGCAGCGTGTGCTTTCCTATAACTTCTTAGCACGAGAGAATGTGGGGAACCCTTAATATAATGATTAATTTAAGTCAAGTTTTGACCAAGACAATTAATTAAATTTAATTGTGTCAAAAATGACTTGAAAATTAATTAAATTAAGTTAACATTTTGATTTGGTTAAATTAATGTTGAATTATTAAAATTCTAAATAACTTGAATAATAGATGGATTTGTTAGAGATAAAAGTGAGATTATATACTATTATTAAAAGGTTTTATTCATTCTCCTCTGAAGTCCTAACCTACCCCAAAATATCTATATATAGGGAGAGTAGGAGGGGCGGGAACGATTTTATCCTCTACATACACTAGAAAAATCTGCCCTTAGGAGGTTATTTACTCTCCAAATTTTAGAAAATAAGGGTGTTCAAATTCCCAATTTTCGATCTTCTCTGTCTTTTAAAGTTTGATAGATTATTGTCCACACAATAACCAAGCTATAGATCGGGAATATGTTTGAAGCTTTCAAGGTCAGATCGAAGGATACATCGATCGGAGTGGATTGTTATTCGTTGTTGACGATCCAAATCGTCTCTCCACAAACGAAGGATTAAGTGAAAGAGAAAGGTATAATTCTTCATTATTTATTATGCTATGTGGTATTATTTGTTTATGGATTAATTATTTACATGATTACTTGAACTTGTGGATCTTACGAAATAGAGAGCTCCTCATACGGGTTCCTTCAATACTAACACATATTTTTTAAAAACAAAATATTTTAATTTCTTAATCTTCGTGTTGAATCTTTTATGACCATTTTTAGTTTGACAAAGGGGTAGATAATAATGACATATAATAATAATAATTCGAAAAAATAATATTATAATAAAATATTACATTTGTGTTGTAGAATGCATATGCAAATTATGTATTAACTATATCTTTAGTAAATTCATGTGTTATTGTTGGTAATCCTTTACAAAATTTAGTTTTGATGATTTTTTTTTCGAAACACACTTAGATTTAATTCATGTTTTGTTTGCTAGATCTAGCCTGCTCAACATGAAACAGATCACTATAATATTAAGTGAATCTGATAGAGAGCAAGCCTGCATTATCTAGACCAGGTAGCTGATGACTTATAAATGTAAATGACTCAAATACTTTTAAGTATTATGTCCTATAGATAGTCATCTGGTTAGTTATTCTTCTTGATTATCGAAGCAAACCAGCTCACCTGATAGCAAGCAGATCGTCTGATGAAGATCACTCAATCTGGTCTAAAGAAGATTTCACCCAGGCACTGGCACCAACTTTTTAAGCAAGTTTGAACCAGACCAGATCACTTCGCTGGAAATGAACATGATCTGGTTGACCAGATCAACTTGAACGAGTGAACCTATCTTCTCAGATCACTTAGATAGAGACTTGGTGAAAATACAGATATGCAATGAGTCATCTATTATTTTCCCGCAATCATCTGATATATTTTCTTAAGACATCTAGTATACGATCTGTTACCTGATGTACTTAGAGAGAGTCCCACCTCTTATGCCACGTCATCAGATCTCACGAAGAAGTAAAGTCAATCAAATCAAAGATCAAAAAGGAAGGTGAATCATGTGAAGCTCAAATAAAGGAAAGAGTAAGGTTTGGTGGGGGGGGGGGCGGCCCCCAATACACCAAATACAAACTTTTCAGTTTACTTGACTGATATTTAGAGAGATTTAAGCTTTCTAAAAAATAGATTGCTATTTGTGACAAACCAGATCGATCTCGTTCTGTCCAGGCAGAATCTCTATAGTGAATAACACTAAGTAGAGATCAAGAGTGATCTTATTCTCTAGCAGAGTGTTGTGTACGGAATAATGGTGGACTTAGTCGGTGCTCTTTGTTTAGAAAACCTTTACAAAAACTTAACCAAGTATTTAGCAGATTGATTAAGAATGTAGTTTTGAATGAGAGTGAATGTCAGTGAATAAAACAACTGGAATAAAAAAATGCAGAAACTAAATAGCACAGTTGTTTTTACGTGGTTCGGAAAACCCCCTACGTCCACAGTCTAATCCAAACTAGATTAGATATCCACTACTAGGATACTCTTCTTGTTTATACTCGCTGAGTACGAGCCACAAGTTTCGTACACAACCTGGTTGAAACTTATGCACGAATAAGGGTCGTGTCCCTTTACAACTTACAGAAAACTACTGTAACTGGATCTCTTCACGTTAATCCACTAGAAAACTACTAGCTAGTGAAGATCTCCTTCCTTCTTTCTCGATAAGACAGACTTAAATCGAGTTGATGTGATTTCAATCACGAATGGCTCAGAACACGATCTGGTGAGTAGAAATCTTCTCTAGTAGATACTTCGATAGGTGAGATGATTTCTGGATAGAGTAACAGCTTGTTGATCGTAGATGATTTTCTTGTGTTTTCTTCCAGTCTTTGTTCCAAGCTTTTATGGGTGTAGAATTTGAAATTCTAACCGTTGTGCTTGATTGGTTCTAAGTGAATGTGATTTTACAAATCAAGGATATTGAGTCCCTAAATTATCTCCTCTTACCTTTTGAAAGGTTGACAGAATCTTCTAAATATGGTAAGCAGATCGTTTGACAGATACTACTTTCCTTCTTCTTATCTTGATTGATTCTCTTCCTTCGATGGTATGAATGACGTAGCACAGGTTTTGGGTTTCACCAACATTTAGTCTGATATCATCAGGTTTCAACACTAAATGTCGATCTGGTCGCAGCAGATTGATATCGATCTGGTCACAGCAGATTGATATTGATCTGGTAACAGTCGATCTGGTCGAAGACGATCTGGTCAAAGATGATCTGGTCGCAGATGATCTGGACGAACAGAAAGTATGCTTCAAAGCATGGTTGATTCTTCTGAGTGTTTTGGTAAAAGCTGATGATAATTCTGATGGATCTTCTGCTTGCTTTCGTCTGATTTCAACGATCTGGTCCTATTGACTAAGAGAAGACAGAATGACTTCTATAGGATGAAATCCTTTACAAGTTAAGTCATTTCGTAGATAGAACTAGGATCAGTTCTCTTATCCAACACACTTTATGTTTTAGTGTTCTGGTACACATAGAACAGATTGAGGTCTAACAGAACATGATTAAATCTAAGTGTGTTTCGAGAGAACATCATCAAAACTAATTTATCTGCGGGTTTCCCAACAATTTCCTCCTTTTTGATGATGTCGAAACCACACTTTACAAGATAATCCTAAGTAAAGCATTAACATGATCTGGTTTTAAACAACCAGAAGGGTTAGCAGATTGTTATTTTAGTTCATATAACAATCAAATGCAAAATAAAGGTTTCTGGACAATGAGACTTTGTCTTTAGAAAATCCACATCTATTAATATGAGTCGATGAGTACAAGTGGAAAACAGAAGGACAATAGTCAAAACATAAGAAGCAGATGATTAAAGATAAAATAATTTAAGAGAACCATTTGGCTGCTCCTCCCTTCTTTATCTTCTCGCGTTGAGCGTCAGAAACCAGTTGTATACTCTCATATATTCCATCTCTCACTCTGGCATAATTGGGATCGTGGTTATCGATCTTGTATCCTTTAATTTTGGCCAGCTGATTGATGTAATTTGAAATATACGTTTTGTCTGGAATGTTGCTTCCTGGAATCGTAGGGCACACCATGTACTCCTTTTCAGGGGCCTTAATTTTGATCTTAGCATCTGAGGCAGCCGTTCTGATTCGTTGTATCAGATTTTTGTCGCTGAAGTTCTCCAGATATCGATTAAAGTCATCATCTGGTGTGGATTCAGAATAAGTAGGTTATTTTAGGAAGTACCTATTCAGAATAAACCCTTGCTTAACTTTCTCCCAATCGTTCTGGTCATTCTCTGGAATCCATATATCTGTTGGGGTTTGCTTCTTCAAAGATAGTAGTGCTCAGTGCGATGTATGTGTAGGTGAATAGTTGAGTGCATGAACAATACATATATATAAGAAAATAATCAACGAAGAAAATTAAAGCGATAATAATTGAAGGGTTGGATGAAAATCTCCCTTTTTAGGTTTTCCCGCTTCAGCTTTCCAATTTGCCGCCTTTCATCGCGTTTGATGTACGTGCTAGATCCTTGGGTTGTAGGTAAGAGTGTGTGTATCTTCCTATCCACTGCAACTTTCCTTTTCCTTTTCTTGCAAGGATTTCCTCGATCACAGTTTCCGAAGGTGTGCTAATCATCATTATTATAAGAGATTTAGCAAATATAGGTCAGAAAATAGCTTTATAGACTGTAGTTAGGATGTTAATTATGGTCAGTGACGTGTTCCATCTAAGACGTTTCAATTTTCCAAATTCCCCCTTGACTAAGTAATCATTTATTGGGAAAATAATTTCCACGTGGCATGTCTTCTATCTGGGCAAGTTTAGATACGTGTTACTGGTAACGTTCTGTTATTGTGAGATCTCTGTTTCCATCTGGTACTGCATCATTATGGTTTGTCATTCTGGTTGACAATCTGGTTTTGTATTTTATGTCTTGATTGACACGGACAGAGACTTGGTTCTGTTTGTATCGTGCTGCTACCATTTGTATCTTTCTGCTACACAATCTGGTTTCATCAATCTGGTATTGACTTTATTCTATCATCCAGATTTAGTAATCCAAGCTTTCCACATAGCATCTTGAATCTTTCTTCTGGTAGAGCTTTCGTCAAAATATCAGCACGTTGAACATCTGTGTGAATCTTCTCAATCTGGATATGCTTCATCTCCACATGATCTCTAATAAAATGATGTCTCACATCAACATGCTTGCACCTTGTATGGAGTACTGAATTCTGTGTTATCGCTATTGCGCTTGAACTGTCACAGAATATAGGTATCTCCTTTACATCGATCTCTTAATCCTTTAGTTGTTTCTTCAACCATAATATTTGTGCACAACAACTTCCAGCAGCCATATATTCTGCCTCAGTTGTTGATGTAGCAATAGATGTCTGTTTCTTCGAGAACCAAGATATCAGCTTGTTTCGAAGAAACTGGCATACACCAGAAGTAGACTTTCTGTCCAGTTTGCATCCAGCATAATCTGAATCAGAATAGCCTGTTACTTCAAAGTTGTCGTTACAAGGATACCAGAGTCTAATTTGTATTGTTCCTTTAAGATATCTAAGTATCTTTTTGACAGCTTCCATATGTGACTCTTTGGGATTGGCCTGGTATCTGGCACATACTCCAACTGCGAATGTAATGTTAGGTCGACTTGCTACTAGGTATAGTAGAGAGCCAATAATGCCTCTGTATTGTGTTATTTTAGCTGGTTTGCCTTCTGGATCTAGATCTATCTTCCCGTTAGTCTGCATTGGAATCTTGATTGGTTTACTGTCTCTGACTCCAAATTTAGTGACCAGATCGTTAATGTACTTTGCTTGATTTACAAAGATACCATCTGGTAACTGCTTCACCTGCAGACCTAGAAAGAAATTCATCTCGCCCATCATGGACATTTGATATTTATTTTTCATTAGTTCATCAAATTTGTCACATAAATAGGCATATTGTGATCCAATTATGATATCATCAACATATATCTGGACTAAAAGGATATATTCTTTGACTTTGATTACGAACAGTGTCTTGTCAATAGAACCTCTTCTAAAGCCTGATTCCAGTAAGAATGTTGATAAGGTTTCATACTACACTCTGGGTGCTTGTTTCAGACCATAAACAGCTTTAGCTAATCTGTATACTTTCTGGCCTGGGTTTCCTTCTTCAAAACCAGGTGGTTGCTCAACATATAATTCCTCTTCAAGTATACCATTTAGAAATGCACTTTTAACATTCATCTGGTACACTTTGAATCTCTTGTATGCTGCATATGCTAGGAACAGTCTGATTGCTTCCAATCTGGCAACTGGTGCAAAAGTTTCATCAAAATCAATACCTTCTTGTTGACTGTATCCTTTTACAACTAGTCTGGCTTTGTCTCTGACTACTTCACCATTCTCATCTCATTTATTCTTGAATACCCATTTGACACCTATCACTCCCTGATGTCTTGGTCTGTCCACAATATACCAAACTTGATTTCTTTTAAACTCATTGAGTTCTTCTTGCATAGCAATAACCCAGTCTGCATCTTTAAGTGCTTCAAAGGCATCAGATGGTTCAACGTGTGATAGATAGCAACTTAGAAGTGCACTTTCTCCATGCATTCTCCTGGTTCTCACACGATCTGATAGGTTCCCAACAATCTGTTCAGGAGGATGATTGTCTTGTATCCATCTCCTTCTGCTGGACATCTCTTCTTCTGATATCTCAGGCTCAGGTTCATTTGTTGGGTCCTCAAATTCTGGGTGTGCTGTTGAAGATGCTTGAAAAGGATTTTCAACTTCTGGTTCTTCAATTTCTTGATCATTGTTCCAACCATTTGTATCTCTGGATTCTTCAGGTTGATCTTGAGATTGTTCAGTATTATCTCCTTCCACTGGTTGATTATCTTCTGGTGGAATCATTGATCTGTCTCGATCCAGATCGATATGTTCCGTTCCCCCTTGCTGTGAGCTTGTTGTATCAGCATTAAGTGGAACATCGATTTCATTCTCTTTTGCTGTATTCCAGATTAGAATGTCTTCTAACAATATCCCTTCTGTTCTCTTGTCCTTAATCTGGTTTTGAGTATGTTCATCACCTATCTCTCTGTAATTAATAAAAGATTCATCAAATACTATATGAGGTGTTACTTCCACAATATGAGTCTTCTTGTTGTAAACCCTATAAGATTTACTAACATCAGAATATCCTAAGAATATTCCAGGGTCAGCTTTACTCTCAAAGGTTTTCAATTGAGATTTCTCATTATTATGAATGTAACACAACCAACCAAAAGTACGAAAGTAGTGTATCCTGGGATTTCTGTTGTTCCAGACTTCATATGGTGTATTCCCATGTCTAAGGGTAATCACCGATCTGTTCTGTGTATAACAGGCCATATAGATGGCTTCTGCCCATAATTTCTTCGGTAATCTGGTTGCATTGAGCATGGTGCGATCTGCTTCCTTCAATGATCTGTTCCTTCTTTCAACCACTCCATTCTGTTGAGGTGTTCTTGCTGCAGATGTTTGATGTGTGATTCTCATTTGGTTGCAGTAATCCTCAATCTTCTGGTGTAGGAATTTTGTTCCACGATGTGTTCTGATGGTTGCAACAAAAGTTTCCTTTTTCTTGGTGATTTGGTTTAAGAAGTTTGACAGCTTTTCCAATGTTTCTTTCTTCTTATGTAAGAAGATTACCCATGTAAATCTTGAATAATCATCAATGATGACCAGAGTGTACTTCCTATCATTTATACTTAATGGCTTAACTGGACCAAATAAGTTTAAATGAAGTAACTCTAAGATTCTAGTGGATGACTGAACTGCTTTGCTAGAAAATGATGATCTGGTTTGCTTCCCAGCTTGACATGCTTCACAGATGTGGGTCTTGTCATATACTTGATCTGGTTATCCTTCGACTAGTTTCTCCCTTGCAATTTTATTGATTGTCTTGAAATTGAGATGACTTAGTCGCTTATGCCATAACCAACTTGTTTCTGATATTGTCTTAGTGACCAGACATGTCTCAATCTGGTTATTCCACTGCACAATATATAATCTGTCCTGCAATTTTCCGGTAAGAAGAATCTCATCTCCTTCCTTATTTTTCACAAAACAGTTATTAGCATAAAAAATGATCTGGTTTCCATTAGCACAAAATTGGCTAACTGAGAACAGATTACGACTAAGACCCTCAACAAATAATACATTTGTGATTGTGGTCTTGCCAATTGTTATATTACCATAGCCTCTGGTGTAGCCTTTTGAGTTACATCCAAAGGTTACTTGTGGTCCTTCTCTTTCCACATAGTCTGATAGAGCGTTCTTATCACATGTCATGTGTTTTGAACATCTACTATCAATAATCCAGATCGTTCCCTTTGCTACTCTACTTCTTCTTGCAATTCTTCGATCCTGCAATAAATAAGTTTTAGCTACCCTTTCAACAAGTGGGTGCTTGGTTAGTAGCAAATGTTCCCTCGGGGATCCAGATTAACTTGGTGTTAGGAACACATATATAACATGTAATCCTTCTTCCAATATCATATGTTCTGGTTATAGCTTTGTAGACAGAAGGATGATTTCTGTCAATGTTATCCCAATCGATCTTCTTCTCATTGTTTGAGGATGTTTTGGTAGATGTCTTCTGCTTCTGACTTTTATTTGTTTTCTCATAGTGAGCAGATTGACCATTCTTCTGATAGTATCTGTTATCTCATGTTTCCTTCATCATTAACTTCTGGGGTTGATTTTTCTTGTTCTTGAGATCCTTGACTTGATCTGGTATGTTCTTTCTTTCAGCAACAAACTGAGTCTCACTGGAATTTCCATTGTATCCTAGACCAGCTCTTCCCTTTTGTTGCATATCAATGATCATTTCAGCTCGTTCTTGATTTTTGTTGATTCTGCTCATATTTTCCATGGTTTTCTTCAATTTCTCTTCTACTACATCCTTCATGTTGATCACATCTTTCACCTTGGAATTGAGCGAATATATTTTTGCGTCTTTTGTCTTGATCTGTTTTCCAAGACCATTTATTTGTATAGAGAACTTGGTATTTGCTTCACTCAAGAACTTCACAGTTTCATTTAGCTTGGCATTCTCCTTTATGACTTCAGAGAATAGCTTCTTTATGCTGGTGTAGCTTTTAAACATCTCATTAATTTCATCCCATGACACTTCTGGTTCATCTTCATTTCCTGAATCATACTCGAGTTTATTTGAAGACATAGAAGCATGAGAATTTACCTTGTTCTGTTCAAGTCCGTTGTCCAATCCCATGTAGCATTCATCCCAATTTTCATCTGTTTCTTCTGCATAGAATGCTTCATCATTATCTGATGAACTATCTGACAGATGACTTGAGTTGCTGGAATCTTCTTCTGCTAACATGGCCTTGCGTTGAGCTCTGAGTTTTAGATCTCTTTTAGCTCGTAACTCTTCTCTTTGGCTCTTTGACAAATCAGGACAATCTGTCTTGAAGTGACCTGTTCTCCTACATCCATAACAAATATAGTCAGTAGATTTAAGAGTTTTACCATTACTTTTATTTTCAACTTTGTTGACGGATCGTTCTGTTTCTTTGTTCTTCTAGTATCTGCTTTTGTTATCTTTGTAGAACCTTCGATACTTTCTTGATCTGATTTCCATCTTGTCCATCCTCTTGGCAATCATGGCAAATTCTTTGAGCAATTTATCATAGCCTCCTTCTTCTGGTGCGGCAGTTGGCACTGGTTCATCTGTTTTGCACTTCGCTTTGAAGACGACCTCTTTCTCTTTCTTTGAATTGTTTTCATTCTTCTTGCTTGAGGAGTGATCCAATCCATGTATCCTTCTGATGTCACATTCGTGAACATCCAGATGATCAAATAGAGCTTCAAAGACAGATCGTTGAAATCAGCACGTAGTGGCTGCATTGCTGAATAAATCTCCCAGCTTGGTGGTAATGCTCTGAGAATTTTGAGATTTTTCTCTCTCTCCGTGTACTTGTTTTTATTAAAAGCAAAGACTTCAAGTAGCACTTCTATGAACCTGTTCTTCATCTGCTCGATGGTTTCTCTAGGTTTCATCTTAAATTCATCGAACTTGTTGCACGCTAGAGACAGCTTGTTCTCGATCATTGCTTCAGAACCTAGACTTAGTTCTCTCAAGGCTTCCCACATCTCTTTGGCTATGTCAAGATCTTGGATCTTAGCCAGACGAACTCCTTTTACTGTACTGGAGATGATTCCTTTGGCAAAGTCATCAAAGTTTGCTTCTCTTCTTTCTTCAGATGTGTACTTTCTGGGGTCTTTTGGTACATTCTCCTTGACCACTCCAGTTTCCGTGATACGGGTAGATTCTTCATAAATAATTAATGGCCCTTCTTTGATCACTTTCCACATCAGACAGTGATGAGCTTTGAGGCACATCTTGATTCTGAAACTCCACTCTCTATATCCTTGGATGGAGAATTCTTCACAAGCCCTGATAACAGATGATTCCATAATAACAGATAGAACGCATGTGAATGAAAAGAGTTTTCTAGATCTATTTAAGTTGACCACGCAGGTTTCACCCTTGTGAAAACATAACCTATGGTCTTATGAACCTGGCTCTGATACCACTTGTTGGTCCCGAAAGAGCAAGGTTTGGTGTATGGGATTTAAGCTTTCTGAAAAATAGATTGCTATTTGTGACAGACTAGATCGATAACCAGATCGATATCCTTATGTCCAGGCAGAATCTCTCTAGTGAATAACACTAAGCAGAGATCAAGAGTGATCTTATTCTCTAGCAGAGTGTTGTGTGCGGAATAATGGTGGACTTAGTCGGTGCTCTTTGTTTAGAAAACCTTTACAAAAACTTACCCCAAGTATTTAGCAGATAGAACGCATGTGATTTTTTTTCTCTCTGTGTGTACTTGTATTTATTAAACGCAAAGACTTCAAGTAACACTTCTATGAACCTATTCTTCATCTGCTCAATGGTTTCTCCATGTTTCATCTTGAATTCCTCGAACTTGTTGCACGCTAGAGATAGCTTGTTCTCGATCATTGCTTCAGAACCTAGACTTAGTTCTCTGAAGGCTTCCCACATCTCTTTGGCTGTGCCAAGATCTTGGATCTTAGCCAGATGAACTCCTTTTACTGTACTGGAGATGATTCATTTGGCAAAGTCATCAAGGTTTGCATCTCTTCTTTCTTCAGATGTGTACTTTCTGGGGTCTTTTGGTACATTCTCCTTAACCACTCCAATTTCCGTGATATGGGTTGATTCTTCAAAAATGACTAATGGCCCTTCTTCAATCACTTTCCACATCATACAGTGATGAGCTTTGAGACACATCTTGATTCTGAAACTCCACTCTCTATATCATTGGATCGAGAATTCTTCACAAGCCATAATAACAGATGATTCCATAATAATAAATAGAATGCAGGTGAATGAAAAGAGTATTCTAGA
This sequence comes from Leonotis leonurus, assembly GCA_026898415.1. Classification (NCBI taxonomy): domain Eukaryota; kingdom Viridiplantae; phylum Streptophyta; class Magnoliopsida; order Lamiales; family Lamiaceae; genus Leonotis; species Leonotis leonurus. Next base: position 180,781 of record JAPKLX010000187.1, on the reverse strand, counting down.
TCTATTCAAGTTGACCACACAGGTTTCACCCTTGTGAAAATAGAACCTATGGTCTTATGAACCACTGCTCTGATACCACTTGTTGGTCCCGAAAGAGCAAGGTTTGGTGTATGGGGGGGGGAGAATACACCAAATACAAACTTTTCAGTTTACTTGACTAATATTTAGAGAGATTTAAGCTTTCTAAAAAATAGATTGCTATTTATGACATACCAGATCGATAACCAGATCGATCTCGTTTTGTCCAGGCAGAATCTCTCGAGTGAATAACACTGGGCAGAGATCAAGAGTGATCTTATTCTCTAGCAGAGTGTTGTGTGCAGAATAACGGTGGACTTAGTCGGTGCTGTTTGTTTAGAAAACTTTCAAACGCTTAACCAAGTATTTAGCAGATTGATTAAGAATGCAGCTTTGAATGAGAGTGAATGTTAGTGAATAAAACAACTGGAATAAAAAAATGCAGAAAGTAAATAGCACAATTGTTTTTACGTGGTTTGGGAAACCCCCTACGTCCACGGTCTAATCCAAACTAGATTAGATATCTACTACTAGGATACTCTTCTTGTTTATACTCACTGAGTACGAGCCACAAGTTTCGAACACAACCTGGTTGAAACTTATGCACGAATAAGGGCGTGTCCCTTTACAACTTACAGAAAACTACTGTAACTGGATCTCTTCACGTTAATCCACTAGAAAACTACTAGCTAGCGAAGATCTCCTTCCTTCTTTCTCGATAAGACAGACTTAAATCGAGTTGATGTGATTTCGATCACGAACGGCTCAGAACACGATCTGGTGAGTAGAAATCTTCTCTAGTAGATACTTCGATAGGTGTGATGATTTCTGGGTAGAGTAACATCTTGTTGATCGTAGATGATTTTCTTGTGTTTTCTTCCAGACTTTGTTCCAAGCTTTTTTAGGTGTAGAATTTGAAATTCTAACCATTGTGTTTGATTGGTTCGAAGTGAATGTGATTTTACCAATCAAGGATATTGAGTCCCTAAATTATCTCCTCTTGCCTTTCGAAAGGTTGACAGAATCTTCTAAATATGGTAAGTAGATCGTTTTACAGATACTACTTTCCTTCTTCTTATCTTGATTGATTCTCTTCCTTCGATGGTATGAATGACGTAGCACAGGTTTTGGGTTTCACCAACATTTAGTCTGATATTATCTGGTTTCAACACTAAATGTCGATCTGGTCGCAGTAGATTGATATCGATCTGGTTGCAGCAGATTGATATTGATCTGGTCACAGTCGATCTGGTCGAAGACGATCTGGTCGAAGATGATCTGGATGAACAGAAAGTATGCTTCAAAGCATGGTTGATTCTTCTGAGTGTTCTGGTAAAAGATGATGATAATTCTGATGGATCTTCTGCTTGCTTCCGTCTGATTTCAACGATCTGGTCCTATTGACTAAGAGAAGACAGAATGACTTCTATTGGATGAAATCCTTTACAAGTTAAGTCATTTCGTAGATAGAACTAGGATCAGTTCTCTTATCCAAAACACTTTATGTTTTAGTGTACTGGTACACATAGAACAGTTTGAGGTCTAATAGAACATGATTAAATCTAAGTGTGTTTTTGAGAGAACATCATCAAAACTAATTTATTTGCGGGGTTCCCAACAGGGATTCGCATATTTGATTGACAATCAATTTTTATTACACGCCAATCAATATCAACGTCCAGAATTTTAAAATTCTACACCTATAAAAGCTTAGAACAACATCTTGAAGAGTACTAATGAAATAACGATTCTACACGCAAACTTTCAAGTTGATACTCTGTCAAGAAATCTACTCAACCATCGAAGCATTCAACGAGTAGATTTTACATTCCAGAATACATTCTAAGTCGTTCGTAATTGAAATCACACCCAACTTGATTCAAGTCTGTCTTATCGAGAAGAAGGAGGAAGATATCTTCACTAGCTAGAAGTTTCTAGTGGTTTAACGTGAATGTACCTTGTAGTAGATTTATCTGCTAGTTGTAAAGGGACATAACCCTTATTCGTGCACAAGTTTCTCTCTAATTTTGACTGTAACTTGCGGATGGTTTTCATTTTTTCGGCCCAGTCGAGCTCAATTAACATAGAGCCTGATGGAGAACCCTTCGATTGGCCTCTAGCTCTATAATCCACCCATCTTCCCCAAGTCCCTGAAAGCCCTCCCGGGGCCTAGCCCTCTTTAACGCCACTCTTTTCGAGAAAAAACCAAAGAACGAAAGTAGTAAACCACCAGACATTGCACTCTAGCTTCAGCCGATCCAAAAGTACAACACGCATATTCAACGAGACGAGGTGCCCACTTCCCTCGAATGCTGCATTGGAGCGAGTTTTCCACTCATACCAAATCCCATCAATCGAATCACTTTTTCGAGAAATACGAGACATTTAAGTCATACAAGTAAAGAGATCTATTCATTGATAAGAAAAAGAAAAAACGTGAATGGGGGTTGGATTGATGAAATCCTGGGGTCGCGAACAGTGATTCGATTGATGATGAAGAAAGAGAGTATCCTAGTAGTGGATATCCAATCTAATTTTGATTGAACCGTGGACGTAGGGGGTTTCCCGAACCAATCTAGATAGATGTCTAGTCGATCTGGTCTATCAACCTGAGCAATCTCCTTCTTGAGAAAGCTTAATATCTCTAAGTTAATTAGTCAAGTAAACTGAAAAGTTTGTATTTGGTGTATCCCCCCCCCCCCCCCCAAATACACCAAACCTTACTCTTTTAGAACCAACAAGTAGTATTAGAGCAATGGTTCAAAAGACCATAGATCTAGGAAAACCTATTTTCATTCACGTGTTTCACAAGCAATTAAAGAAATTGGGGTTTTTATGATTATTAACTAATCTATTTAATTATCTAGTCTAGGCGGATAGATTTAAAGGAATGGAAAAATGAATTATGACATATGCAAGTTTTAAGGAAGCAATTAAATCATAAATCTAAGAACGTAGAATTTAAAGAATTAAATCTTGACATGCTTCGAATTGATTAATTAACATGAATGTAAGATTGTGAATCAGTACTAGGAAATTAATCACGAAGCAACAAGAAAGGAAAACATAAAATAAACAAGAAAGCGATAAGAACTTATGAATTAAAACGGGAAATCAATGCATTAAAAAAAGGTCTATGGGTTTGAATCACGAACGAGTCCACAATGCGAAATCAAAGAACGAACTACGAAATGTAAAATTCTATACTACTGATGATACAGTAAAATCACGCGTGCACAATATATAAGGGTAAGGAGCCCGCCTGGCCAGCGATCACTAATGGGTAGCGCTCCCTACCACCATGATATGTCCCGAGAAGTCTTCGTGGGGGCTCGCGGTCCCTAGGGGCCAGCGGTCACTAGCCCCATGTTCTTCCTTCACCTTGGTTTCAAGGGCCAGCGGCCACTAGGGGCTAGGGGTCGCTAGCCCCATGTTCTGTCTTAGTGCACCATGAGCGAGCCAGCGGCCGCTAAGCTCGCGCTTTCTCCTCTTTTTCATGCTTTTCGTCCTCGTTTCTCTTCTCTTGCCTTATTATCTCCGATTGACGAACTTTACCTGCAATGTGAAAATATAACAACCAAAGAATTAAGTAGAACAACAACATATGATAATATCGACTCAATATGCGCGAGAAACGAGACCGAAAATGAATAAAATGATACGGAGATCTTAAAACAAGAAACGAGTTCTATAATGCACAATAATCATATTCATCACGAATGCTTAAAAATGGATCACAAGACTATACACTAACCACTACCACGTGTTTCCCTCGTACATGCAACTTCAATCCGATCAAACTCAAAACATAAGAAAATTCAGTTTTCACACTCAAAGCTAGACTTTTATATCTTTCAATTATTCAATACTCTTTTTAAATCAAATCGCACAAGAATGGTGATGGATAGAACGATGGTCACTAGGTGTGATCTTCGGTATAAACCGAGTATCCTAGTGTGGTTTTCCATACCCATTCCTACAACATAGTTTCTTTCGATTTCTGAGGGGAAGAGGGGTAGAATTCTTATCACCTATAAACGATAATTCAAGCGATTCAACGACGGCCATTCGAGCCAAATTTTGGAAAGAGTGGGTTATATGGACAAAATTCACGATATGAAAACATTTAGAGGTTATCTAAAGTGTTCTCGTGTGCTTTCCCATGCTCATGGTATCCAGAGTAGCAGAAGCCTCCCAACTCAATCTCTCAATATGCACAATTTTAAAATCGAGTCTAGCATTTCAAGCAATTTCATACCAAATCAACATGTTCGGAGTTATCACATCAATCAATCACAAATAGAGTGCCCCACGACAGCAATGATCAAATTTATAGCTCATACCCAATCAAAGTACATAGCGACAAGTCATATCGATGCATAATCAAACAAGTTTCTAGTCAAAATCAATCACTAACCATTTCAAGCTAAGGATTGCAAGCGGAACAGGCATGCATATAGTGCAGACACAACTATCAAAAATACACCGCATACTAAAATCTTGCATACCCCCCCCCAACGAAAAGATAAGCAATGTCCTCATTGATAAATAAAAGCACGAGAGGGAAAAAGAGTACCCGAGAAGGGAATTATGCGGCGATGATGATGCTCGATCAAAAACAGTTTGTAGATCTACAAGAAAAACACAACAAACAAACAAAGTAGCAACAATATAAACAACTCGGACTCACACGATACGTACTAAACAGCAGTGACAAGTCATTGTTGATCTGGTGGTGGAGGGGGATCGAAGAGAGCCCAGGATTCCTCGTTCTGGGGCTGTGAACTACTTGCTGCATAGTCTTCGGCTCGGTTCTTTGTTTGAGTCATGGTGGAGAGAACAAGGGAAGAACTGGCGGCCGGATATGGTGGACAAAAATGGTGGCTGGCGATCAGTTGTGGAAATGAAAAGGTGGGTAAGGATAGAGTTGGAGGGAGGGATGTGGTGTTGGTAGTGTGTAGAGAGGAAAGATTAAAATGGTGGGGGAAGATTGGAGAAAGGTTGTAGAGGAAAGAAAATAAGGAAATAAAGATCGGGGAAGAGAATGAGAAAAGAAAAGAATCCAAATGGCGGAGAAAATGAAGAAAGACTGGAGGGGTGGGCAGAGCCGAGGGCTAGTGAGTGCTCCGACTTCGGCTTCCGATCTGAAGCTCGCTTCCAAGTCTTATGTTCTTTCGAATGCTTCCTCCAAAATGGAATCCTGCACAACAGAGATCTCGGATAAGGCATCAACAGAATCAATAAATGCACGATATTTAATGGAATTTATAGATGGCATCGCCTTGTTCTTATGCACAAAAAATGATATTGTTTCTCCGAAAATTGATATTTGATGTTTCCATTTTTAACATCAATTATGGTGTTAGTAGTGGCCATAAAAGGTCTCCCTAACAACAGTGTGTGATCTCGACCATTCTCGTGTATATCACCTATCTCTAGCACAACAAAATCCCTAGGCACAATCAAATCGCCAACACTAACAAGAATATTCTCAATAATTCCTGTAGGGTACCTAACAGAACGGTCAGCTAATTGTAGGCTTATGCGAGTGAGTTTCAATTCTCCTAACTCTAATTCTTTAAAAATCGAGTTAGACATGAGATTAATACCAGCACCTAAATCTAGTATATTTGTGACAGTCTTACCATTTCTCAAGGTAATATTGATTTCAAAACTACCTGGATCGCGTTGCTTTTGTGGGAGAGGCTGCTGCATGATAGAGTTTGCCACCTCAGATACCATAACAGACTCATCATATGCGAATCTTCTCTTCTTTCTAGCAAGCTCCTTGAAAAACATGAGATAGGTTGGAACATTTCAGATGATATTTAGTAGTGGAAAATTCACATGCACTTGAGAAAGCATTTTGTAGAATTCCTTGAATTGCCATTCCAGCTTGGCATTCTTCAATCTGCTCGGGAAGAGAATCGGTGGCTTATACGGATTTGCCGTCTTGTGCAACTGAACAACGGGTTGTTCCTATTCCATCTCTTTCTCATTGATTGTTTCCTCCTCTGAAATTTCCAACAGTTTCATCTTATTATCCACATTCTTCCCACTAAGAAGAACAATAATTGCTTGCACCTGGTGTGGGAATGTCCTTGTCCCGATATCCTTCCTGTTTGTTACTACTGCTGCATCTGATTCACAACACCAGATATTTTCCCCATTTGATTCTCGAGGCGCTTGATCGTAGTCTCTTGAGCTTCCCTTGCTAACTTGCTTTCCTGCATGAAAGCGGCCAAGCTATCTTCCAGCGCAGATTTAGGTGGAGCAGTTGGCAGTGATGTCGGCGGGAAGAGTTGCTGAAACTGTGCTGGAGGTTGTTGAAAATGAGGTGGAGTTTGTTGGAACTGTAATGGAGGTTGTGGATAATACTCATGATGAGGTGGGTAATACTGCGGTGGGGGCTGCTTATAGTACCCATGTTGAGTTTCGTAATACTGCGGTGGTGTTTGGCGAATGGGAAAATTCGATCCCGATCCTTATCCCTGATTCGGTCCCTTCCACGTAGAGTTGTTATGCGCTCTCCATCCTATAGTTTGTTGGATTGGATGTTGATCGAATGGCGGTCATGGCGGATATCCCTGGGCAGCGTAGACCTCCGCCTCTCCTTCATAGGTCAACTCTGTCATTCTAGTGCAGTTGTTCTCAAATAGGGCACAGTTCACGAACCGGCTCGTGCTTAGTCACTGCAGGGGCCTTGCTCATTTTCAACTCTTGCAACTCTCTCATCATATCGGCCATCTGCCTTTTTAGATCTAGACTCACTTTGATTTCCTTTACCTCTACTCTCTTGGATCGAGAGGTTTTCTGCTGTGAATTGGTTGCCAAGGTCTCGAAAATCTCTACTGCTTCTTCAGCTATCTTCTCAGATATATTTCCTTCAGCCACTGTATCCACCATAAATTGATAAGTGTGCTACAACCCATTATAGAAGATCTTCCATAAGAATTCTGGCACAATTTGATGGTGCAGACACTGTTGCTGGAGTTCTCTGAATCGTTCTAACGCCTTGTGGAAAGGCTCGTCAGGTTCTTGAGCAAACTGCATGATCTGTAGTCGAATCTGTTGTGTTTTATGATTCAGATTGTACTTGAGCAGGAACGTAGTGCTGACGACCTTCCATGTGGGTAGAGATCGCGCTGGAAGTGAGAGGTACCACGACTTTGCCATATCTTTCAGTGAATAGGGGAAGCAATTCCTAAGAAACTCATCTTTGGTTATGGGCTGAAGTGGAATGGACTGAACAGCTGTGCAGAACTCCCTAATGAAGAGGAGTGCATCTTCGTTTGTCAAACCGTAGAACGAGGGAAGCAAGTTGATATGATTGTGCTTCAACTCATAGTTCCTTCCTGTAGTAGACAGCACTATAGCAGATGCCCTGATGCCAAAGGATGGCCTGGCGAAATCTCCGAGCTTCTTAGGTGAAGTCTTCCTCAGCCATTATCACTAATTTCTCTTCGAATAAAGTGGCGAGATTGACGACGTCCCCGTATCGCACCTCAAGTGCACCTTCTCTCCTATTGATATTGTCAAGAAAGGGCATCAACTCTTATCTCAAGCTTCGGCGTCCTATCATACACAAAACCAACAAAGATCAAATGTACCTTGTGGGAGCAAAGGAATAAAGAAAAGAAAAACAAAAGAAAAATAAAACACAACGCAAATAAATGCCTAAAGCCTTCCCCGGCAACGGCGCCAAACTTTATTCTAACTTATTTTGCTTAAGTTACTCGCAAGAGAATGAGATCATTATAGATTAATAAGTTAACCCTAGTCGTATTCTCGAGGAATGTTAAACAGGGCTTCATCTACGTTGTTGAACAGAAAGAAATTAAATAAATTGGGTTTTTACGATTATTAACTAATTTATTTAATTATCAAGGCGGATAGATTTTAAGGAATGGAAAAACGAATTATAACCTAGGCAAGTTTTAAGGAAGCAATTAAATCCTAAATCTAAGAACGTAGAATTTAAAGAATTAAATCATGACATGCTTCGAATTGATTAATTAACATGAATGGAATATTGTGAATCAGTAATTGGAAATTAATCACGAAGGAAGCAACAAGAAAGGAAAACATAAAATAAACAAGAAAGCAATAAGAACTAACGAATTAAAACGGAAAATCAATGCATTAGAAAAAGGTCTTCGGGTTTGAATCACGAACGAATCCACAATGCGAAATCAAAGAACGAACTACAGAATGTAGAATTCTAGACTACTGAGTTTTCTCTTGTGGTCTAAAACCCTAGAATGATAGATGATACAATAAAATCACGCGTGCACTATATATAGGGGGAAGGAGCCCGCCTGGCCAGCAATCACTAGGGGGTAGCGCTCGCTACCCCCATGATCTGTCTCGAGAAGTCTTCGTGGGGGCTAGCGGCCGCTAGGGGCCAGCGGTCACTAGCCCCACGTTCTGCCTTGATCTTGGTTTCAGGGGCCAACGGCTGCTAGGGGCTAGCGGTCGCTAGCCCCATGTTCTGTCTTAATGCACCATGGGCGAGCCAGCGGACGCTAGGATCGCGCTCTGCCTGGACCAATGCCTTTTTCTCCTCTTTTTCATATTTTTCATCCTCGTTTCTCTTCTCGAGTCTTATTATCTCCGTTTGTCGAACTTTACCTACAATGTGAAAATACGACAACCAAACAATCAAATAGAACAACAACATATGATAATATCGACTCAATATGCGCGAGAAATGAGACCAAAAATGGATAACACACATACTATCTGCTATCATGGAATCTTCTGTTATTAGAGTTTGCGAAGAATTCTCTATCCAAGGATACATAGAATGGAGCTTTAGAATCAAGGCTTGCTTGAAAGCTCATCACTTTCTGATGTGGAAAGTGATAGAAGAAGGTCCACCGGCGATCTATGAAGAGAAGATACGAATTACTGAAATTGGAGTAGTCAAAGAGAACGTGCTCAAACATCCCAGAACGTATACATCCGAAGAACGACGCGAAGCAAATCTGGATGAATTTGCCAAAGGAATCATTTCCAACACAGTCAAAGGAGTCCATCTGGCAAAGATACAAGATCTAGATATAGCTAAAGAGATGTGGGAAGCTTTGCGTGAACTCAGTCTTGGATCAGAAGCCATGATCAAGAACAAGTTGTCTATGGTCTGCAACAAGTTCGATGACTTCAAGATGAGACCTGGAGAGAACATTTAACAAATGAAGAACAAGTTCATTGAGATATTGCTGGAAGTATTTGCTTTCAAGAAGGATGAATATACCCAGAGAGAGAAGAATCTCAAAGTCATCAGAGCACTACCACCTAGCTGGGAGATTTATGCAGCTATGCAACCAATGGGAGCTAATTTCAATAATTTATCTACTGAAGCACTGTTTGATCATCTAGCTAGTCATGAATGTGAAATGAAGAGAATCCATGTACCAGATCACTCATCCAGCAAGAAGAGTGGAAGTAGTTCCAAGAAGGAAAAGAAGATAGCTTTCAAAGCAAAGAGTGCAATAGAAGAACCAATTGTACCTGTAGCAGCAGTAGAGAGTTCTTATGACAAATTGCTCAAAGAATTTGCTATGATCGCGAAGAGAATGGACAAGATGGAGACTAGATCGAGGAAGTATCGTAGATTCTACAAAGACAACAAGAACAAGTACCAGAGGAGTAGAGATCAAGATCGATCTGATAACAAACCTGAGGTAAGAAGCTCTAACAATTCTACTGACTATACTTGCTATGGTTGTGGTAGAACAGGTCACTTAAAGACAGACTGTCCTGATTTATCCAAGAGTCAGAAAGAAGAGCTTAGAGAAAAGAGAGATCGAAAACTTAAAGATCAACGCAAAGCTATGCTAGCAGAAGAAGACTCAAGCAGCTCAAGTCATTTCTCAGACAGCTCATCAGAGAATGATGAAGAAGAAGATTGGGATGAATGCTACATGGTAATTGACAACGGATATGATCAGAATGAGGTAAATTCATATGTTTCTACTTCATCTAACAAACCTGTATATGATTCTTGTAATGAAGATGAAGCTGAAGTCTCTTGGGATGAGATCAATGAGATGCTCAAGAGTTACAAGAGTTTGAAGAAACTATTTCAAGATGTCATCAAAGAAAATGACAAACTGAATGAGGTAGTAAAAGTACTCAGTGAAGCCAACACTAAGTTTTCTGCAAAAGTAAACGATCTGGAAGGACAGATCAAGACAAAAGATGAAGAAATCTACTCACTCAATTCAAAGGTCAAAGACTTGATCACCAGAAAGGAAGTAGTAGAAGAGAAACAACAAAAAACAAGGGAAAACATGAGCAAGTCAACAAAAACAGTGAACGTGTTAACATGATCTGTGAGATGCAGAACAAGACCAGATCAACTACTGGTTTAGGCTACACTGGATAATCAGGTTCAACCAAGTTCGTAGTTGAAAGATAATAGATACTAGATCAAGTTGACAACTTGAAGAATGGGAAGAATAAACCCCAGAAAATGTTGATGAAGGAAGCAGGAGACAAACGATATTACCAGATTTAAGGCAAACTTGCTCAGTATGTCAAAAAAGATAGGCACCAGAACCAAAAGGCTCCTACCATAAATCCATCAACAAAGAAGAATAACTTCAACATAAATAACATTGAAAGGAACCATCCATCTGTTTACAAAGCCATTTCAAGAACAGACGACTCAGGGAGACGGATCACCTGCTATATTTGTGTTCATAACACTAAGTTGATTTGGGTTCCAAAAGGAACATTTGCTACTAACCAAGAACCCAATCATTGAAAGGGTTGCTAAGTCTACTTAATTGCAGGATAGAAGAAATGCAAGAAGGAGTCAAGTAGCAAAAGGATCAATCTGGATTATTGATAGTGGATGTTCAAAGCATATGACATGTGACAAGAACCTGCTATCAGACTATGTGGAGAGACAAGGTCCACAGGTAACCTTTGGTTGTAACTTAAAAGGTTATACCAAATGGTATGATAAAGTTAAATTTGGCAAGACAACTATTTCTAATGTGTCGTATGTTGAAGGTCTTAGTCATAATCTTTTTTCAGTTAGTCAATTTTGTTCTAATGGTACTTAGATTTTTTTTTATGCTAATAATTTTCTTGTGAAGAACATGGAAGGAGATGAAATTCTTCTTACCGGTAAATTGCAGGAAAGATTATATATTGTGCAATGGACAAACCAGATCGAGACACGCTTAGTCACCAAGACAGTCTTTGAGACAAGCTGGTTATGACACAAACAACTTAGCATCTGAACTTCAAGTCTATCTACAAGATTGCAAAAGAGAAGCTAGTCGAAGGATTACCAGATAAATTATATGATAAAGATCATATTTGTGAAGCATGTCAGGCTGAAAAACAGACCAAGTCATCATTCGCCAGCAAAACAGCTCACTCATCTACCAGAATACTGGAACTATTACATCTAGACTTATTTGGCCCAGTAATGCCATTAAGCATCAACGGTAGAAAGTATACATTGGTCATAATTGATTATTATTCACGATTTACTTGGATTATCTTAATGTTTAAGAAAAAGGAAACGTTGGAGAAGCTGCCTAATTTCTTCAACAAGATCAATCGATAAAAGGAGACCACCATCATGTCTATTAGAACAGATCATGGAACGGAGTTTCTAAACCAGAAGATTGAAGCATATTGTAATTAGATGGGAATAACTCATCAAACATCTACTGCAAGAACACCTCAACAGAATGAAGTAGTTAAAAGGTGGAACAGATCACTTAAAAAAGCAGCACGAACCATGCTTAATGAGACCAATCTGTGGAAGAAGTTTTGGGCAGAAGCTTTATATACAACTTGTTACACACAGAACAGATCAATTATCACACTCAAACATGGAAAGTCTCCATATGAGATCTGGAACAATAGAAAATCCAAGATTAAGTATTTTTGTACTTTTGGTTGTACGTGTTACATTCATAACAATGAGAAATCTCAATTGAAAACTTTTGATAGCAAAGTTGACCTGAGGATATTCTTAGGATATTCTGATGTTAGCAAAGTTTATCGAGTTTACAATAGGAAAACTCATGTTGTGGACGTAACACCTCATATTATTTTTGATAAATCTATTCTTGAATACAGGGAAACATGTGAAGAACAAGTATACAATCAGATCACTACTAGAAAATCAGGAGGTATATTACTCGAAGATATTATAATCTGGAGTCCAAAAGAAGAGGAAGAGATCGATGTTCAACCTATAGCTGAAACCAACACACAGCAAAGGGGAACAACACATGTTGAACCAGATCAAAACAGATCAACTCCAGAGAGTAGGGACCCTATTCCACCAGACGATAGTGAACCTACTCAAAGTCAACCTGATAAATCCAGAGAAATCAACAACAGCACAAATGTCAACCAAGAGATAGAAGATGAAAATCTTTTCCAAGTAACTTCAACAACACACCTAGAATTCGAGGAACCAACTGAAGAACCTGAACCTGAGATATCCGAAGAAGAGATGTCTAGGCGCAGAAAGTGGATTCAAGATCATCATCCACCAGAACAGATTGTTGGGAACCCATCAGATCGTGTGAGAACCAGAAGGATGCATGGAGAGAGAGCACTGTTAAGTTGTTATCTATCTCATGTTAAACCAGCTCATGCATGTTGGTCCTGAATGAGCAATGTTTGGTGTATGGGGGGGGGGGGGGAATACACCAAATGCAAACTTTTCAGTTTACTTGACTAATTACTTAGAGAGTTTAAACTTTCTGAACGAAGATTGCTTAATTTTAACAAACCAGATCGATCTTGATCTGTTCAGGCAGATACTTTCTTGTGAATAACACTTAGCAGATATAAAGAGTGATCTTGATCTCTAACAGAGCGTTGTGTGCGGAATATGGTGGACTTAGTTTGTGCTCTTGTTTAGAAAACCTTTGCAAAATCTTAAACGAATGTTTAGCAGATTGATTAAGAATGCAATTTCTATGATTGTGTTGGTTAGTAAATAAACAACTGAAAGTAAATGCAGAATCTAAATAACACAGTAGTTTTATGTGGTTCGGGAAACCCCCTACGTCCACGGTCCAATCCAAACTAGATTAGATATCCACTACTAGGATACTCTCTTCTTTATAGTCGCTGAGAACGAGCCACAAGTTTCAAACACAATCTAGTTGAAACTTATGCACGAATAAGGGTCGTGTCCATTTAAAACTTACAGAAAACTACTGTAACTAGATCTCTTCACATTAATCCACTAGAAAAATACTAGCTAGCGAATATCTCCTCCTTCTTCTCGATAAGACAGACTTGAATTGAGTTGATGTGATTTCGATCACGATCTAGTGAGTAGAAATCTTCTCAAGTAAATACTTCAATGAGTGAGTTGATTTCTAAGCAGAGTAATAGCTTGTTGATCGTTGATAATAGTCTCGTACTCTTCCAGTCTTGGTTTCAAGCTTTTATAGGTGTAGAATTTGAAATTCTAACCGTTGGGCTTGATTGGTTTTGAAATAAATGTAGTTACCAATCAAGAGATGTGAATCCTTGATTTATCTCTTCTTGCCTTTGGGAAGTTTTGACCGAAACTTTAATAAATATGGAAAGCAGATCGTTGATAGATGCTTCTTTCCTTCTTCACGCTTTGATTGATTCTCCTTCCAAATTTGATCTCCAATATATAATCTTTCCTTCTCCATAAGATCTTCTGATGTGGCAAGTAGTTTGGGATTCTTATCAGTTAATTTGGTCAAACAAGCGAGTACCAGTTAACTGGATCTGATCTGGTATCATCTGTTTCAAACAATCTGGTCACACCAGATTGATATCGATCTGGTCAACTATTGATCTGGTCTTTAAGAAATATGCTCCAAAGCATGTTTCTTTAAGATCATGTTTCTTTAAGATCATATTCTTTATCAGATTCACTTTATACATTAGTGATCTGGTACAGTTTAGAACAGATTAAGACCTAGCAAACGGAATAAAATCTAAGTGTGTTTCGAAAGAACATCATCAAAACTAAATATTGTGGGGTTCCCAACAATGCATATGAAGAACTACAAGATACAGATTGGATAATGGCTATGCAAGAAGAAATTAATGAGTTCAAGAGAAATCAAGTATGGTATCTTGCAGATCGACCTAAACACCAAGGAGTAATAGGTGTTAAATGGGTATTCAAGAACAAACGAGATGAGAATGGTGAAGTTGTCAGAAATAAGGCCAAATTAGTTGCTAAAGGATATAGTCAACAAAAAAGTATAGATTTTGATGAGACGTTTGCACCAGTTGCCAGAGTGGAAGCAATCAGATTATTCTTGGCATATGCAGCATACAAGAGGTTCAAAGTGTATCAGATGGATGTCAAGAGCGCTTTCTTAAATGGTATTCTGGAAGAAGAAGTTTATGTAGAGCAACCACTTGGATTTGAAGAAGGCAATCTAGACCAGAAAGTATACAAATTGGCTAAGGCATTTTATAGGTTGAAACAAGCTCCAAGAGCTTGGTATAAGTCATTATCAACCTTTCTGCTGGAATCAAGTTTTAGAAGAGGCTCAGTTGACAAGACATTATTCATCATCAAAGTGAAAGAGAATATCCTTTTAGTACAGATTTACGTTGATGATATCATTTTTGGATCACAATCTAGCTATCTGTGTGATAAATTTGCAGAACTAATGAAGAATAAGTATCAAATGTCCATGATGGGCGAAATGAATTTCTTTTTAGGTTTGCAGGTTAAGCAGCTACCTGATGGTATATTTGTAAACCAAGCGAAGTATATACAGGATCTGATCACCAAGTTTGGAGTTAAAGACAGTAAACCTGTCAAGATCTCAATGCAGACCAATGTGAAGATAGATTCAGATCCAGAGGGTAAACCAACAAACATAACTCAATACAGGGGTATCATTGGATCATTATTATACTTAACTGCTAGTCGACCTGATATTACTTTTGCAGTTGGAGTTTGTGCAAGATACCAGGCCAACCCCAAAGAATCACATATGGAAGAAACCAAGAAGATATTAAGATATCTCAAAGGAACAACACGCATAGGACTATGGTATCCATGTGATGACAATCTTGAATTAACAGGTTATTCTTACTCAGATTATGCAGGATGTAAGCTAGACATGAAATCAACTTCTGGAAGCTGTTAGTTTCTTGGAAACAAGCTGATCTCATGGTTCTCAAAGAAGCAGACATCTGTGGCTACATCAACAACAGAAGCAGAGTACATGGCCGCTGGAAGCTGTTGTGCCCAGATACTTTAGCTCAAGCAGCAGCTCAAAGATTATGAGATCAATGTCAAAGAGATACCTATCTTCTGTGATAGCTCGAGTGCTATTGCTATTACACAGAACCCTGTCCTACATACAAGATGCAAACAAGTGGATGTGAGACATCACTTTATAAGAGATCATGTGGAAAGAAAGCATGTACAGATCAAGAAGATACACACAGAAATACAATGAGCTAATATTCTAACAAAGGCATTACCAGAAGAGATATTCAAGATGCTATGTGGAAAACTAGGACTGCTAAGTTTGGATGAGAGAACCAAATCGATATCAGATCACTAGAACCATATCACTCTGGAGATTACTAGAAACCAGAACACTTGTCGAGACTTAGCAGGAGGAGTCATGCCACGTGGAAATTAACTTTCCATAAAAAGATTCCTTAATCAAGGGGAAAATCAGAAATTCATATCTATTTCTGATAATTACCGACTTAATCTTAGTATATATGCTACTTATCTGACAAGATTTGATAAATCTTACATAAATTGGAATGATTACTACAGGCATTGGAAGGTGTAATCGAGGTAAATCATTACCTAAAATGAGAAAGGAAAGTTGCAGAGGCATAATAGGACTGACACGTGCCGCAATCTAACCCTAGAAGGCTAGAGCGTGTATCAAACGCATCAGAGAGGCGATAATACTGAAGAGTTAAAGCTGGAAAGTGAAAAAGGGAGGATTCATCTCAACCCTTGATCTTTTATCTTTTAATCTGAATCGTTCATTATTTTACTTATATATATGCGCACCTCTCTCAGTAACTGTTCATCTTTCTCATAATTCTCGAGCACTTAAGCATTTCAGTCTTCAAATCTTTTGCAAAACTCTTTCAAAACCTCCAAATCTCTTACGAAAATGGCACCGCAAAACCTATTGTTTCCTGCCTGAGTTGCAGAAGTCCAGAAATACCTTTCATCGGAACCCTTTGTCGTTTATAACACTCATGACTTTCAAAAGCTTGAGGAAACATTCATGATTGTCAAGAAGTGCAAAGATGTTTGATGTTTATATTTGTGTATATTCTACTTATATAAGTATTTTTGTTGTGCATAATATTTACTTTCGAGATTTCTAGAAATAATCGTAACTGTCAAATTCTTGCATGTTATGCTTTATATTTTTATTTTTAGTTTGAATATGCTTAAGCTATGATAATATATGTATTTATTATACTATTATCTACCTGTTTGGATTTGCAGAAATTCTGGAAACCATCATATGGTGTTCATCGTGTTCTTGATGAAAATAGATGAAATTGGTATATTTTTCTTTTATAACTGATAATTGTATGTTATTAACTGCTTCCAATCTCAATTTAGTGTTTCACAACATTCTTACTTCACACCCTGAGATGTATTTGCCAACATTAGTAGCCACTTTCTATGTCACATGGGAGGATGAGAAGCAAGGACACGAGGCAAGTGTCTTGATGCCAATTGGAGATAGACCAAACAAAACAACATATGATGTGATCCAGATGATCCAAAATGCATACATCTGAAAGATGAAGGAATGGATCTGTCTAAATTAACCTTGGAACAATTGCAAGAGGCTGTTGAAAAGATGATGGTTATTCCAGTTCACTACACTGGAAGAATGTTCCACAGATCGCTGTTGGCATCGGGTTTCAAACTGATTTTTGAATTCGTGCAGAGGATTTTTATGACACGCAGTGGGTCTTATGACTAGGTTACTCCGGAAAAGATGAGGATTCTTACAGCAGTGGTTCTAAACTTGAAGGTCAATTGATGCAGAATTCTATTTGATTTCCTAGCCAAGGAGGCCAGATTGGTTGTAGAAATCAAGGATGAAAATGACCAGATCGTGTCATTGGTGGTGAAGAGAAACTTGAGGCATACCACCAAGATAAACTATATGATCTCTACGGTTAGAATTTCAAAATTCTACACCTATAAAAGCTTGGAACAACATCTGGAAGAGTACTGATGAAATAACAATTCAACCTTGATTCAAGTCTGTCTTATCAAGAAGAATGAGGAAGATATCTTCGCTAGCTATTAGTTTTCTAGTGGATTAATGTTAAGGTACGTTGTAGCAGATTTATCTGCAAGTTGTAAAGGGACACGACCCTTATTCGTGCAAAAGTTTCTCTCTAGTTTTGACTGGAACTTGTGGCTTGTTCTCAGCTAGTATAAAGAAGAGATTATCTTAGTAGTGGATATCCAATCTAGTTTTGATTGGACCGTGGACGTAGGGGGTTTCCCAAACCACGTAAAAAACAATTGTGTTCTTTACTTTATGCATCTTACATTCAGTTGTTTATCTGCTAACCCTACCTTTGCATTCAAGATTGCATTGTTTTAATCACTCTTAATCTATTTGGCTAAGAAGAGCAACTGATTAAGTCCACCATATTCCGCACACTACACTCTGCAGGATAACAAGATCACTTTTACTATCTGCATAGTGTAACTCACAAGAGAGAATCTGTCTGGACAGATCTCTAGTCGATTTGGTCTGTCAACCTAAGCAATCTCTTTCTCGAGAAAGCTTAATCTCTCTAAGTTAATTAGTCAATAAACTGAAAAGTTTGTATTTGGTGTATTCCCCCCCTTCCCCCCCCCCCCCCATACACCAAACCTTACTCTTTCGGTACCAACAATTATGATTCTATCATTAAGTATTATTCCAAATCTTTGTGTTTATTACTATTCTTGAGTGCAGGTTCGGTGATTCATGCCATGTCGGATGAGCAAGATATGCGGATGATGGGGGGGCTTGTCTCCTCGTTTACTTTTACATATGTCATGATGCTCATGGGCGGCTTATCCCTAATTGGCTTTCCTTTTCTAACAAGATTTTATTCAAAAGATGTGATCTTGGAGCTCGCTTACCCTAAGTATACCATCAGTGTGAACTTTGCTTTCGGGTTT
Organism: Leonotis leonurus; assembly: GCA_026898415.1. Taxonomy (NCBI): domain Eukaryota; kingdom Viridiplantae; phylum Streptophyta; class Magnoliopsida; order Lamiales; family Lamiaceae; genus Leonotis; species Leonotis leonurus. The sequence goes on along the minus strand of JAPKLX010000187.1, from coordinate 162,582 downwards.
GGGAGTATCTTTATCCTTTTCACTTCTTATTATTGATCATCCATTGAAACTTTATATATATATATATATATATATATATATATATTTTAAAAGCACATATATATTTACACAAATAAATAAATATGTTGGGTCCCGGGAAGAGCAGGTGTGGTGCATGGGGGGAATACACCAACACTCCAACTTTTTGCGCGGCTGCTTGAACAACAAGTCAAGATACAGTGGCGCTATCTTGGACATATTAGTTGTGTAAGGTAGCAGTTTAACTCCTCTAATACATAGAGAATGATATGCTCAAATAACTCTCGACCCAGACAAAGTGATGATCTGTGCACTCAACAACTAGGTTGTGTTTACGCATATCATGTGCGGAAGTTGTGTGACCTGTTGGTTGCTCTTACACTTAGAAAATATTTCTTTAGTAACCAAATGTTTGTTAATGCATGTTGTTTGAGTAAAATTGTTTCGAGTCGCTCGCAATCTAACGAGGTCGTCTAGCAATGATAAGTCAACTCAAGTCGTATTCTCAAGGAAGTCTTAGCAGGGCAATTTAATCCTTTGTTCAATAATAAAACAAGTAAAAAATTATTTGGAAGTTTTAAAACTAGGCGGAACATATAAATTGCGAAATAAGTTAAATTCTAAACTAAGAAAGACAAACGAATAAACGAATTGCAAATTAAAGAAAATGAGTTGTGAAAAAGGGACTATTGATTCCAATCTAAATCAAAATAGATTGAAATCAAAACGAAAGAATTATGAAAGTAAAAGTAACTTGGAATTTGAAATTGCGAAGAACGTAGAATAGATAAATGAAATAGAAACACGAAAGCATAAACAAATAAATGAACTCAATAATAAGATCGAACCCGAAAATTAAAGCGGAATTAAACGTGATTCATAAACTTGAAAGGAAGAATTTGAATCCACAACGATGAATGGAAAAACAACGAACTTGAATGTTGTAATTGGCTATCCTTCGGAATCAAATACTTAAGCTAAAAACAAATAACTAAGAATCATAAATCTCGATCCCAAAATATTAAGTCGAGAGGTACTCTGAATATAAGTCCATAGAATGAGAAAGAAGGTGTATATCTCGAATGAGAAAACGCATCGCTCTTTATATAAGAAATGGGAAGTCAGCGGTCTCCTAAAGTCAGAGACCGTAGACTTGGCTGGACCCATGTTCTCTGTGTGGCCGTTGCGCTAACTCCCCGAGCCAACCATTGGGGTCAGCGGCTGCTGAGGAACCAGCGGTCACTGACCGTGGGTTTCGTCCCCTTGCGCGTTGGTTCAGTTTGGGCCACCGAGAGGCCTAGTCAGCGGCCTCCTGAGCTCCGCATGCGCTGACTTGTGCTCTCGGCCTTTGTCTTCATTCTCTCGTCATTTCTCGATCTTTTCTCTTCCCGTTTCCAACTTTAGCATTTGTTTTAACTCGTGATCCTGAAACATAAAATGAAACGTAAATCGAGTCTGAAACATCATGCAAAATGGGATAACTACAAGAATAAAGATGCTGAATATACTTGTTTAGACGACTAAAAAGAGGCTAAACAACCCCTCCACACACAAAACTTTGCTTTTCCTCAAGCATAACTTAGTCTAAAATATCCATAGGAAAAATCTAACATGACATGCATTTTTGACAAGACTTCAAATCGTTTCAAAAATCAATCTTTCTATCATCAAATCATGTCAAATAGAGATCATAGAAGTAAGTGGCTCACTTAGACTAGATACTCATCAATTCAAACAAAAAAAAAACAATGATGCAAACGGTAACATCGAGATCACATAACCGGCTAGAGTTTTTATCCATCACTTTATTACCATATCTTTCTCTTTTATTTTTAAACATGAGGAACATTAAGGACAACGTACACCAAGTGTGTACTCCGAATGTTCAGGTTTTCCCGGTGTGGTTTCCCATACCCATCTCTTTTATTGATTTGAATTTTTGATTAAGAGAGCGGGGTAAAATTCTTATGTATTCCTATTTTAACGATCTCACAAAGATAATTAGAACAATGTCAAGTTATATGGTCATTTTCATGAGGTGTGAACAATTAGGGGTTCCCTAATGTATCCTCATGTGGTTTCCCGTGCTCATGGTTCCCAGAAGAGAAGAGACCTCTCGACAAGTTCATTTTTCATTATTAAACAAGGATACGCAATAAGTGGTACTAAACAACTAGCTAGCTGAATCAATCAATTCATACCATCATGCATCAATATTTCGATCATTCTACTAAGATTAAGAATTCGGTCACATGTTCCCCACATTCCTCAGTTCATCTAATGTTCATAACACGAATTAAGTAAAATTAATCAATGCTTTCAAATCATATCATATCACAAACACATGTCATGACTCGATTCAACCACAAGATATCAAAACAAAGTAACTTAAGAACAATCAAAATTTTGCAACAAACAAGACATTAAATTAAAAAATAACAAACAAAACACCAAAATAAAAGATGAATGCATGCACTTAAAAGGCACCCCTCCCCCTATACAAAGATAGAGCAATGCCCTCATTGCAGAAAGTAAAGAGTATAGAGTAGAGAAAAATGTCCATGAAGTGTTGCATTCGGTGCGAAATACACGAGAAGAAAAAACCTGAAAATAACTAAGAACAAAGGAAAAATAAAGATTAGTCAATCACACACTCACACGAAAGGAAATAATCCAATAAATGGGAAATAGTGTGGGTTGCCTCCCACGAAGCGCTTATTTTATGTCATTAGCTTGACGAGATAGCTCAGTTAACCAGGAGAGTAAAAATTGGGGGTTGAGTCCACAACTTCGGGCATGGAGTCATTTTTGATGTATGGCTTTATTCGATGCAAATTTACTCGAAATTGAATCTTCTCCTTTTTGGCATGTGATGCATCACCCTTTGATGGTAGAGTTTTCCTGATAATTAGTGGGCCGATCATTTGGGAATTGATCTTGTTGAGACGTGTTTTAAGTCTGGCGTTTGGGAGCATGAGGGCTTCTGCGTAGGTCAGTGAAGAGGCGGGTTGAGAAGTGGAGTCAGCGGCCGTTGGCTCGCAGGCGCTGAGCATGGGCTGGCGCTGGTGCAGGATCAACGGCCTCTGAGGTGTCAGTGGTCGCTGACCATGACTCATAGTGATTTCCTGTGCCTGCCTATCCGCGGGCGTTGAGGTCCCGCGCCCGCTGAGCTGGGCTCTCGTCGGCTCTCGTTCGTTCTTCGAAAATTCTACTTGTTCGGTCCCTTTTTGTGTTTCATCGCCTTTCATTTGAGCGACTTCCTTACTACTAAAATCCTGCAAAGTAGAATTCTCAACCAAAGAATTAGTAGTATCTATGTAACAACTATCAATAAGATTAGTGGATGGTGCGGTATGACTTTCATGTGTAGAAAAAGATATTTCTTCATCAAGGACACACATTTTGATGGTACTCTTTTTAACATCAATAATGATATTCGTGTTAGCCATAAAAGGTCTTCTTAGAAGTTGTGTATGCTCAACTCCATTCTCACACACATCCCCTATCTCAAGAACAACAAAGTCCACAGGAACGATCAAACCACCTATCTTCACTAGAACATCTTCAATTATTCCTATAGGGTGTCTCACAGATCTATCCATTAATTGCAGGCTCATATGCATTGGTTTCAGTTTACCTAATCCTAATTGTTTAAAAATAGAATAAGGCATAAGATTTATTCTAGCTCTTAAATCTAGCTTGCCAAATTTTTCCTTACCGTTTCCTAAGGTGATAACAATAACAAAACTATTTGGATCGCGCTGTTTAGGAGGTAAAGGTTGCTACATGATTGTACTCGCCACTTCAGACACTGTGACTAGTTCTTCATCATCGAATTTCTTGTTCTTTGAGATTAGCTCCTTAAAGAACTTGACATAGGAGGGGATATTCTTGATCACTTTTAGGAGAGAGACATTCACAGTCACCTTGGATAACATCTTATATAAATCTACGAACTGTTGGTCGCTTTTCACATTCCTTAACCTGCTGGGATAAGGAATGGGTGGGAAATATGGATTGGTCGCCTTATGAAGCTCCTCTTCGGACTTTTTTTTCTCCACTTCAGGTGGTGGTTCGTTCTCCTTTTTAGGTTTCTGATATATTTCCATCTTCTTTTCATTCGGTTTTCCGTTCCTAAGGACTATAACAACGTGGCCATATTCGCAACAAATTCTGCATGGCTCAGGTGCAACTTGTTGTACAGACGGTGATGGGGTCGGTTCTTCTTCAATTCTTGCAATTCCCGCATCATCTCTGCCATTTGCTTTTTAAGATCGCGGCTCTTGGTCACTGCGCTTCCATATGGCGCGGTCGAGAGAATTTTTTTTGGGAACTCGCCGCAAGTGTTTCAAATTTTTCATTCATCTCCTCCACTGTGTTGACTTATATCTTTCCTCCGACTGAACTGTTCACCATGAATTGTGTGATTTGAAGTAGACCGTCATAGAAAAATTTACATAGGATTTCCGGTTCCATCTGATGATGAGGGCACTGTTTTAGCAGCTCTTGAAACCTCTCCCAGGCTTCATGGAATGGCTCGTCATGGGCTTGCGCAAAATTCATAATTTTAGTATGTACCGCTTGAGTTTTATGATGGAGGTAGTACTTCAGCATGAATTTATTGCATACCGATGACCATGTGGTTAGCGATCCACGTGGGAGAGATAAAAGCCAAGATTTTTCCCGATCCTTCAAAGTGTATGTAAAACACTTCAACTAGAGTTGGTCCTCCGTCAGTGAGAGTAGTGGGAAATTTTGCGCCACCATGCAATATTCTCGGATGAAGGTCAGAGCATCTTCACTTGGGAGTCTTTGGTAAGTTGGTAGTAGGGATTGATGGTGTTGTTTCAGCTCGTAATTCCTGACTACAGTTGACATGTCATGACCCACTTTTACTGAGGATAGCAAAGTTGGGGAAAACCGTGACTAGGGGAGGGAATATAGAAATGGGAAAAGAAATGAGGACTAACACGATGATGAATACATGAAATTCGGTACTAAGTACCCGATACCAAATACATAAGTCATTGATTATAACGTTTAGAAATACTGAATACTGAACTGAGTGTTTGCAGTTGAAATTGGATCTATTTCTAAGTTTACATGTATGAAGACATGTAAACTCCCAAGAGTTACTACTAATTGAGTTCGACAAAAACCATCGCAGAGCACTCCCTTTTTTCATCACAGCTCAACCTCCACATTTATAAATACATGCAGGGCTGAGTACAAAAGTACTCGGTAGACACATGTCGAAATTGCATTCGTACTAATATAATTGTCACTGCCATAACATAGTGAGACATATGGATTTTATTTGAAAGAAACCTATGTTCACTAAATTCTTTTGTGATTCCTAAAATTTGACTGCGCAGAATAAGTTCTGGAGTAATCAATCACATCTGTAATTTTTGTGTGTCGGGAAGGTGGCCACCTTCCACGAACACTTCACCGGCTAACCATCTTAGATGACTCACGATCACGATGTACACTAGTCCGAATAAGATGACAATCTTCTGGGACCCGAATTCGATTATAATAGTTCAAGCAGATATGTATCATACAAAAATCTAAACATTTTTGGCAAGAAAATACTTCACATATTTTCAGTTCAAAATGCTTTTTGAAACGAAATATAAACTGATATAACACACATAATTTTAGTTGTATAAGAAAGCTTACCTGAATTGCTTCCTCGCCTAATGAGATATGAATCTTTATCGTCTAGTGTTTTCTCCTTACAAAACCTTAATCACAATTACGAGAAAGATACTTCTTGTAAGTATATAATTTATTTCATCTTAAAATGAAATATAATCGTATTATTTCATTAATAATTCTAATTTCTTACTCAACTAATATTCGAGTATTTAGAATTTTCTATAACCATTTTCTTAGGATTTTAATTCAATATTTGATTTATTAAATTTTTAATATTTTCATTTGTTTTTCCCAATTAATTTAATAATGGGTATTATAATTATTCAAGATAAATTGTCGGCGACCTCAAGGTAAATTCTTATCTCTTTCTAATTTCTTTCTAGTTTTGAAATTTCAATTTCAGTTTTGTAAATCCCTAATTTTCCTTATTCCTTTTCTATTTCTGCATTTTAAAGTTTCTAAATTTGTTTCTTCATGTTTAGTTTTAATGATTTTCTGTGATTTTCCACATACTCCTGTAAACCTCAAACTCTCGGTTTTTCTCTACTCTCGGCCTTTGAGATTGCTTCGGAGAAATGCTTGTCGGAGCTTCCTCATGAAGTTGTCGCCGACTGCTCTCAAAGGTAGACTCTCTAAATTCGAATTCTTTTTTTTATATATTTTTCATTTTATGGTATCTTGCATGTTTGTAATATTGATTGTTGGATTTGTGGGCTAGTAAGAGTTATAGGTCAAATCTATAGTTTAAATTTCAATCTTAATTCATTGTCTTGCTCTGTACATGATTTCAGTTTATATGATTCAGTTGTGAAGTGAAAAAGGATTTAAACTAAAGTTTCAGCCATGTTTTTGTTATGAAATGGTTCTTGTTTTGAAAGGCTTCTATTTGTCTCCAAAATGTTTCTAAAATTTTAAGCTCTTGGTTTTAAATTCTTGTGCTAATCTTGGTTTATTATTATTCTGACCTGAGGAAGAGTTTTGGAGTTTGTTTGGTTCTGGTTCACTTAATGGAAGTGGTTCTGAAGGTTGGTTGTATATTATTGAATGTTCATAACTTGTGAGTTGGTTTCTCAATTATGAAAATATAAATGTATGTTTATGTTCTAAAGTCTGTATATATATCTATGTTCTGAAATTTTGAAAACAAATGTAACGACTAACTAGAAATTAAAAGTCTCGATCCTAGAACAATAGGTCGAGAGGTGCTCGAAATATAAGTGCAAAACGTCTAAAAAAAAGACCCGAAAAAGGTCTGGAAAATGATCATAATTGAATGAGAAAAATGTCGAATATTTATAGGCGAGAAGAAAGGTTAGCGGCTGCTCAAGGTCAGCGACTGCTGAGTGGCTCAGTTAGACGCTCCTCGGTGCCATCCGCTGAGTTGGTTAGACGCTGGCCCGAGTCAGCCGCTGGGGTCAACGGTTGCTGGCCCTGGCTTTACGCTGGTTCGGTGTCTGGCTTGGTCGTGGCTCAATTTGGCACATCCCCACCTAGTTAGCAGTCGCTTAGGGCTACGCGATCGCTGACTTTTACTCTCGGCCATCATCTTATTCTTTCGTCATTTCTTGATCTTTTCTCGTCCCTTTTCCAACTTCAACACTCGTTTAAGCTCGTGATCCTAAAACATAAAATGAAATGTAAATCGAGCCCAAAATATCATGCAAAGTGGGAAAACAGCAAGAATAAAGATAAGGAAAATACGAGTTTAGACGACCAAAAAGAGGCTAAACAAATCATAATGTATGTTCTAGCTAATTTTCTCCATAATAATTGTGATTTCTCTCTCTAAAATACAACACTCAAGAAGAAATAACTATCTAATCTAGTGTTGAATGAACTCTGAAATCTTGAGAGAATTCTGTAGTGTTGAAGCTTTTTTTGGGCAAAGTGACGAACACCATTTCTGAAGAAGGCATGAGGTATTTATAAGCCAATTAAAAATATAGTCGTTGCAACATTTAATGATTACATTGATAGCAGATATGATCGTTGGATACTGACTGTACTTCTGGTCGTCGGAGTTTGTACTACGTGTCATCTGATGTGGCACTTGAAAGATGAGTTGTGATCCATTTAGGTAGATCGTTAGCTTTCTTAATGTATGAGAACAACTTATCGGGCACACAAATCAATTCATCTCTTGATCTGTATTTTGAGTTATCTCGTGATGATCTGCTCTCCTAGCAGATGATATGCTCCTCTCCTGGAACATCTCATCTGGTCACCTTGATTTGTCCACTTCTCAATCTGTCCACTTCTCGATTTGTCCTGCTAATCCGTTTCAATCTGTTCAATCTAAGTCTAGAAAGTCAGGCTAATCCTATGAACATATCGGTACATCGATATGTTCAATCTACTACAAACAATAAGGTCAAACTCTATTGACCAGGTTGTTATATTGTCAACCTGTCATTACATGACAGTTGACCTATTACTAGCATCACAAATGATCTCTTATGGACACGATCGGTTCTTACTCGATCTGTCCTTACGCTTAGGTCAAACTGTTAAGTCTAATATTAACTAGATAGAATATAAAATACAAATTGATCTCTTATGGACCTGATCGTTAACTCGATCTGTTACTTAACATTGTGACAATCTGTAAACTAGTAAAACAATTAAATATCTAAACATTAATCATTTACACACAAAGATAAACAAAACACTATGATTTCACACTATGATTTCACATTATCAAAACATATAAATAATAAAAATCACGAAAATTCATATGCCCAACTACTTTATTCCACAATATTATTATTTTTTTCATTTTAAAAAATATCTTTGAACTCTAAAAACAAAATAATTACTATTTTATTAGTAATAATAAGTTAAACTTAAAAGAAATTATCGTATTTCCATCCATAGTAGAAATATTAAAGAATGTAATACTAAACTTCAAAGTAGTTATAATTTTTTTACAGAAATAATGTTTTTTTTTTAATTCAATTTAATCAGTTAGCATGTCAACACAATTTTATAAAAACAAAAATAATAAAAGTATTTATTTGAAAATAAAAAATATTTATATTACATAATAACTTTAACATGATATTTATTTACATGTTAATATAATTTAAAATATTTAATAAAAAAACATTAATAAATATATTTTATCTTTTGTTTTTTAAATATATATTTTTTATTTTTCACATAGCAAAGCGAATATTTTAACTTCAGTCTCAACAAATAAATTTCACTACAATTAAGGTCACACGTCTATATAATCACCTTATGTATATATTTCATATTTGAACTAATTACAGGATTTAAAATCTATAAACAAAAAAAACTAAAAAAGGAAATACACCGTTATGATTTATCGTTGGGGCCAGTCTTCAAATACACAAAGCCCAATCAAGCCCAAAACTGCTAAAATAAGAAAATTAAATAATATAAAGCAAAAAGATATCCGCAACGCCGCTGCCTAGGCGGCGGAAGGCGCCGGCACGAAGCAAACAGCGCGCGCCTCCGCTAGAGGTGGTGCCGGAAACTCCGCCGCCGCGGCGATCTCTCCCTTGTAATCGAGCGCCTCGTCGTTGTAGATATCCCACCACTTGGCCACCAGCATCTTAATATCTTCCCGGTCCATGTTCTCCTCCTCGCCAGTGTAGCGCCACGGCTTCGATCCGGCGGCGCAGTAGTGCACCACCTTGGTCTCCGTCAAGCTGATATTCTCAGGGTGACGCCACATCATCGCCAGCACCAGATTGTAGGCGTTGGGGATGGGGCGGTACACCGGCGAGAAGAAGGCGTTGAGGAAGTCCTGCTCAGCGAAGGGCGTCGGCGCCGACACCCTCAGCCGCCGCAGGAGATCGTGGTAGGTTGGGAGGCTGGGCTCGAAGACGAACATGCCGGCGTTGAAGTAATGAGGGGGTTTGGGGCCGAGGGAATCGGGCCAGGCGACCCGACCCGGGGACTGCTGGCAGTAGCTGATCTGGTACTGAGGGGTGTGGGCCCACGTCTTCTCGCAGAAGCAGTCCATAACGGCGTAAAAGTAGCCGCTATCCATTTCGAAGAGATGATCGATGTTGTCGTACACTTGGATGTCTCCGTCCAAGTATATCATCTTACTATACTCCACAAACTGCAATTCCATTTCGCCATATACTTATAAATAATAACTCACTTTAACAAATTAATTAATATCCAATTCATATAAAAAAATAATAGAATCTCTCTAAATTACCTCCCATATGCGGAGCTTGGAGTAGTTGATCACGTAGTAAGCCATAGCGAACCGGGTCTGGTTCTCGGGAGGGTAAACCGGTTCGATTTCACGGACGATGCAGCCTTGCTCCACCAGTTGACGGCGGTGGTCGGCGGGGACGTCGGGGAGCACCGCCACCACGAGAGGGTAGATGGTGTTGACCTTCCTCAGCCCTTTGGCCAGCCCCACCACGCCCTTCACGTAGTCGCCGTTGCCAGCCAAGAACGTAACATAGGCCCGGCTCGGGATGCTGCCGGCTTTCACCAGACCCGAACCGGCCCGGTTCAAGCCTCCGTTCATCATTTCTGGCGCCGTATTTGAAAAGGCTTCTTTGTTTTGGAAAGAGTGAGATTAATTTAGTGATGCTTGTTTCCTTTTCTTTGCCTTAATTTGCTTTGGTGTGTGTTTGGATTTTGGAATGAGGGTGGTGGCCAATTTATAAGTTTTTGGGAGAGGGGTGTCTGTGCATGGAAATTGGAAAGTAACATTTTGCGTGGAAAAATATTAGGATAGGAAAAAGTTATCGTAGGTGAGAATTTTGTGTCGTAAACTTGAGGGGTTTGGTAATAGAGTATATACTTCTTAAATGAATCTGGGCCGTACGTGTGTGTGATCAACGGTCGATCGTGGCTTCGAGGAACGGTCGAGTGAGTAATATATATATTATATAGTAGGGCGGTGGAAACTTAAGAAAAGATAGGATAAGGCTTTAAGTTGAATGAATATGAATAAACTAGAAAGTACAAACAAAGAATATCCTAAGGCCCCATTTGGTACTTAGGATAAGGGGTGTTGGGCAAAAATAATCACTTCTTATCTTCCATTTGGTTGCATTTTGGAATTTGTGAAGGCCCTATACTATAAATTTGGGCCCGTCTGGAACAGTAAAAGATGGTTGGATATACCATGTTTATAATTCATTGGAAGAAGGTGGTATTAAATTCATCCACGTGGAACAGTGAAAGAAGGGAGAGATCTCCAAGTCCAGGGATCTCCAAGTTTCACGCTTTAAAATACTTTGATCAGACTTAATTTAATAATATTTTACAAGTAAGAGATCTCCAAGTCCAGGGATCTCTGAACTTTCACGCGTAAACAAGACTATAATGAGGTCAACCAAATGCAATACAATTTTAATCTCAATCCTTTTCTTGTATACCAAATGCCCATCTTTATAAAAGTTATCAACCCATTTCCCAACACACCATATTATTTTTATCCTATCCACCCATATCCCATCCTTCCTACCAAATGGACCCAAAGCTTTAACTAATTACCATTTGATTTGGCCCACCATGGATACTAGTAGTAGTAGGCTAGTAACAATATCCTCCTAATTACGCTTTTTCATACATCATACAATGTGCTAGTAACAATATCCTCCTAATTACGCTTTTTCATACATCATACAATGTAATCGAGTAGGCTATATTTAGTATACATGATACGATATTATTTTAAGATAATTATTTTATAATTGTCATAATTATAAAATGAGTATCGTATCATGAACATTAAATATAGTCTATGTATATTATAATTATAAATTTAATTGATCACATATGTAGTTGAGCAAATAGGTAAAAATGGCAAATTATTGTAATAACGGAATTTATTACATTTCTATCTAATACTCCCTTTGTCCACGATCTTTCTTCTCAATTTGATCCGGCACGAATTTTAATAAATTGTATTGACTTAGTTGGTAAAGGGTAAAATGTATTAAATGTTGTATAGTTAGTGGAGAATGAGGTCCACTTTATTGATGATGTGTAAAGTGTATAGATAGTGAGCGAAATAAGGGGCTCACATTAATGATTATATATATTGAGTAGTGTATAGTTAGTGGAGAATGGAGCCCATATTATTGATGATTTGTTGAGTTGTGAGTGGAGTAAAGAGTTGCCAAAAATAGAAGAGAAGTGGGAAGAAACATGGTGGACGGACCAATAAAGAAAGTTGGGAAGAAAGATGGTGGACGGAGGGAGTATTTAATTGTTAGGGTATAATTTAAATTTTCTTTTATATTAATTTTATTTATTATATGATCAGTTATATGTATGATTATTTAACAACATTTCATTGTATTAAATATAATATGAAGGGGTATGGTGTGAAATTAAATATTAAATTATTAATGAATATCTTTGGTATGTCCATTCTAACATGGTATTTACTTTGTGGTCCCTATATAATGTTTCGTGTTCAATTTCATTAATGAGAGTTATCCATGTTTTTAATTTTTTAATTTTTCCTTTTCGTTTGTAGAGAGAGAACACTACTAACAATAATTTTTAATCAAATGATGTTATGAATGTTGGAACGGACGAGGAGAGGGAGTACTATGAAACTGTATAAAAAGTGAATACAGATATATATAAGGGTGAATACAGATTGTAGAGAGAGAACACTACAACCATTGATAATATTTAACATCATTTCACATATATATATATATAGGGGTGAATACAGATTGGTTCGGTAGCCAAACCGAAAAAATAAAAAATAAGGAAAAAAAAAACCAAACCAAAAAAAATTAGAATTAAAATCGAACCGAATTAAGTACAAACCGAAATAAAACAGAACCAAAATCTTAGGTTCGATTTAGGTAAAAAACTGAAAAAATCGAACCTAAAATATTAAATAATACACCCTCCGTCCCATTGATAATGATCCGCTTTGACCAGAATTGTGAGAACTTTTTAATTAAAGTGGGTTATTATTAATGGGACAGAGGAAATAATTATTATATAATATATTTAATAATTAATATTTAATATATATTTAATAGATAATATTAAATAAGTAATATTAGATTAATTCATATTTAATAAATAATATTAAATAAATTATCATACATAATATATTTTGGTTCAATTTTTGGTATTTTGATTGTTTTATATCAAAACAAAAATCGAAATGAAAACGCATAGAAAAAAACTGAGTCGAATGTATCGATTTGTCTCGGTTCGGTTTGATTTTCGGTCTTTTACCAAATTTTGTTCATGTCTATGTATATATCACTATAAATGTCTCACTTATAAAAAAAAATGAATATCTTTATATTTATGCAATTCTGTAGAATTTGCTAACTTCAAGACTCGACGAATTAATTTTTGTTGCGAACATTCTCGTATAAATTATAACAATCTTATTATTATTATTATTATTATTATTATTATTATTATTATTATTATT
>JAPKLX010000187.1:137464-149479 GCA_026898415.1 Leonotis leonurus | reverse complement strand
TTATTATTATTATTATTATTATTATTATTATTATTATTATTATTATTATTATTATTATTATTATGTAGACGATAAATAACTGCAGAAGAATATTTATTTATTATTTGAATTATTTATTTGAGAATAATATTTATTTATTATTTTGAATTATTTATTTGAGAATAACATTTATTTATTATATTCAATAATTATTTTTTGAATAGGTGTGTACTGTTTGCAGAGATATATACTTAGAAATAAATGTTAAAAAAAATGAAAAAAAAAATTGTTAATAGGACAGTTATTTTGTATTTTATTTTAAATTTTCATGAAGAAATAAAATAATTTTTGATGTTAGAGAGAAAAATAAAAATAGTTATTTGATTTAAACATAAAAAATTATTTAATTTAATATTTATATTATCTTTGTTTGAAGCTATTTATATAGATAATTATTCTAAAAATAGATTTACTTTTATTAATAAAAAATAAATTTAAGCCATCCATATTTTTATAGATATCTAAATTATACATTAGTCAATAACTCTAATCGGAAAGAAGAAAGAACAAATTTCATATTTTAGAGAGAAAATATTTTAAATAAAATTTGTACAAAAATTATATTTCAATACCATTGTTTTAAATAATTTAGAGGTCAAAATTATTTTTAACTAACTTGTAAATAATTATTTTTATTCGACTTCTTTTTTTCGATTTTACTCTTACTATTACACTGGTTGTATTTAATATATATTTGTATTTATTAAATTAGATGATTGATAGTATTTAAAAAAACAAAACGAACTGTTAAAAAAAAACAAAAAAAATATAAAAAAAAAACTGAAAGGAATCGGTTATTTTTGTGTATTTTGTTTTTATTTAATAGTAGATCCTGACATTTTTGTAAATGGGCTCAAGTTAACTGACATTGTACAGTTGTATACCTAGTGAAATGAAATCTGTTGACACGAAATCAAACCAGAAAATGAAAGATAACTGCCCCGTTATCTTTCTTCCCTCATAACTGTGCGGGTCCCAACAACAGTAACCGTCCAAAATACACATCTCCAACACGGTGCATGTACCCCGCGTGTCACGCTAGCTAAATTTGGATATAGCAACACGTGGCATCATTTTTCTTCCCCCAACTTTAGATATAGCAACAATGCAAAGTATGGACGTTATGTCCGTTGCCGACCATTTTTAACAATCTCTTGACGTTGAGTCCTAATAAATTTAATTATTTTCGTCCTTTTATATTCCAACACATTCACTCATAGTTGTAGATTAATTTTAAAGAGTATATTTTTTGACATTCTAATTTGCTAAATACCACTTGTTATAATAGCATAGCATAGTATAATAGTATAAAACATAATTGCATTGTCACAAACCTTTTCTCATTTTAAATTACAACATTAACTTGAAGTTTTGTTGCCACTAAATTATTATTCAATTTGATTTCATACTTATTTAAAAAACTAATTTAATTTAAAATGTATTGTATAGTTAGTGTAGTTTGAATTTCACATTATTTATTGTTATTGATTAAAATGTAACTATAAAGTGAAGATATTCCCTTATAAAAAATCGAATAATAATTTCGTGTACGAATAGAAATTATAAAATAAATAATAAATTTTATGGATGGAGTGAGTATTAAATACATAAATTATTACTTTCACTGTCTCACTAGATTGACACACTTTCCTTATTGAAACGTCTCATGCACTAAGAATGACACATTTCAAAAATAGTAAAAGTTATCTTTTAAAAAAGGCGTGTATCCTACCATTTTTTATCACTCTTACACTATTTTATATATTATCATTAATAATCGTGTAAGAAAAAAAAGTGTCATACTTAGTTTGACGGAGGGAGAACTACTTTACCATTAGAAGCTGGACATTTTTTATCACACCTCTCTACTTACAACAGCTCAGGAATAAAAACATCGTCTAGGTGTTCTCTTTGATTCTGATCTCCCCTAAGCCTAGAAGGTTGTTTGGGCCAAGAGCCATAGTTATTTGTTGTTTCAAATTGAGTTCAAAGGCAGTCAAATATTCTAATAGAAATCGACATGGCATCTTTTTGACAATGTGATATAAAACTATGATATCTTAAACAAAATAGTTCTAATCAAGGTATTGGATTGAATAAAAAAAATATCATTCTAGAGGTGTTTAAATTTTCAAAAATATCTATCTAATCTAAGTATGCCACTTGTAAATCTGTAGTATTAGAATGGTGATGTTGGCTCATATTATATCAATTGGCCGGTTTTTTCTTTCTTCCACTTCTGATCCAACACATTCATTGTTAGTAATAAAACTTGCTTGAATGACTCAAAGTTTAGAAGTTGGAACTGATAAAACTTCAAAGTTGGTTGTGACTAAAATTGACTTATTTTTTGCTCAAAACATTTTTATATATAATTGGGCTCTATAGCCTTTTCCTCAAACGTGTTCTTGAAAAAATTTATTTATTTACTTTTATTTGTTCTTTGCAATTATTGGGCTTTTTAAATTGAAACTAGATTCACTCGCGCGCGTTGCATTACATATTGCGATAGTAGTATCTTATTTATAATGTTTAAAAATTAATGAAATTATATACATCATATGAAATAATATATATGTAATAAAGAAATTAATTATAATTAATTTCATATATAAACTAAAATTAAACTTGACACATTTATATTGTTAAATTAATCGTTAAAATTAATTATTTCATATATTTAATATATCTATGATATATTAGTTTTTAAATTAAAATAATGTATTTAACTGTCTCCATATTTTTAATATAATAAATGTTATAAATTCATAATTTTTCTATTATCCAAATTAACATATAGAATTAATTGTATTATAATCATCATCTATATGCGTATTATATGGTATTAATATTGAATATTAAGAATTAATATTTCAAATTAAAAATTAAAATCAACACATATGTACTACAAAAATTAAAATTAATATTTCATGAGCTCCAAGAATTTCTCCTTTTCGAAAGTAGCCAGTTGTGCGTGGATGTTGAGATTAGTGACTTCTTTTACTTCAACAGTGATGGTGGCAGCTTGACTGGACACTGCAGCCTCAATAGTCTCCTTCTGTTTGACTAGCAGATCAGGAACCAGTGTTTGAACAACTTGGGCCTTCTATTCAACTGTCTCTAGTCGAAGTTTTGTCTTCTCCTGACTTCCTTCAGCAGCAGTGCGATCATCATCGATCTTTTTATTTAGCTCTTTAGAGAGATCTTTGATTTTTCTACGAAGATCTAGATCCATGTCATTGACATATTCCTTTTGGTGCTGGTTGAAGTCAGACATAACTTGGGTGGCCTTTTCTTGGATGGCATTGCAGGTACCAGTCATAAGATCTTCAACTTTGAGTGTGATCAGATTGTCGATCTGGTAATTGTTGAAGGTTTTTAACTCTTTTTTCAGAAGTTCTTCCAATTCATAAAAAGTGACCTTCTTCTTCAGCTTCTGAGCGACCCCTGGTGTATACAGTTCATTTGTAGGCTCGCCATCAATGTATTGGCCCATTGGTGTCTCTTCGATTGGATCAAGATGAATAACTGGAATCTTCTTCGTCTTGTGCTTTGGCTTTTCTGCCTCTTGTTGATCTGGTTGAGCTGGTGCATCTGGGTTGATGTCTTCCTCTGGTACACTTAAAAAGAAGTCCATTTTGTCCGTATAAAATGACTTCAAGTCAATTTTTAGAAGACTTGCCTCATGCTTCATGAGCGCAAGAATGAGTTGATGATATTCTGCTCTCACTTCACTGACAGTGCCTGCTTGCAATAGGCTTAGTAGAGTGGCCTCCTCCTTCTTCAGTTCCTCCATCGTTCTGATATGGAGCAGAGCGTCAAAAATGTAGTACTCGCTATCCTTGACTAGCAAGTAAAACTTGACACGCTTTGCTGCTCCCAGACTCTCTGGTAGTAGATGAATACCGGGAAAATCTTGTCGTACAGAGTGATCTGCTTCACTCTCCAAGAGATTAATAACACCTTCTGCTTGGCGTTTCTTTTCTTCTTCTTCATCGGCAGACTCCACTTCCTCCTCCTCCTCCTCACTTATCCTTTGCATTCTGTTTGGTGAGGGTGTGGCTGTTCTGGCCGGAGAGAAATCTTTCTCCTGGTGGGTTGTAACTAGATTCAGGTTCAACAAAAAGTGGTTCCGTTTTTTGATCTTCTGGTTGTGGTGCTAGCTCAGCCGGCTTTGGACAAACTCGTTCTGGTTGAGTTATTTCAGGTGGTTGTGGTGTATCATCAATTTCTTGTGGAATTTCTACCGTTGGTGGTGGAGAATCTTGAACCTTTCTCAGTCTGCGCCTTTTCTGCTTAGGCTGGGATGCAGAAGTATCTGTGTTAATAGAGCTTCCTCGTTTAGTGGGTGGTTTGCGAGCTATTTTCTCTTTCTGCACCTTTTCTTTGGGTGCCTTTGCCTTCTACTTTTCAATGGCTCTTGTTGGTGGGATCCAGGTTGGGTTGGATCTGCCCATCTCCAATAAAACAACATGATGTACCTCATCTGTAACCTTGTTGAACAAGGCTGGCACAAGTCCCAAAGACATCTCGATCTGATGCTGATCTTTAGGGATGGTGAGACGAGTTTTGAAGTCGATGGCATCCTCCCAAACCTGCTGTTTGAAGAATTTCTCCACCATGAAGCTGATCTTGGTGGAGTGCCTCAGGTTCCTTCTAACCTCCACCGAGACACCACGTCCTCTGTTGTCTTTGGTATATGTAACCAATTTGGCCTCTTTAGCCATCAAGTCAAACATGATTCTACTCCATTTGACTTTCAGATTTAAGTCTACAGCAGTGAGGATTCTGATTTTTCTGGTGTAAATTGATCATAGGAACCGCTATGGTTGAGAAAGATCCTTTGAACTAGTTCGAACATCATCTTGTAGCCTGGTTGAAGTAGGGATCTATGAAACATTCTTCCTGTATAGGCAATGGGTATCACCATCATCATTTCCACTGCTTCCTGGAGTTGATCATGAGTGATCTCATCCAAAGTCATGCCTTCATCCTTCAACCGATAGGCCTGGATGATCATCGTAATGACATTGTAAGTCTTTTTACTTGTCCTATCACCAATGGGCATCAACACATTGGCTTCGAGACCGTTCTTATCATTTTGCCAAGTCAAATAGAATGTGGCTGCTTGTTTTTCCAGGTACATGTTGAGATGGGAGGTAACAATGTTACAGAATCCTATAAACACAAGAGCATTCCAGAAAATATATATGTATATTCATCAGTTAAGTGATTACCAAGTGTATTAGAATGAATATGAATATCCCAAAAAAAATGAACAATTACTGCATTTTATCCATAACTATACCTAGAAAAAGAAATAAAAATAAAAAATATACGTACATCCAGATACAGAACACATAGTAAGATAAAATACAATACTCAAAACCTTAAAGAGTATAAAATAAAATGAAGAACTTAAAAACCTTTGCAGCGAGTAATTATGGCGAAAATCTCTTCGAGTTTTCAAAAACCGTGGGTTTCAAGAACGGCGAAAGGTTCAGGGGAAAGAAACTTCTGAACCTCAGCAACGTGTTGTAAGAAGAAAGAAGTTTGAGGTGCCATGATTAAGGAAAAACTTTGAAGGAAGTTTGCGGGAGAGAGACAAATCTGGAAATTGCTTAAGTGCTTAAAGATAGTAGTGCTCAGTGCGACGTATGTGTAGGTGAATAGTTGAGTGCATGAACAATACATATATATAAGAAAATAATCAACGACACAGATTAAAGCGATAATAATTGAAAGGTTGGATGAAAATATCCCTTTTTAGGTTTTCCCACTTCAGCTTTCCAGTTTGCCGCCTTTCATCGTGTTTGATGTACGCGCTAGATCCTAGTGTTGTAGGCGAGAGTGTGTGTATCTTCCTATCCATTACAACTTTTCCTTTTCTTTTTCTTGCAGGGATTTCCTCGATCACAGTTTCCAAAGGTGTGCTAATCACAGTTTTCTTGATGGAGGAATGATCCAATCCATGTATCCTTCTGATGTCACATTCGTGAACATCCAGATGATCAAATAGAGCTTCAACAGACAGATCGTTGAAATCAGCACGTAGTGGCTGCATTGTTGACTAAATCTCCCAGCTTGGTGTTAATGCTCTGAGAATTTTAAGATTTTTTTTCTCTCTGTGTATACTTGTATTTATTAAACGCAAAGACTTCAAGTAACACTTCTATGAACCTATTCTTCATCTGCTCAATGGTTTCTCCAGGTTTCATCTTGAATTCATCGAACTTGTTGCACGCTAGAGATAGCTTGTTCTCGATCATTGCTTCAGAACCTAGACTTAGTTCTCTGAAGGCTTCCCACATCTCTTTGGCTGTGCCAAGATCTTGGATCTTAGCCAGATGAACTCCTTTTACTGTACTGGAGATGATTCCTTTGGCAAAGTCATCAAGGTTTGCATCTCTTCTTTCTTCAGATGTGTACTTTCTGGGGTCTTTTGGTACATTCTCCTTAACCACTCCAATTTCCGTGATATGGGTTGATTCTTCAAAAATGACTAATGGCCCTTCTTCAATCACTTTCCACATCAGACAGTGATGAGCTTTGAGACACATCTTGATTCTGAAACTCCACTCTCTATATCATTGGATGGAGAATTCTTCACAAGCCATAATAACAGATGATTCCATAATAATAGATAGAATGCAGGTGAATGAAAAGAGTATTCTAGATCTATTCAAGTTGACCACACAGGTTTCACCCTTGTGAAAATAGAACCTATGGTCTTATGAACAACTGCTCTGATACCACTTGTTGGTCCCGAAAGAGCAAGGTTTGGTGTATGGGGGGGGGAGAATACACCAAATACAAACTTTTCAGTTTACTTGACTAATATTTAGAGAGATTTAAGCTTTCTAAAAAATAGATTGCTATTTATGACATACCAGATCGATAACCAGATCGATCTCGTTTTGTCCAGGCAGAATCTCTCGAGTGAATAACACTGGGCAGAGATCAAGAGTGATCTTATTCTCTAGCAGAGTGTTGTGTGCAGAATAATGGTGGACTTAGTCGGTGCTGTTTGTTTAGAAAACTTTCAAACGCTTAACCAAGTATTTAGCAGATTGATTAAGAATGCAACTTTGAATGAGAGTGAATTTTAGTGAATAAAACAACTGGAATAAAGAGTGCATAAAGTAAATAGCACAGTTGATTTTACGTAGTTCGGGAAACCCCCTACGTCCACGGTCTAATCCAAACTGGATTAGATATCCACTACTAGGATACTCTTCTTGTTTATACTCGCTGAGTACGAGCCACAAGTTTCGAACACAACCTGGTTGAAACTTATGCACGAATAAGGGTCGTGTCCCTTTACAACTTACAGAAAACTACTGTAACTGGATCTCTTCACGTTAATCCACTAGAAAACTACTAGCTAGCGAATATCTCCTTCCTTCTTTCTCGATAAGACAGACTTAAATCGAGTTGATGTGATTTCGATCACGAACGGCTCAGAACACGATCTGGTGAGTAGAAATCTTCTCTAGTAAATACTTTGATGGATGAGATGATTTCTGGGCAGAGTAACAGCTTGTTGATCGTAGATGATTTTCTTGTATATCTTCTTCCAGTCTTTGTTCCAAGATTTTATACGTGTAGAATTTGAAATTCTAACCGTTGTGCTTGATTGGTTCGAAGTAAATGTGATTTACCAATAAAGGATATTGAGTCCCTAAATTTTCTCCTCTTGCCTTTTGAAAGGTTGACAGAATCTTCTAAGTATGGTAAGCAGATCGTTTGACAGATACTACTTTCCTTCTTATTGTCTTGATTGATTCTCTTCCTACGATGGTATGAATGACGTAGCACGGGTTTTTGGGGTTCACCAATATTTAGTCTGATATCATCTGGTTTCAACATTAAATGTCGATCTGGTCGCAGCAGATGGATATCGATCTGGTCGTAGCAGATGGATATCGATCTGGTCGTAGCAGATGGATATCGATCTGGTCATAGCAGATTGATTTCGATCTGGTCACAGTTGATCTGGTCGAAGCAAGTTGATATCGATCTGGTCACAGTCGATCTGGTCCTACAGAAAGTATGCTTCAAAGCATGGTTGATTCTTCTGAGTGTTCTAGTAAAATCTGATGATAATTCTGATGGATCTTCTGTTTGCTTCAGTCTGCTTTTATCGATCTGGTCCTATTGACTAAGAGAAGACAGAATGACTTTTATAGGATGAAATCCTTTACAAGTTAAGTCATTTTATAGACATGACTTGGATCAGTTCTCTTATAAGATACACTTTATGTTTTAGTGTTCTGGTACACATAGAACAGATTGAGGTCTAACATAACATAATTAAATCTAAGTGTATTTTTGAGAGAACATCATCAAAACTAATTTACTTGTGGGGTTCCCAATACACCACGAAAACCATTCGATCATAATCCACTCCAACAGAATTCAGGATGAAGAACACATAACAACTCCACATGGAAATGACAAAATCAGGGGCAAGGATCAGGATCAAATTTTCCTATTCGCCGAGCACCACCGCAGTACTACCCACCTCAACATGGTTATTATCCACCTCCACAAATGTATTACCCACCTCAGCATGGGTACTATCCACCTCCACCACAGTTTCAGCAACCGTTCCCACCTGCATCACGGGCAATTGCTCCACCTAAATCTTCGTTGGAAGATAGTTTGACCACTTTCATGCAAGAAAGTAAGTTGGCAAGGGAGGCCCAAGAGGCCACGATAAAGCACCTCGAGAGTCAGGCGGGAAAAATCTCTAGTGTTGTGAATCAAATGCAGCAACAACAACAGACAAGGAAAATACCAGACCAAGGACATTCACCACACCAGCTACAAGCCATTACTGTCATATGAAGTGGGAACCAGGTGGATAATAAAGTGAGGCTCCCGGACATTTTGGAGGATAAAGTAGTAGAGGGAATGGAGATGGGACATGAAAAAATTGTTGTTTCGTTGCATAAGACATAAAATCCATATAAGTCGCAGATCCCCTTCCCGAGCAGACTAAAGAATGAGAAGCTAGAATGACAATTTGTGGATTTCTACAAAATGTTTTCTCAAGTGCACATGAATTTGCCACTGGTGGATGTCATCCATAATGTACTGGCTTACCTTAAGTTTTCCAAGGAACTTGCATCAAGGAAGAGAAGATTCGTCGATAATAAGTCTATCATGGTATATGAAGTGGCAAGCTCCATCATGCAACAGCCTCTCCCACAAAAGTAGTGAGACCCAGGTAGTTTCGTTATCACTATTGCCTTAGGAAATGGTAAGACTATCAAAGGTATGCTTGCTTTAGGTGCTGGTATTGATCTCATGCCTTACTCGATTTTTAAGGAAATAGTTAGGAGAATTGAAACTTAATGAGCCTTCAATTAGCGGACCGCTCTGTTCTTTGTGAGTGTTTTAATTGTGCCTATGGATTTTGTTGTGCTATAGATAGGTGATGTGTATGAGAATGACCGAGACCACACATTGTTGTTAGGGAGACCTTTTATGGCTACTACTAACACCCAAATTGATGTTAAAATAAAAACATTCAAATGTCAGTATTAGGAGAAATCGTGTCATTTTCTGTGCATAAGAATAAGGCGATGTCATCTATAAATTTTATTGAAGATTGTGCATTTATTGATTCTATTGATGCATTGGCCAAGATCTCAGATTGGAAGCTGAATTCACTAAGCCAACTCGGATGAAATTGGATAATCCACCTGCACCAAAAAAATTAGAGCTGAAGGAATTTCCTGAAAATTTGAAGTATGTGTTTCTAGTGGAGAACGAACAAAAGCTTGTGATCATATCGTCCCATCTCACTTGAGTCCCAACAATCTCAATTGGTGACTGTGTTGAAAAATCACAAGTTAGCCTTTGGAAGGAGTTTGGCGGACATTCGAGACATCAGTCCGTCCATGTGCATGCACAAGATCCAACTTGAAGAAGGTGCACTACCTAAGATAGATGGACAACGGAGATTAAGCCCAGTGCTTATGAAAGTTTTGAAGAAAGAAATAACTAAAGCTTCTAGCCGAAGGGATTATCTATACGATTGATAATAGTCAGTGGGTTAGCCCAGTCCATGTTGTACCCAAGAAGGGCATCACCGTGGTCCTCAATGACAAGAATGAGTTGGTCCCTAACAGGCGTGTCACCGGATGGAGGATGTGTATTGACTATCGGAAGCTTAACACTGCCACAAAAAGGATCACTTTTCTCTCCCTTTTATTGATCAGATGTTAGACAAATTAGCTGGTAATGATTTCTTTAGTTTTCTTGATGGCTTGTCAGGTTACTATCAGATTGCCATTGACCCGGACGATCAGGCCAAGACTGCCTTCACCAGCCCCTTTGGGACCTATGCCTTCCGAAGAATGTCATTTGGACTCTGCAATGTACTAGGTACTTTCCAGAGGTATATGATGTCTATCTTTTCTAACATGATTAACGATTTTGTAGAAGTCTTCATGGATGATCTTTTTGTTTTTGGATCCTCCTTTGATGAATGTTTACAAAGGATTGATCGTGTGCTTAATCGTTGTGTTGAAAATTGGCTAACATTAAGTTGGACGAAGATTCACTTTATGGTACGAAGTGGTATTTTTTTGTGGCATATTGTGTCGAATAGGGGGATAGAGTCAATAAAGCCAAGAGGTAATTGAAAAACTACCTCCACCAAATGATGTTAATGCAATTAGGAGTTTTTTGGGACATGCTAGTTTTTACCATCGATTTATCAAAGATTTTTCTAAAATCTGTCAACCTCTCTGTTTGTTGCTTGCTCAGGACACTCCTTTTAATTTTGATAATGAATGCCTTATCTCTTTTAATAGTCTAAAAGAGAAATTGACTAGTGCCCCTATAGTTGTCGGTCCTAATTGGTCTTTCCTTTTCGAAGTCATGTGTGATGCGGCGAATTCTGATGTGGGAGCCGTTTTAGGTCAACATATTGATAATATATTGCATGTCATTTACTATGCTAGTTCTACTCTAAACCTAGCTCAAGTTAATTACACCACTACCGAAAAAGAAATGCTTGTTGTGGTGTTTGCTCTTGATAAGTTTTGTGCTTTTTGTTGGGAAGTGGACTCCAGCACCTCCCGGAGGGTGGGTCATTCGTGTATCATACCCGAGAGAGCTTATGGGAGTGCGGCCTGCCTCAGTCGAAAATTGCCTGCACTACCATTGTTGACGAGAGGTTAAAGGAATTGATTAGTACTATTCATACCAACATGGTGCATCATCTTTTCAGGTGACCCCTTAGTAGAAACTCCAAGGTTAGGCGTGCATGGCTTGGAGCAATACTATGATGGGTGACCTACTAGAAAGTGTCATGGATCAGCCAGTCAGTGAGGACAAAGCATGCTGGGAAAGAAAGTGTTGATTTGTGGGGCCAGTACGTCAATTCTTATGGGCGCTCCCGATCCAATAATTGGTATCAGAGCCAGGGCTTCGGATGTGAAGAATCGAATGCGGGGGATCCATCCCTAGGCAGGGAGTGTTTGAGGGGAGGGGTTGTTGGGCACAAAAAATCTAGGGGTTATGACGATTCACGGCTGTAATCCGAGGTACGAGATTGACGGTCCTCTGGGTGTCATAGGTAGCCCCGTGGCCCGGGTTCGAAGGAGCGCCAGCATATGCTCTTAAGGTCCGATGCATCCTCCAGAGTACCAGGATGGTGCTGAGTGGGGGATATTTAGGAAGTGGATTGCAGCACCTCTCGGAGGGTGGTTCCTCCGTGTATCATACTCGAGAGAGCTTATGGGAGTGCGATGTGCCTTAGTCGAAAAAGGCCTGCACTACCATTGTTGACGAGGGGTTAAAGGAATTGATTAGTACTACTCATACCAACATGATGCATAATCTTTTCAGGTGACCCCTTAGTAGAAACTCCAAGGTTAGGCGTGCTTGACTTGGAGCAATACTATGATGGGTGACTGTCACAGCCCAATTTCTTAACCCTTTCTTAGTCAAGAGATTAGG
>JAPKLX010000187.1:114050-137454 GCA_026898415.1 Leonotis leonurus | reverse complement strand
TTCTCTTAAGGATGCATAGCCTTAATTAAGGTTTAATTACGTTTTAGTTATGGCTACAGTATTTCGGGGTATTACAGTGACCTACTAGGAAGTGTCATGGGTCAGCCTATCAGTGAGGACAAAGTAGGCTGGGAAAGAAAGTGTTGGTGTGTGGGGCCAGTACGTCAATTCTTATGGGGCGCTCCCGATCCAACACTTATATTATTGGTTCATTCGTTGGGTGCTCCTTTCGCAAGAGTTTGACATAGAGATTTGTAATAGGAAGGGTAGTGAGAATATCATTATTGACCATCTATCTCGTCCAGAAAATCTTCCTTCTCAGTCTCCCTATGACACCATAACTGATCTTTTCCTTACGAGCATGCATATAATGCCTCTCATGTGCCTTGGTTTGCTGATATAGTTAATTATTTAGCTTGTGGTGAATGTAGACCTGACCTCATTTCCCAAGAAAGGAAGCATTTTCTACATGTGTGTAGGCAATACTTCTGGTAAGACTCTTATCTTTTCAATCTATGGAAAGATGAGGTGATTCATAGATGTGTAGTGGAGGAAGAGCAATCTAAGGTATTGGAGATGTGCCATCAAGCGCATTGTGGTGGACACTTTGGAGGACAAAAGACGGGTCACAAAGTCCTCCAGTCATGTTTGTTTTGGCCCTCACTATTTAAGGATGCCCATGTTTTTTACATCTCTTGTGACAGATGCCAACGAGTTGGCTCGATTTGTCGCACGAATGAAATGCCTCTTAATAATGTGTTTTTAGTTGAAATTTTTGATGTATGGGGCATCGACTTTATGGGTCCTTTTCCGAAGTCACACGAGTATGAGTATATCTTACTTGCGGTCGGTTACATGTTCAAGTGGGTTGAGGTTATCCCCACACAGACATGTGATTTTCACATTGTGCTTCATTTTGTGAATGAGAATATTCTATGCATGTTTGATTTTCCACGTGCAATCATCTGTGATGGTGGTAAGCACTTCTGTAATAGATTATTCGAGAAACTCATGAAGAAGAACGAGATCACACATAAGATCGCCACTCCATAGCACCCCCAGACGTCAGGACTAGTTGAAACTAGCAACCGTCAAATTAAGAACATCTTGGAGAATACTGTCCAATGATCAAGGAATGATTGGTCGATCAAGCTTAATGATGCTCTATGGGCTTATCGCACTGCGTACAAGAGCATTTTGGAGATGAGTCCGTATCAACTCGTGTATGGGAAACCATGTCATTTACTAGTGGAAGTGGAGCACAAGCCTATTGGGCGATTAAGGCCTCCAACTTTGACCAACATAAGGATTCAGAGCATCGTCTACTTCAGATTTCAGAGTTAGATGAACTGCGCAATGAGGCGTACTACAATGCACCGATCTACAAGGATAAGGTGAAAGCTCTGCATGATAAGCGGATTGTTCACAAGGATCTCTAGCCTTGAATGAAGGTGATGTTATTCAACTTCCGTCTGAAACTTTTCATGGGAAGTTGAAGTCACGCTGGAATGGACCTTCTGTTGTCAAGGACGTGAAGCCATATGGATTGGTCAAACTCATCAAAAAAGGCTCTGATGACTTATTCTTGGTGAATGGGCAACGAGTGAAACTGTATGTTGAAGGCTGGCTGACTAACTTCACAGTGGAGTCCACCCTTGTTGAAGATCCCTCATCTAATTGAGCATTTTTCGTCAAGCTAACAACGTTAAACAAGCGCTTTTTTTATACGTTTTTGGTCTCGTTTCCATTGTGTTTATGGTCTCATAATGCTTATATTTGTCGTTCAAGTTGATGTTTTGGTTTTCTATATGCTACATTGTAGGTAAAAATCGACAAAAATTGTTAACGAGGCTTGACAAGAAAAACGAGACGAAAAGACGAAGAAAATGGCAAATTGTGTGCTTGGCCGAAGATGGACCTAGTGGGCGCTAGCCCCTAGTGTTCGCTAGGTCAAAAAACTGAACCAGGTAGAACTAGGGCTTAGCGACCGCTACCCCCTAGCAGTCGCTGGCCCCAACAAGATCACTACGACAGAACGTTGGGGTAAGCTCGCTACCCCCCCAGCGAGCACTACCCCTTGGAGGTGGAAGAAAGATCAGAGAGCCAAGATAGCGAGAGCTACCCCCTAGCGCTCGCTAGCCCGACGGATTTTCCTTTTTCTATTTAAACCTCCACGCGCGATTTTAGAAAGGGACCTTCCACTTCACGTTTTTACTTTTAATCTAGGGTTTAGACCATGAGAGAAAACATTATTAGTCTAGATTTCTATTCTGTTGTTCGTTTTTCAATTTCGTTGTGGATTCGTTCGTGATTCAAACCCGAAGTTCTTAATGCATTATTTTTCCTTTCAATTCGTGAGTTCTTTTACTGCTTTCTTTTTTGCTTTATGATTTCTTTTCTTCCTGCTCTTTTCTTGATTAATTCACAACTCATTAATACAAACTTCTCAATCATGTTAATTAATCAACTAAAGGCATGTTAAAATTCAGTTTCCTTTAATTCTTAGTTCTTAGATTGTGGATTTAATCGTTTTATAAATTTTCACCTAGGTAATTCGTATTTTAAATTCTCTAAATTCATTCGCTTAGGTAGATTAATTAAATTAGTTAAAATATCAAAACCTTTTCTTTTCAATTGCTTTATGTTCTGCAACATAGATAAAACCCTGCTTAGCCTTCCTTGAGAATACGACTTAGTGGTCAACTTATTAATCTATAATGAACTCGTCCTCTTGCGAGTAGTTCAATAAAATAAGTTGGAAGTATATCGGCTGGAAATATTCCTCGTACCCGTTACTGAGTCCCTTTATAGGACAGTGAGTCTAGTCTAAACAACGCCACGAACTGAAGCTTTAATTATCCCGTAAAAAAATTTGGCGCCGTTGTTGGGGAAGGCTTTAGGCATTTATTTGCGTTGCCTTTTATTTTATTTTTAATTTTGTCTTTTACTTTTGTTTGTTTATTCCTTTGCTCCCGCAATGTGCGTTTGATCTTCTTTTGGTTTGTGTATGCTAGGTCCTCGAAGCTTGAGACAAGAGTTGGTACCCTACGTTGACAAGATCAATAGAAAAGAAGTCGTGCTTGAGGAGCGATTTAGGGACGTTGTCAACCTCGCATCATTATTCGAAGAACGACTAGTAATAATGGCCGAGGAAGATGAAGCCCCTAGGAAACTCGGAGACTTTCCCAGGCCGACATATGGCATTACCGCATCCGCCATCGTGCTCTCGGCTGCAGGGAGGAACTATGAATTGAAGCATAACCACATCAATTTACTTCCATCGTTCTACGGGCTACCTAACGAAGACGCACTCCTCTTCATCAGGGAATTTTGCACAAATGTCCAGTCTATTCCACTCCAGACTATCACCGAGGACGAGCTGCTTAGGAAGTGTTTCCCCTATTCACTCAAGGATAGGGCGAAGTCGTGGTATCTCTCCTTTCCAGCAAGATCGTTACCTAATTGGAAGGCGGTGAGTACTATGTTTCTGCTCAAGTACTATCCGAACCATAAGACGCAACAGATTTGACTTCAGATCATGCCATATTGCTTAGGAGCCTGACGAGCCTTGTCACGAGGCCCTAGACAGATTCAGAGAGCTCCAGCAGCAGTGCCCGCACCATCAAATTGTTCCAGAACTTCTTTGACAGATTTTCTACAATGAGTTGCAGCACACTTATTAGTTCATGGTGGATACAGTAGCTGGGAAAATATATCTGAAAAAGACAGCCGATGAAGAAATTAAGATTTTCGAGACGCTAGCCACTAATTCGCAGTAGAAAATCTCCCGATCCAAGAGAGTGGAAGTCCAAGAGATTGGAGCCAGCCCAGATCTCAAGAAGTAGATGATCGATATGATGCGAGAACTCCAAGAGTTGAAGATGAGTAAGCCTCCTGCAATAGCGAAGCACGAGCCCACATCCGAGCCGTGCCAGATTTGTGGTGATCTAACACATAATGAAGATCAATGCACCAGGATGGAAGAGATGACTTATGAAGGAGAGGCGGAAGTTTATGCTGCACAAGGATTCCCGCCGCGCCCACCACTCGAGCAGCATCCAGCTCAGCAGACTTCGGGATGGAGAGCCCAGAACAACTCTACGTGGAAGGGGCCGAGTCAAGGGCAAAATTTGAAGTTCCCTGTCCGACGAGCAGTCCCACAGCAGTATTACCCACCGCAGCAGGGGTATTATCCACAGCAGCCTTATTACCCACCTCAGTCAGGGTATTATCCACCTCCTCCAACTTATCAGCAACCGCCACCTCCTTACCAGCAGCCGCCGCCGCCTCAGTTTTAGCAGTCGGGACCTTAGTTCCTGTGGGGAACCCCATAAGTAACTTAAGTTTTGATGATGTTCTCTCGAAAACACACTTAGGTTTGTTCATGTTCTGTGTTACCTCGATCTGCTCCATATGTAATAGAACACTAACATATAAAGTGTATCTGATAAGAGAATGAATTTTTTCTCTGATTTCTTAATATGTCATATCTTGCTTCAACCTATAAAATCATTCTGTTTTTAGTCTGTCAAAAGGACCAGAACGTTAAACAGACAGAAGCAGGTAGAAAGATTCAACAGAACTATCCTCTCTTCGCAATCAGAAAGTTGAACCAGATCAACTCAACCAGAAAGTTGAACCAGATCAACTCAACTAGAAGGTTCAACCAGATCAACGCAACCAGAAAGTTGAACCAGATCAACTCAACTAGAAAAGTTGAAACAGATCAACGCAACCAGAAAGTTGAACCAGATCAACTCAACCAGAAAGTTGAACCAGATCACCGCAATCAGAAAAGTTGAACCAGATCAATGCAACCAGAAAGTTGAACTAGATCAACGCAACCAAAAAGTTGAACCAGATCAACGCAACCAAAAAGTTGAACCAGATCAACTACAACCAGATCGACACTTAAGAATGGAAACCAAATGATATCGACTAAGTGTCTGTGAATCTCCAAACCTAAACTACGCCTTTCGTACCATAGAAGGAAGAGAATCAATCAAGAAAAGAAAAAGGAAAGTAGTATCTGTCAAATGATCTGCTTACCATACTTAGAATATTCTGTCAACCTCAATTAGAAGGCAAGAGGAGATAAATTAGGGATTCATTATCCTTGATTGGTGAAATCACATTTACTTCAAACCAATCAAGCTCAACGGTTAGAATTTCAAATTCTACACCTATAAAAGCTCGGAACAAAGATTGGCAGAAGAGTAAGCATGTGAGAGCAATATACATATTCAGATCATCTAGCATCTACAAGCTGTAACTCTGCCCAGAAATCATCTCTACCATCGAAGCATTTACTAAGAAGATTTCTACTCACCAGATCGTGTTCTGAACCATTCGTGATCGTAATCACACCTCGATTCAAGTCTGTCTTATCGAGAAAGGAAGAAGGAGATCTTTGCTAGCTAGTATTTTTCTAGTGGATTAACGTGAAGAGATCCAGTTTACAGTAGTTTTCTGTAAGTTGTA
The DNA here is from genome assembly GCA_026898415.1 of Leonotis leonurus. NCBI lineage: Eukaryota > Viridiplantae > Streptophyta > Magnoliopsida > Lamiales > Lamiaceae > Leonotis > Leonotis leonurus. The sequence continues at coordinate 131,973 of JAPKLX010000187.1, read as the reverse complement.
AAGGGACGCGACCCTTATTCGTGCATAAGGTTCGACTAGATTGTGTCTGAAACTTGTGGCTTGTTCTCAGCGAGTATAAATAAGAAGAGTATCCTAGTAGTGGATATCTAATCCAGTTTGGATTAGACCGTGGACGTAGGGGGTTTCCCGAACCACGTAAAAATAACTGTGTTATTTACTTTCTACTTTTTATCTTCCAGTTGTTTTATCCACTAACAGTCATTCAAATCTGCATTCTTAATCAATCTGCTAAATATTTGTTAAGTTTTGAAAAGGTTTTTCTAAACAAAGAGCACCGACTAAGTCCACCATTATTCCGCACACAACGCTTTGCTAGAGAGTAAGATCACTCTTGATCTCTGCTTAGTGTTACTCACTTGAGAGATTCTGCTTGGACAGAACGAGGACGATCTGATTATCAATCTATTCTGTCGCAATTAGCAATCTGGTTTCAGAAAGCTTAAATCTCTCTAAAATTAGTCAAGTAAACTGAAAAGTTTGTATTTGGTGTATTCCCCCCCCCCATACACCAAACCTTGCTCTTTCGGGACCAACAAGTGGTATCAGAGCAGTGGTTCATAAGACCATTGTTTCTGTTCTCACAAGGGTGAAACCTGCGTGGTCAACTTGAATAGATCTAGAAAATATTTTTTTCACTCATTTGCATCCTATCTGTGATTATGGAATCATCTGTTATCAGAGCACGTGAAGAATTCTCCATCCAAGGTTATAAAGAGTGGAGTTTTAGAATCAAGATGTGCCTCAAAGCTCATCACTGCTTGATGTGGAAAGTGATCGAAGAAGGACCGTTAGTAATCTCTGAAGAAACAACTCGTATCACTGAAACTGGAGTGGGCAAGGAGGACGTAGTAAAAGATCCTATAAAGTACACATCTGAAGAAAGAAGAGAAGCAAATCTTGATGACTTTGCCAAATGAGTTATTTCCAATACTGTAAAAAGAGTTCATCTGGCTAAGATCCAAGATCTTAACACAGCTAAAGAGATGAGGGAAGCCTTGAGAGAACTAAGTCTAGGATCTGAATTAATGATTGAGAACAAGCTGTCTTTAGCGTGTAACAAGTTCGATGAATTCAAGATGAAACCTGGAGAAACCATCGAGCAGATGAAGAACAGGTTCATAGAAGTGTTACTTGAAGTTTCTGCTTTCAATAAGAACAAGTACACACAGAGAGAGAAGAATCTTAAGATTCTCAGAGCATTACCACCTAGCTGGGAGATTTATTCAGCAATGCAACCATTACGTGCTGATTTCAACGATCTGTCCATGGAAGCTCTATTTGATCATCTGGCTGTTCATGAAAATGACATCAAAAGGATACATGGATCAGATCATTCCTCCAGCAAGAAGAACGAGAACAACTCAAAGAAAGAGAAAGAGATTGCCTTCAAAGCGAAGTGCAAAACAGATGAATCAGAACCATCTGACACACTAGAAGAATGAGGATATGACAAACTTCTCAAAGAATTTTCCATGATTTCCAAGAGAATGGACAAGATGGAAATCAGATTGAGAAAGTATCGAAGGTTCTACAAAGACAACAAAAGTAGATACCAGAAGAACAAATATGCAGAACGATCTGATGACAAAGCAGAAAATAGAAGAAATGGTAAAACTACTAACCCTAATGACTATACTTGTTATGGTTGTGGGAGAACAGGTCACTTCAAAACAGATTGCCCAGACTTATCTAAAAGTCAAAGAGAAGAGCTACGAGCCAAAAGAGATCGCAAACTCAGAGCTCAACGCAAGGCTATGTTAGCAGAAGAAGACTCTAGCAGCTCAAGTCATCTAACAAACAGTTCATCAGAAGATGATGAAGCATTCTATGTAGAAGAAACAGATGAAGAATGGGATGAGTGCTACATGGGTCTAGATAATGGACTCGACCAGAATGAGGTAAACTCTCATATTTCTCTATCTTCAAATAAACCTGTGTATGATTCAGGAAATGAAGATGAACCAGAAGTAACATGGGATGAAATTAATGAAATGTTCAAAAGCTACACCAGCATAAAGAAGTTGTTTTCTGAAGTCATAAAGGAAAATGACAAACTGAATGACACCATGAAGTTCTTAAGTGAAGCAAACACCAAGTTCTCTGCACAAATAAATGATCTTGGAGAACAGATCAAGACAAAAGATGCAGAAATATATTCACTCAATTCCAAGGTGAAAGATGTGATCCACATAAAGGATGTAGTAGAAAAAAAGTTGAAGAAAAACATGGAGAATATGAGCAAAATCAACAAAAGTCAAGAGCGAGCTGAAATGATCATTGACATGCAACAGAAAGGGAGAGCTGGTCTTGGATACAATGGAAATTCCAGTGAGACTCGGTTTGTTGCTGAAAGGAAGAACATACCAGATCAAGTCAAGGATCTCAAGAACAAGAAAAATCAATCCCAGAAGTTGATGATGAAGGAAACAGGAGATAACAAATATTATCAGAAGAAGGGTCAATCTGCTTACTATGAGAAAACAAATAAGAAAATAAGAATCAGAAGCAGAAGACATCACTCAAGATCTCCTCAACCAACAAAAAGAAGATCAATTGGGACAACATTGAGAGAAATCATCCTTATATCTACAAGGCCATAACCAGAACAGATGATTTTGGAAGAAGGATTACATGCTATATATGTGTTCCTAACACTAAGTTAATCTGGATCCCCAAGGGAACATTTGCTACTAACCAAGCACCCACTTGTTGAAAGGGTAGCTAAAGTTTATTATTTGCAGGATTGAAGAACTGCAAGAAGAAGTAAATTAGCAAAGGGAACAATTTGGATTATTGATAGTGGATGTTCAAAACACATGACGTGTGACAAGAACGCTCTATCAGACTATGTGGAACGAGAAGGACCACAGGTAACCTTTGGTTGTAACTCAAAAGGCTACACCAGAGGCTATGGTAATATTACTATTGGCAAGACCACCATCTCAAAAATGTATCATATGTCGAGGGTCTTAGTCATAATCTGTTCTCAGTTAGCCAATTCTGTGCTAATGGAAATCATATTATTTTTTTTGCTAACAACTGTTTTGTAAAAAGCAAGGAAGGAGATAAGACTCTTCTTACCGAAAAATTGCAGGACAAATTATATATTGTGCAGTGGAATAACCAGATTGAGACATGTCTGGTCACTAAGACAATATCAGAAACAAGTTGGCTATGGCATAAACGACTAAGTCATCTCAATTTCAAGACAATCAATAAGATTGCAAGAGAGAAACTAGTCGAAGGATTACCAGATCAAGTATATGACAAGAACCACATCTGCGAAGCATGTCAAGCTGGGAAACAAACCAGATCATCATTTTCTAACAAATATGTTCAGTCTTCTACCAGAATCTTAGAGTTACTACATTTTGACTAAAGCTCTACCAGAAGAAAGATTCAAGATGCTATGTGGAATGAAGTCAATACCAGATTGATGAAACCAGAATATGTAGTAGAAGGACAAACCAGATTGTCTACTAGAAACCAGACTGTCTACCAGAAGGACAAAAAAGATTGTTAACCAGAAGGACAATATCAGATTGTTAACCAGAAGGACAAACCAGATTGTCTACCAGAAGGACAAACCAGATTGTCTACCAGAAACCAGACTGTCTACCAGAAGGACAAACCAGATTGTCAACCAGAAGGACAATATCAGATTGTTAACTAGAAGGACAAACCAGATTGTCTACCAGAAGAACAAACCAGATTGTCTACCAGAATGACAAACCAGAATGTCACCCAGAATGACAAACCAGAACGTTACCTGATTTCACGTGTCAAAACTTGCCCAGATTGAAGAAAGGCCACGTGGAAATTATTTTCAATAAATAATTACTGAGCCAAGGGGGAATTTTTGGGAAAATTAAAGCGTCCTAGATGGAAGACGTCACTGTCCATAATTAACCTCCTAGATTACAGTCTATAAAGTTATTTTCTAACCTAGATTTACTAAATCTCCTATAATTGTGATGATTAGCACACCTTTGGAAACTGTGATCGAGAAAATCTCTGCAAGAGAAGGAAAAGGAAAGTTGCAGTGGATAGGACGATACACACACTCTCTCCTACAACCCTAGGATCAAGCGCGTACATCAAACGCAAGGAAAGGCGGCAACACAAAAGGCTGAAGCGGGAAAACCTAAAAAGGGAGATAATCATCCAACCCTCCAATTTTTATCCCTTTCATCTGTGTCGTTGATTATTTTCTTATTTATATGTGTTGTTCATACACTTAACTATTCACCTTCACTTACATCGCACTGAGCACTACTATCTCTAAGCACTTAAGAATTTCCCAGATTTGATTTCTCTGCAAACTCTTTCAAAGCTTCTTGTGTGTGATCATGGCACCTCAAACTTCCTTATTTCTCCAACATGTGGCTGAGGTTCATAAGTTTCTTTCCCCTGAACCTTACGCAATCCTTGATACACACGGGTTTCGCAGACTCGAAGAAATTTTTTCCATGATTACTCGTTGCAAAGGTTTTAATTCTTAAATTCTTCATCTGCAACTTGATATGTGCTTTGTATACTGTTTACATATATATTTTTTTTTCTGGGAAAGTGCTCTGACTGATATGTACTAATTGTTCATGTGCTTGGATATTCATACTTTATAATGACATAAACTGATGAATATATATATATGTTCTCTGTATGTTCTTGTGTTTTTAGGATTCTGTAACATTGTTACTTCACATCCCAACATGTTCTTGGCAAAACAAGTAGCAACCTTTTACTTGACATGGCAAAGTGATAAGAATGGTAATGAAGCCAACGTGTTGATGCCCATAGGTGACAGGACCAACAAAACAACCTACAATGTCAAAGCAATGATCAACCAGGCATACCGGTTGAAGGATGAGGGACTGACATTGGACGAAATCACCCATGAACAACTTCAAGCAGCAGTGGAGATGATGATGGTGATACCCATCGGATATACTGGAAGGATGTTTCATCGATCTCTACTACAACCTGGGTTCAAGCTCATGTTTGAACTGGTCCAGAGAATTTTTCTCAACCACAGCGGATCTTATGACTAGGTGACGCCAGAGAAATTCAGAATTCTCACAGCTGTTGTACTCAATCTTAGCGTCAACTGGAGCCGAATTCTATTTGATTTGATGGCTAAAGAAGTCAAGTTGGTAACCTACACCAAAGACAACAGAGGAAGAGGAGTTTCAGTGGAAGTTAGGAGGAATATGCGCCACTCCACCAAAATCAGTCTAATGGTGGAAAGATTCTTCAAACAGCAAGTCTGAGAGAATGCTGTGGAGTTTAACACAAGTCTTACCATACACAAGGATCAGCATCAGATTGAGATGTCCATGGGATTGACTCCAACACTTTTCAACAAAACTACTGATGAAGTGCATCACGCTGTACTTTTTGAGATGGGAAGTTCAAATCCCACATGGATACCACCTACCAAAGGTGTTGAAAAACAGAAGGGAAAAGCAACCAAGGAGAAATTTGTGAAAGAGAAAGCAGCACGATGATCAACAGTAAAAAGGGGCAGTTCTGTTGATACAGAAACTTCTACTTCTCAGCCTAAGCAGAAGAGGCGAAGACTAAGGAAGGTTCAAGAATCCACACCACCACCAGAAGCAGCAACAGAACACTCTCTACCAGAGTCTGAACAACCAGAACAAGTAAGAACAGAACAAGGAGAGGAGGCGACACAGACTAAGACAGTACCTCCAGAAGCTCCACAGACAGAACCTTTCTTTGCTGAACCAGAATGAAGTTTCAATCCACAACAAGAGAAAGATTCTTCTCCAACTAGAAAACCCACACCCTCACCGAACAGAATGCAGATGATAAGTGAGGATGAAGAGGAGGCAGAATCTGTTGATGAGGAGGAAGAGAAGAAACGCCAGGCAGAAGGCGTTATTAACTTGCTAGAGAATGAAGCAGAACATTCTGTATTACAAGAGTTCCCTGGTATTCACCTTTTTCCAGAGAGTCTGGGAGCAGCCAAGCGTGTGAAATTCTACTTGCTGGTCAAGGACAGCGAGTACTACATATTCGATGCGCTGCTCCAGATCAGAACGATAGAAGAATTGAAGAAGGAAGAAGCCACCTTACTCACTCTACTTCAAGCCAGCACGGTCAGTGAAGTACGAACATAATACCCGCAACTCATTCTTGCGCTCATGAAGCATGAGGAAAACCTTCTGAAGATCGATCTGAAATCATTTTATTCCGATAAAATGGATTTCTTTTTAAGTGTACCAGATGAAGCAACAGAACAAGATGCTCAGATAGAGGAACCTGCTCAACCAGAACAACAACCTCCACCACCAGTTCAAGAAACAGAAAAGCCCAAGAAGGCAATAAAGAAAATTCTCATCATCAACCTTAACCCAGTTGATGACATTCCAGTGGGGCAGACCATCAATGGAGAACCAAGCAATGAGTTATACACTCCGGGGGTCGCACAGAAGCTTAAGAAAAATGTCCATTTCTATGTGATGGAGAATCTGTTGGAAAGAGAAACCAGACCTTTTAACAATTATCAGATCGATAACCTGATCACTCTTCGGGTTGAAGATCACATGACAGACACCTGCAACATGCTACAAGAAAAGGCAACTCAGATTCTCTCTGACTTTAATCAACACCAGAAAGACTATGTCAATGATATGGATCAGGATATCAGAAGAAAGCTCAGAACTGTCCAGAAGGAGCTTGATAAAACTATTGATGATGACAGAATGGCCAACGAAGCCGAACAAGCAAAACTCACTATCCGCCTAGAAGGCGTAGAAAAGCAAGCACAGAAGGCAACAACACTGGTGGCTGACCTTCTGATCAAACAGCAGGAGACCATCGAAGCTGTAGTTGCACATAAGGCTGAGCTGATTATTGCTGAGATGAAGGAAGCAGCCACTCTGTCCATACATTCTCAATTTGCTGCCTTCGAAAATGAAAATTTTTTGGAGCTGATAAAGAAACATCAAATGGATGTCTTGGATGATCTGCTCTATCTGAATCCTGAAGAATTTGAGCATCAAAGCACTCGGATATATGCAGTACAAGAATTGCAAGAAACATACGACAGAACCCTGGCCACCATGAACAGCAGGCTCAAGCAGAAACTACATGCCTCCGATCAAACGGTCAATCTGCTGCTTGGGTTCAAGGCTGATGCGGAAGAGAAGATGGACCAGATGAAGGACGAGATAGCCTCACTTCGCACACTCATCAATTCCCTCTTTGATGATGTCGAAAAGGGGAAAATCTCGGGAGGCAAGGGTGGCAAGAGCATAACAAAAGAGACAAAAACAGAAACAGCAGGAGATGAAGCAGAAACTCCAGTGGCTGTAGTGGGAAAATCAGTGAAGGAGAGGCCTACTACACCACCAAGGCCAGATCCTACTCTGTTTGAACCAGAGCATACTCATTCTGGTATCTCTACACAGAGGCAACAAAGCCAATCCCAAGACAATGGCAAAAAGCCAATAGATGAGGGAGAACAGATAGCAGAACTGCTGCTGTTTGGAGTAAATATGGAGCAAGCTTGTGATCCAGTATTCAGAGCGCAATTTTACAAAGAACAAGCAGAAAGGGAGAGGAAAATAGCAACACAAGAGGCAAAGGAAAAATCTTTCCAGACGACCTTCTCTCCACCATCTTCAGCAGAACGCTCTCAACAGCAATCCTCCCAATCTACTACTCAGTCCAAGAAGAAGAAGAAAAAGACTTTCTCATGGAATCTTTCTCTACAGAAGCAGACACCAACTGATGCATGGGTCTCAAGTGATGACCAGAACGACTGGGAGAAAGTCAAGCAAAGATTCATCTTGAACAGATATTTTCTGAAAGAGCCAACCTATTCTGAATCGACACCAGACGAGGACTTTAATAGGTATCTGGAAAACTTCAGTGACAAGAGCTTGATACAAAGGATTAGAATAGCTGAATCAGAAGCCAAAATCAAGATCAAAGCTCCAGAAAAGGAATATATAGTGTGCCCAAAGATCCCAGGAAGTAATATTCCAGATAAGACCTATATCCTGAATTACATCAACTGGCCAAAATCAAAGGATACAAGATCGACAACCACGATCCGAATTACGCCAGGGTGAGAGATGGAATCTATGAAAGCATCCAGCTGGTCTCTGATGCCCAACGAGAGAAGATAAAGAAAGGAGGAGCATCCAGATGTGTTAGGTATTTAAGATATACTGTTATCTGTAATATTGACCTAACATGTGTGTTTTTGTGTTCTTCACAGGAATGTTGACTTAGCTTCTGACGCAACATAATAACTGGTGTTGACTCAGCGTCCAACTCGACAGCCACGTGGAAGGATGACTTGGCAGATGCACGAAGACTTGAAGGATGCACGGAGACTAGAGGGAAGACCAAGTTGTACAAGGCAGTTGAGAGTTTTATGCTAAGTGGAAATTCTGTTCCACAAATCTCGGAGTCAACAACAGATTAAAGTAGTTCCACAATTCCAGGCAGATTTGCGGAGCACAACAACTGAACTGCGAGAATTGTGGAGACATGGGCCGAACAGTTGCTACACTTATGGATCCAAGCCCATGTAGTCTATCTATAAATAGTAGAATCATTCATTTAGTAGATAGATGCTAGAGAGATGCATTTGTAGATTAATTTCGTAGTTTTAATTTTGTATGTTTCTTAGCTAGTAAGAACATACATTTAGTATTTTAGTGATAGTGTTGTAGTTATTGTTGTGTTCAACATTGTAATAGCTCAACACTTGTTTTGATTATTCTTTTTGGCCGTAAGGCTTCCGTGTAGGTTATTAATTGATAACCTACGCAAAAATTATCTCGTCTCTTTTACTTTAGCTTCCGCAAATATTCACTTAGAGTAGGTTGATACACTTTCAAGTGGTATCAGAGCCATCACTCGACACACTGAGTGTGGTCCTGACAGTATCACGACTCTATCACATCAATGGATCCAAACAATGTGGGAGTATTTCGGCCTCCTATCTTGGATGGCTCGAATTACTCGTATTGGAAGACACGTACCCGCTCATACATTAAGTCGTTATACAGAAGAGTGTGGATTTCTGTGGAAAATGGGTGGTCACCACCAAAACAAACTGACGAAGAAGGAGATGTGGTCCCAATACCACAAAGTGCATAGTCATGTGATCAAGTTGAGGCTGCTACGCTCGATGATCGTGCACTCAATGCAATTCTCTCGGCTGTTGACATTAACATGTTCAAGCTAGTCAAGAACTGTACTTGTGCTAAGGATGCTTAGGACATCTTACAAAGGCACTGTGAAGGTGACACCAGCGTTAAACAGTCATGTCTGCGTATTCTCGCCTCTCAATTTGAGAACTTGAAGATGGAGGAAGATGAAGATATTTCCAGCTACACAAAGAAGATTCTTAACATTTCAAATGAGTGTCAAGATCTGGGAGATGCGCTGAGTAACAAAATTCTTGTCTCCAAAGCACTTCGCACTTTACCACCTAGGTTCGATATGAAGGTAACAGCTATTGAAACATCACAAGCTGTGAATACAATTGAGTTCAAGGACCTCATGAACTCTTTCAAAACCTATGAGATGAATCTAGAGGCAAGAGGGACATTCATGAAGAAGAAAACGATGGCCCTCATAGCAGACACAACCTCGTCACCTTCGTGCAGTAAGTTAAGTGATATAATGGAGTCCAATGAATCCGAAGAAGTGGAAGAAATCCATGAAGGAGACGATGTTGCTATGATCACCAGGAAGTTTAATCGAATGATGAGAGGATTCAATCGAGACAAGAACAAAGAAAGACCCAAGGAGCGAGATGTACCACGTCTGGAGTACTATCAACCCCCAAAGAACGATAACAATCAGAGAAGACTCCTCTAAACTCGACAGTATACAATGCCATGAATGTAGAGGTTTTGGGCATTTTGCAAATCAGTGTGCCAACACACTTCGAAAAAGGGGGAAGTCCTATTGGGTGTCGTGGAATGATGATGAGCATGAGTTCTTTGAAGATGTTGATGAAGGTATGAGAACATAGCACTACATGTGACAATACCACTTCAGGAAAGATCAGGCCAACATGCTGATGCTGAAGCTTTCTCAGACAGGTATGATTCCAACTACTATTCTATCTTGTTTTGCCTAAATGCCTCTGTTGATGATGCAGGGAGTGTTGAGGATAACGTAGAACCTACATATAGTGAAGAATGTGATGACATGCTTTCACTATAATACAAGGATTAAAGAGGTTGTATGATGAGTTGTTGGGAAAATGGAAACAACAAGCACAAGATCTGGTGACCTTAACAGCTGAGATCACACGGCTCAAGGAAGTCCAAGCAAAACATGAGGTATTGATCACACAACGTGACATAGAGCTCACCAAAGTGAAATCCCAACTTGAAGAGGCACAGCTGACCATTCGCAAGTGGAATACTGGGACTTATTCGCTTCAAGAGATCATGGACAGCGCAAACCCAAGTAAAAGGGGCCTTGGATATGCTGCACCAACTGTGTTCTGTAGTGGGTCCACATCGACAGCAGAAACATCCAATACCAAAGCAGATGTTGTGCTCACAGACACACCAACACAGACAAAGCAAAACACCTCTCAAGCAGGAAAAGGTAAGAAAGGTAAGAGAAGAGGTAAGAGATGTAGAAGGAAATATATATGTCATTACTGTCTCAAACTAGGCCACATAAAACCTTTTTGTTATCAAAAGAAAAGGGATGACAAGTCATATTCTGTGCTGCCACAGCAACCCAAAATGGTATGGGTAAAGAAAGTCGATCTAACATGTAATGTTGTGTATACAGCATTGAAAACTAACATTTCAGGTTCTTGGTACTTTGACAGCGGATGTTCACGTCACATGACAGGTAACAAAACATTTCTTTCCAATTATGAGACTTATGACGGAGGAAATATTTCCTTCGGGGGAGGTTCAAAAGGTAAAATCATAGGGAGAGGTACACTTAAAATTCCTGGTTTGCCTGCTTTAACAAATGTGTATCATGTGCAATGGCTTATGGCAAACTTAATCAGCATAAGTCAGTTATGTGATGGTAACATGCTTGTGAAATTCACTAAAGATGCATGTGAAGTATACAATAACAGAAACTTGTGTATCATGACAGGTCAAAGGTCGTCAGACAATTGTTGTATGACTGATAACCTAAAATGCAACAAGGCTCAAGTTGACAATGTTATACTCTGGCACAAACGATTTGGTTATACTAACTTTCAAAACCATGGCAGGTTAATCAAGATGGATGCCGTACGTGGTCTACCCAAACTTGGGAAGGCAGACCAGATCGTGTGTGGAGACTGTTAACGAGGAAAACAATTACATGCCTCACATCCTGCTCTACAACAACATGAACCACACTTTGGGACCAACCGATGTTTTGAGCTTCTACATATGGATCTTGTAGGACCCATGGAAGTTGAAAGCATTGGTGGTAAAAGGTACGTATTAGTTGTGGTAGATGATTTTTCCAGATTCACACGGACCTATTTTTTACGTGAAAAATCTGAAATATTTGAGGTGTTTAGAAATATGTTTGCTCGCGTTGCTAATGTGTTTGATGCTAGAATATCTCGCATAAGATCTGATGATGGTCGTGAGTTTGAGAACTCGCAATTTACAACCTTCTGTGATGAAAAAGGAGTATGCCAAGAGTTTGCAACACCAAAAACTCCACAGCAGAATGGAGTGGTCGAACGCAAGAATATGACATTGATTGAAATGGCTAGGGTGATGCTAAGCTAAAAACAAATGGTGAAACGTTAAGGGAAGAAAACCTAACCTAAAACATTTTCGTGTTTTCGGGTGTGTATATTTTATCCTAAATGATCGTGAGTATCTAACAAAGTTTGATGATAAGAGTGACAAAGGTGTATTCGTTGGGTACTCAACAAACAGCGTAGCTTATAGGGTATTTAACCTTCGCATTAAGACAATACAAGAATCTGTTAATGTTGTCTTTGATGACGTAGGTGATGTGAACAAGGAGGTGGAAGCAGAAGACGACGTATATCAAGGGGGAGTTGTTCTACCTCCTGTCGACGCCCAAACTGTTCCACCTAACACAACATCCAGCAGTGATGAGGAATACAATGGTACACAACAGGAATCAGAAGAAGAACAAATTAAGGTTCCAGAGGTTACTTACCGCAGAGAACCTCTGGGAATAGTTAGAGAGAACCATCCACTATCTCAAGTGATAGGAAATATTGAGGATGGTGTTCAAACTAGATGTAAACAACCGATTAACTATCGAGACATGGCATACGTGTACTCTGTGTGCTCTACAATTGATGGCGTAACATGTTTTGTCTCTAAGTTTGAACCAAAAGATGTCAAGAAAGCACTGACTGATGAGTTATGGATAAATGCTATGCATGAGGAACTAAATCAGTTTGTGCGAAGTAATGTTTGGTACCTTGTTCCCAGACCAGCCAACAGAAATGTTATTGGCACAAAGTGGATCTTCAAGAACAAATCTGATGAGAAAGGAACAATTGTGCGTAACAAAGCACGATTGGTAGCTCAAGGGTACACTCAAGTCGAAGGAGTCGACTTTGATGACAAATTTGCTCCAGTAGCAAGACTTGAGTCCATTCGGTTGTTGCTTGCTGTTGCATGTCATCTCAACATCAATCTGTATCAGATGGATGTGAAAGCAGCATTCCTCAACGGTGAACTTAAGGAGGGGGTCTATGTTGAACAACCAAAAGGATTTGAGGACCCCCACAAGCCTGATTATGTCTTTCGACTAAAGAAAGCACTGTACGGTCTCAAACAAGCACCAAGTGCTTGGTATGAACACCTCACAAACTTCCTTCTCAAGTACGGGTTTGTAAGAGGTGCTGCTGACCGAACATTGTTTATCAAAAAGGAAGATCAACACATTCTTATTACTCAAATATATGTTGATGATATGATTGTTAGTTCTACATCAAAAGGGAACTCTCATACTTCCTTGGACTTCAAGTCAAACAAGGACAAGATGGCATCTTTATCTCTCAAAGCAAGTATGCCAAAGAGATGATAAAGCGGTTTAACCTTGAAGGCATAAAGCACATGAAAACTCCCATGGGATCTACAGAAAAGCTGACTAAAGATGATGCTGGAGAGGATGTTGACCCAACACTCTACAGATCAATGATAGGGAGTCTGCTGTACCTAACATCTACTCGACCAGATCTCATGTTTAGTGTATGTGTCTGTGCCAGGTATCAAGCTAAACCTAAGGTTTCTCATATTAAAGCCGTTAAAAGAATTATCAGGTATGTTGCTGGAACATTAGATCTAGGAATCCTTTTTTCTAAAAACATGAATATGAGCTTGATAAGGTTTAGTGATTCTGATTGTGCTGGAGATGTGAATGATCGGAAGAGTACGAGTGGAGGTTGTTTTTACCTAGGGAACAACATCGTGTCATGGCATAGTCGTAAGCAAAACTGTGTTTCCTTATCCACTGCTGAGTCTGAATATGTTGCAGCAGACAGCTATTGCACACAACTACTGTGGCTCAAACAAATGCTTAGTGATTATGGCCTAAATAACAATGACCTGGTTGTGTACTGTGACAATATGAGTGTTATAAACATTTCCAAAAGTCCTGTTCAACACTCAAGAACAAAGCATATTGACATAAGACACCATTTCATTAGAGATCTAGTGGAACAAGTGGTGATTAAACTTGAGTATGTGAAAACGGAAAACCAAGTTGCTCACATTTTTACAAAACCTTTGGATCATGAGAGATTCGTACACTTAAGAAAATCTCTTGGTCTTTGTTATTATCATTGATTTGTTGTGTTGTGCTACACTCGTATCTATATCGTTGTTATCTATATCAGAGGGTGTAGCTTGTGTGTCTAACTTGCTGGTATAACATCGTAGTTAACATGTTCTGTATACAGACGCCTGGTATTCTTCTATATATGTTTTTATGTAACTATGTTGTAAACAATCCAAGTAGTTTTGGGGGCACGGCGTTCGCTGCGACGATGCTACCTTACCAAAGGATTGCAACTGCGACTGCTTTCGAGGGCGAAAGGCTAGGGGCATGGCGTTCGCTGCGATGATGCACTCTATGCTCACTAACCCTTGGATTCTTGTAGTTCTGCACCTATTTTATCTATATCAACCGGGTGGATGTTGCTGAGATGTTGGCACAACAGAGCAAGTTGGACTGATTTCTCTCAAAATGTTGTTCTCTAAAAAGTTTCCATCAACGTCAGCAACCAGTGTTTTCTGTATCGCATAATCTAGCGTGTTCTCCTCAACATTCGTATTTCTCTCTTGGTAGTGGGTTATGATTGTCGAGTAGCGTGTTCTAGGGTTTGTCAAGATGAATGTGAAATGGCATAACACTTTTTTAGTTGAACTGTTGCCAGATTGTTAATTTCATCATTATCTTTTCTGCCACAGCAGTCACCTTTCACACGAAACCCTAAAAACCCTATTCTCTCTCTTCCATATCTGCATGTTCTCCAAAACTGATTCAGTTTCTTTTTCTTGCCTCCTATACTTACAACAAAACACTCGTCGTCTTCCTTCACTCAAACCTTTCAGTTTCTAAATCTTTCACATTTGTCTTCTCTCACATCTCCCCTGCATACAAAAAATGGCTACTCCACCGACCCCTGATGGTACTGCACTTCTTCAGGCCCTCCTAGCAGCCAACCCTACACTTATCCAGGCTCTACAAACCACCACTGCACCACCACCAGTTGAAGCTCCGACCGTCTCCGACGAAGCTCCGCCAGTTTCAGTGGACGTTCCGCCCGTTTTAGTGGAACCTCCTCTCGTTCAAGTTCCAGTGGAAACCCCGCCGGAAGAAGTTATTACTGCTCCTCCTCCAGTCCTTTCCGAGGCCGTTCCTGATGTACCGCCGGGTTGACACTCTTGCACCACCAGTTATGACTGTTGCATTGATAGAACACATTTCAAGCGTCACTGCCATCCAGATCATCCTCTCCGCCCTCCGCTCCTGCTCGCAAGCCCGCTACTAGAGACTTCA
Source organism: Leonotis leonurus (assembly GCA_026898415.1). Taxonomy (NCBI): domain Eukaryota; kingdom Viridiplantae; phylum Streptophyta; class Magnoliopsida; order Lamiales; family Lamiaceae; genus Leonotis; species Leonotis leonurus. Next base: position 116,934 of record JAPKLX010000187.1, on the reverse strand, counting down.
GACTATCGACACACAATAGTCTGCCCAAGAAGTCAAAGGGTCCCGTCCCCACTGTTGTCGTTCAAGATGACAGTGAAGACGAAGTTTCTACAGCCCCGAAGTGCCCGCGACTTTTCTCTGCTGCCGATGTCAAAGTTGAAACCACTTCCTCCGCCACTCTCACCGCAAAAGGCAAACATGCGGTGCAGATTTTGGAGCTCTCTGATGCTCCCGAATTTCCATTGGAAAGCTCTCAGCCTCCAATTTTATGATGAAACGGCGGCGGTTAAGTGGAAACGACTTCGTAACGTTCCTTGTGTAAGTGAGCGCACTGCTGATGAGACCACCTTTGATGAAAACAATCTGCTTTCCTTCTTCCGCTCTAGAGGGTTGTTGGGTACGGTTTTTGAACTCCCTCCTCTAGTTAAATCTGTTGTGCGTCACTTCTATTGCAACCAACATCGCTCTTTTGGTAATCGCCCTTCTCAAAACTTTGGCAAAGTGTATCTCTACAATTCCGTCTTTGATTTTTTGGCGGAGGCCATCAACACTGCTCTTGGTCTGCCCAATGTTGAGGGCGACATTGTCCCTGATCTTGATGATGTTTCGAAACTGATCACGGGAGGCAAACGGTCCAAATGGGTCCAACCAATGAAGTCCTCGTGTTTGACACATCTTTACTCCGTCCTACACAGGGTTCTTACCTACAATTGGATAGTCTCATCCAATGTTACTGTTGTTACACAACAATATGGGATGTTGCTCTATCCTATTGGGCTCAACAAACCATACAACATGGGTCAGATCATCTTTGATCAGCTCGCCGCTCTCTCCGTTAAACCGCAGATCAGTTCTCTTCCATTCCCTTCTCTTATTTGCAGAGTACTGGAGCACCAAGGCTTCACATCCATTGCCAGAAGTCATGAGGCTGATCCTGCCCCAGTGTATACAATCCATCACTCCTTCTTCAACAAGAGCAAGGTGACAGACCTATCCTGGCAAAATTATGATGTTCCCGTCCCTGGCCCCTTCGGTATTCAGTTGCCACCACAGACTGTCCAACAGTTAATTGGTGCTCTGTCTACACTGGCTGCCCTAGTTCCTGCCCTCCAAGCCTGCCTCTCTTCACAACAAGGGGGAGAATCAGTAGCTGAACCAGTAGCTGCAGCAGCAGGGGACGAAGCAGCAACAGGAGGAGACGCAGATGAGGAGGAAGAAGACAGTAAGGATGAAGACACTACTAGAAAAATGAGCATAGATGACTGATCATAGATGACATTTTTTTCAAAAAATGTCATCTATGAGCGCTTTTTTTGCATAGATGACATTTTGAAAAAAAATATGATGTATGAAGTGTGAGGAAAAATATAGATGACATTTTGTTAAATAATGTCATGGTATAGTGTCATCTATCTATTGCTTAGATGACAATATCATTGAAATGTCATCTATATGTGTGTTTTAATTTAATATACATGACACTTTATTAAAAAATGTCATGTATATTAGTGTTTTTTGTAAAATAGAAAATTTAAAAAAATAAGTAATGGGGATCGAAATTGAATCACGCAAATTTTAAGCCATAAAAATTACCAACTTAGCCAATAGAGACATTGGTCCGTTTTTTCGAATTTAATAAAAACTATACGTTAATAGTTATTTGTTCTTCATTTAGGCGTGACATCAAAAAAAAACCCTAACTTTGGAGAACAGTCGAGCATACTTCTCGAGCAGCACCAAACCTGCGATTTTTCCAGACAAACCCTAATATTTCCTCAAAGCTTAGATATGGAACATTGTTGGCTTAGAAAGGTAATTGATTCTTCTTTACTTCCTTTGTTTATGTATGTTTTTAATTTTTCCTTTTTTTGTGATGTTTAGTAGAAACTCAACCAATTATAGTGATTTTTGGGTAAAGTCTCCCAAGTTGATAAAACCCCGCAATCCTAGTTTAGTTCTTTTCGAGCCAAGGATGGTAATGGTGTTGTATATTGATGTGCAATTGCTAGGTTGGTGATTGGCCTTTCACAACAGCAAAGAAGTTGTACAGGGACTGTACTGGTGAGGAGGTTTTGCAGTCAAAAGTGTTGTTTTCTAGTGCGGATGAGTGTGCTCTTAAGGTTCGTAAGATCTTCGTTTGTTTGAGTATGCTTTTAAGGTTTAGTATAAGTACTTTCTGATTTTGGTTGTGTCTTCTGTCATTTGATTCATCGGACAGTTAAGAAAGCCATATACAATTACTAAATAGAGGGAACAATGGACTGAAGAAGAGAATGAAAGGTTCCTTGAGGCCTTGAGACTTCATTGTCGTGCGTGGAGGAAAATTTAAGGTACATATTGATTAGTGTTGGGAACCCTAAGTAACTTAGTTTTGATGATGGTCTTCCGAAACACACTTAGATCTCTTAGAATTTAAACTGATCTACGTGTTAAACAGATCACTAGATATAAAGTGTACTCTGTTATGGAACAGATTAGGAGATGACTTGATATGTAAAGGAAATATTCCTATAGAAGTCAATCTCAACTTAGTATAGGATGAAGGTCAAGATTGCACGCCAAAAGGAATCGATCTGCTGTAACAGACAGCGACCAGATCGATGACCAGATCGATGCCTTCAGCAAGGAACCAGAACGATTGAGTTATCAATCCACCAGCTGACATCATCCTACACATCATATGCTCTTGCCACATCAAGATTATAAGTCCTTCCAACTGGGATTGGAAAGAAGATCTTCGGCTAACACATAGAAGGAAAGAGACCGTTAGCAATCTGCTTTCCATAATTCAAAGATTGAGTCAACCTTTCCTATATGACAAGAACAGATATGATGAAAATAATTGATTGGCAATATACCATCTATCTCACGCCAATCAACAACGGCTAGAATTTCAAATTCAATG
>JAPKLX010000187.1:58768-94050 GCA_026898415.1 Leonotis leonurus | reverse complement strand
CCCCCCCCCCATACACCAAACCTTGCTCTTTCGGGACCAACAATTAGCACTAAGCTGCTATTGATTAAGTACTTTCTCCTTTCTGATATACTCCCTACACCCAATTGCTAAAGGATGATAACCGTCAAGCACACATTAATTAATTCGTATAATTGCCTTTCTTATATAAATTTCATGATCACAATCCATTACGCCATTATTTCAGGGTAAGTCATTTATTTAATTGAAGGTTTTATAATTTAGATATCTTTCTTTTAGCAATCATTGTTATACGTTGTTTGACTGTGACCTACTAGGAATCAGGCACTGAGTCTATCTGAGACTGAGCACATTGCTTGAATGACTCAATTATTTCTGTAACTGTTGATAGCGTTGTTAACCAGTTCACGTTTTGGATTTCTTACAAGTTTTGTATCACCTGATTTGCATCCTACTTGGATATCATAAATAAATTAAATATAATTCAAGTAGTTTTTATGAGTAGTTTCTAGTATATGACTGGTTTTATCCAGTTCTTGTTTTACTTGAATCAACAGAAAATTTATCTGCCACATATGGGTTCATAGTTAACAACTTGGCTCTTTTGCTCCACCCCTCGATCTGACTGAAGATGGAATTCAAGCTCAGTGGTTTGTAGATGGCCGTGCTGCATTTGTAGCTATTGCTTTGGCCATTGAGGAAGCTAAATCAGAGGTTTTTTGTCCATTAACCTTTGATTTGTCTGATTTGCGTCATAAACATGCTGATTATTCTATTCTTAAAACAAATTATGAAATTTCTTATGCTGATTTTTATATGTGGGTAGTGGATGTGCCCAGAATTATTTCTAAGGCGTCCATTTCGTTCTAGTGCATCATCTAGGCTTGATAGTTTACTGGAATCTAAAGCCAAGCAAGGTGTTCAGGTAATCTAATATCTAGATAATATTCTCTATAAGACATTTGTGAATGACTAGGTGTTACTATCAATTTTGCTATTGGTCCATAAAATAAATGCCTAGAAGTATGATTGTGTTATATGTTGGTCTTTGCTTCTTACAAAGTTGATACCACCTGGGTGCATAGCAGAGAAAGCAAGTATTCTTACTTAACTGAATGTGTTTAATTATTGCAGCAATAATTATTTACATGAATAAAAGAGCATAATATTTAACTTGAATGCTTACTGGTTCAAATTTATCTATTTTATCTAGGTATACATTCTTCTATACAAAGAGGTTGCCTTAGCTCTGAAAATTAACAGTGTCTATAGCAAGAAAAAGCTTCTGGGTATTCATGAGAACATCAGGGATGGAACTATGCAAAGGTTAAATATTTTCTATAGTTCCAAGTCATACACACCATGAGAATTTCTTTGTATTTACTTTTCTTCATGATCCTCCAGAGAAATAAGGCTGCAAATGAACAAGCAATTCCATTACTGATATTCTTTGCCTATTGTTAACGACACTATTATTGATTTGTCATCTGGTGCTAGATCCACATTTATAAAAAAAAAAGAAAAAAACCTTCTGATGATTTATATTCCCTGTTTGCAACATTGGGCTCCTCCTTATTCTTATGGTCCATTATTTTCAGATTATACGGAGTGTCAGCCAATGGTCGGCTGGTACAAGTCAGACTGAAGAAAGTATTCACAAAGCGTACTGTTCACTTATTGATAGAGTAGAGCATATTGTTTACATTGAGGTTTGACTACCTTTTCTAATTTCAACTTTCGGTATTTAAGTCATATATCTAAATCAAAAGACTAAATCAGTGTACAGTTTGTATTGGGATTGCATGAACAAATTCCAATCTCATCATTCTCACATATAATTTGCATAACTCCTTAAGCCTAAGGTTATTTTCACTGACATGCTTTTAATGAAATTTGTGTCCAGAATCAATTCTTCATCTCTGGCCTATCAGGTGATGAAACTATTCAAAACCGTGTGTTGGAAGCATTATATAAGCGTATTGTGCGAGCTCACAATGAGACGAAGTGTTTCAGGGTCATTATTGTCATACCACTTCTACCGGGGTTCCAGGTAATTATTCTTGGACAGTCATTCTATTGAATATTCTCAATATGAGATTGACGAGGTTCGTGAGGATTGGGCGACCATTGTGATCAATGAGGTTAGTAAAATAACTCATTCAATTTTATTTCTAAGTACTTTTCACATATTTAACTAAGAAAAAGTCTCACTCTAGCTCGATTTTCTTGTAGATTGACATGTAAAGTGACAATATTGCTTTGATCGATGAAGAAGTTTGGTGATTTTGGGCATGGTGATTCAAACTTCTACTGCTTTGGGTCCGTGTACTAGTTTAAGTTACATTAGTTAAGGTGGATTGAAATATTAACCCAAACTTTTTAGTATTTTGTCATTTTTATTTTTATTTCCGTGTACGAAGTTGAATATTAGACAATTAATGCATATAAATATTTTTAGTGCGTGTATGAATTCTCTATTTGGCATTGTTTTATTTTGTAAAATATATTGATGAAACCAAAATTATTAAATACTCCCTCCGTCCACAAAAGTTCTTTACATTTTGCCATTTTAGTCCGTCCACAAAACTTCTTTACATTTCAAACTTTCCATTTATAGTCAGTGGACCCACCCAACTCATACACACAACTCAATTAAAAATAATAAATCATGTGGGACCCAAACTCCACTCAATACACAAAATCACTTAAAAATAATAAAATAGGTGGGTCCCAAACTCCACTCACTATATACTCTTACACAAAGTCAAACTGTTACATTAAAACTCGTGCCCGGTCAATATGACAGGAACTTTCATGGACGGAGGGAGTATAGGTTAATTAATGAAAAAATACGAAAATGGTTAAATTTATCAGATTATAGATGACATTAAATTACTGTCATCTTATGAATTATAGATGACATTCTAAAAAAGTCATGTATTGCACCTAAATGTGTCAACTTCTCACTTATAAATGACATTTTTTTTAATATAGATGACATTATATTGTGTCATGTATTATAAAATAGATGACATTATTTTCGTGTCATTGTTTAATAAAATAATGTCATCTATGAGCGCATACATCACACGTTTTCAGTGTCATCTATGAGCGAGGAATAGATGAGACAGGCATATTTGACAGTTTTTTACCCTCATACATCACACTGATTTAATGTCATCTATGAGCGTTTTTCTAGTAGTGAGAAGATGATGGAAATGAGAGGTTGTGATGATGACCGTCTGTGATGAAGAAGATGATGGAAATGAGAGGTTGTGATGATGACCGTCTGTGGTCAAAAACAATGTTTTGTGATGTGGGAACAAGCACCAAAAACAATTTACGTTTTTATGGTCTTTTTTTTTTTTTTTTTTTTACTTTTTGTGGTGGATGGTGAATGTTATTTGTTGCAGCAATAAACCGCTTTTTGATGAAATGTCATAGAAGTTGCTGCGTGTGATGTGCGATATTGTTTATAGCTCGGCTGTTGTTGCTGCTCTTGAAAATATTTTTACAGGCATAAACATAGGGGGAGCTCTAGTGAAGAAAAGAGTGTTGTGAAGAAGACACAAAACCAGGGGGAGTTTGTTAGGTATTTAAGATATACTGTTATCTGTAATATTGACCTAACATGTGTGTTTTTGTGTTCTTCACAGGAATGTTGACTTAGCTTCTGACGCAACATAACAACTGGTGTTGACTCAGCGTCCAACTCGACAGCCACGTGGAAGGATGACTTGGCAGATGCACGAAGACTTGAAGGATGCACGGAGACTAGAGGGAAGACCAAGTCGTACAAGGTAGTTGAGAGTTTTATGCTAAGTGGAAATTCTGTTCCACAAATCTCGGAGTCAACAATAGATTAAAGTAGTTCCACAATTCCAAGCAGATTTGCGGAGCACAACAACTGAACTGCGAGAATTGTGGAGACATGGGCCGAACAGTTGCTACACTTATGGATCCAAGCCCATGTAGTCTATCTATAAATAGTAGAATCATTCATTTAGTAGATAGACGCTAGAGAGATGCATTTGCAGATTAATTTCGTAGTTTTAATTCTGTATGTTTCTTAGCTAGTAAGAACATACATTTAGTATTTTAGTGATAGTGTTGTAGTTATTGTTGTGTTCAACATTGTAATAGCTCAACACTTGTTTTGATTATTCTTTTTGGCCGTAAGGCTTCCGTGTAGGTTATTAATTGATAACCTACGCAAAAATTATCTCGTGTCTTGTACTTTAGCTTCCGCAAATATTCACTTAGAGTAGGTTGATACACTTTCAAGATGGTTTTCATAAAAAACTTTATCTTTTCAGCTTTTTGTCTCTCTATCTTCCACTTGTATTCATCAACTCATATTAATATATGTGGATTTTCTGAAGACAAAATCTCATTGTCCAGAAACTTATATTTCTGTTCTTGATTGTTATATAAACTTAAATAACAATCTGCTAACCTCACCAGAACATGCTATATATTTTACTTTGGTTATCTTTTAAAGTGTGGTTTCGACATCATCAAAAAGGGGGAAATTATTGGGAACCCCATAAGTAACTTAAGTTTTGATGATGTTCTCTCGAAAACACACTTAGGTTTGTTCATGTTCTGTGTTACCTCGATCTGCTCCATATGTAACAGAACACTAACATATAAAGTGTATCTGATAGGAGAATGAATTTTTTCTCTGATTTCTTAATTTGTCCTATCTTGCTTCAACCTATAAAATCATTCTATTTTTAGTCTGTCAGAAGGACAAGAACGTTAAACAGACAGAAACAGGCAGAAAGATTCAACAGAACTATCCTCTGTTCGCAACCAGAAAGTTGAACCAGATCAACTCAACCAGAAAGTTGAACCAGATCAACTCAACTAGAAAGTTCAACCAGATCAATGCAACCAGGAAGTTGAACCAGATCAACTCAACCAGAAAAGTTAAACCAGATCAACGCAACCAGAAAGTTGAACCAGATCAACTCAACCAGAAAGTTGAACCAGATCACCGCAACCAGAAAAGTTGAACCAGATCAATGCAACTAGAATGTTGAACCAGATCAACGCAACCAGAAAGTTGAACCAGATCACCGCAATCAGAAAAGTTGAACCAGATCAATGCAACCAGAAAGTTGAACCAGATCAACGCAACCATAAAGTTGAACCAGATCAACTACAACTAGTTCGACACTTAGGAATGGAAACCAAATGATATCGACTAAGTGTTTGTGAATATCCAAACCTAAACTACGCCTTTCGTACCATAGAAGGAAGATAATCAATCAAGACAAGAAAAAGGAAAGCATTATCTGTCAAACGATCTGCTTACCATACTTAGAAGATTCTGTCAACCTCAATTAGAAGGCAAGAGGAGATAAATTAGGGATTCATTATCCTTGATTGGTGAAATCACATTTACTTCAAACCAATCAAGCTCAACGGTTAGAATTTCAAATTCGACACCTATAAAAGCTCGAAACAAAGATTGGCAAAAGAGTAAGCATGTGAGAGCAATATACGTATTTAGATCATCTACCATCTACAAACTGTAACTCTGCCCAGAAATCATCTCTACCATCGAAGCATTTACTAAGAAGATTTCTACTCACCAGATCATGTTCCGAACCATTCGTGATCGTAATCACACCTCGATTCAAGTCTGTCTTATCGAGAAAGGAAGAAGGAGATCTTTGCTAGCTAGTAGTTTTCTAGTGGATTAACGTGAAGAGATCCAGTTTATAGTAGTTTTCTGTAAGTTGTAAAGGGACGAGACCCTTATTCGTGCATAAGGTTCGACCAGATTGTGTCTGAAACTTGTGGCTCGTTCTCAGCGAGTATAAATAAGAAGAGTATCCTAGTAGTGGATATCTAATCCAGTTTGAATTAGACCGTGGACGTAGGGGGTTTCTCGAACCACGTAAAAATAACTGTGTTATTTACTTTCTGCTTTTTATCTTCCAGTTGTTTTATCCACTAACAGTCATTCAAATCTGCATTCTTAATTAATCTGCTAAATATTTGTTAAGTTTTGAAAAGGTTTTTCTAAACAAAGAGCACCGACTAATTCCACCATTATTCCGCACACAACGATTTGCTATAGAGTAAGATCACTCTTGATCTCTGCTTAGTGTTACTCACTTGAGAGATTCTGCTTGGACAGAACGAGGTCGATCTGATTATCAATATGTTCTGTCGCAATTAGCAATCTGGTTTCAGAAAGCTTAAATCTCTATAAAATTAATCAAGTAAACTGAAATGTTTGTATTTGGTGTATTCCCCCCACCCCCCCATACATCAAACCTTACTCTTTCGGGACCAACAGTCGTTGTTCTCATCTGCACCGTGACCAGGTCAGACTAAATTATCTCTAGAGGACAGTCTTGCAGCTTTCATGCAGGAGAGCAAACTGGCTCGAGAGGCTCAAGAGGCTCAAGAGGTTACTAACAAGCGCCTCGAGAATTAAGTGGGGAAAATATCTTGAGCTATGAATCAGGTGCAGCACCAGCTACAAACAAGAAGGATACCGGGACAGGGATATTCGCCACATCAGGTGCAAGCTATTACTGTTCTACGTAGTGGCAAGCACGTGGATAATAAAGTGGAGCTCCCGGAATCTGAGGAAGACAAAGTGGAGGAGGAGAAGGAGAAGGAGAAGGAAAAGGAGATGGAATCGGAGCAGCCAACTATTCAGTTGCACAAGGCGGCCAACCCGTACAAGACACCAATTCCCTTCCCGAGCAGACTGAGGAATGAGAAGCTGGAACAACAATTCAATGACTTCTACAAAATGCTTTCTCAAGTGCGAGAGAATCTGCCCCTATTGAAGGTCATTCGAAATGTTCCTTCCTATCTCAAGTTCTTCAAGTAGCTTGCCTCCAAGAAGAGGAGATTTGCAGACGACGAGTCCGTGATGGTATCCAAGGTAGCCAGCTTTATCATGCAACAACCTCTTCCACAAAATCTATGAGATACAGGTAGCTTCGTTGTCACTATAGCTCTTGGGAATGGTAAGACTATTACGGGCATGCTAGATTTAGGTGCTGGTATTAATCTTATGCCGTATTCAATTTTTAAAGAATTAGAGTTAGGAGAGTTGAAACTCACTCGCATGAGTTTGCAGTTAGCTGGTCGTTCTGTTAGATATCCTAGAGGTATTATTGAGAATATTCTAGTTAGTGTTGGTGGATTGATTTTCCTATGGATTTCGTTGTTCTTGAGATAGGAGATGTGCATGAGAATGGGCGTGATCATATTTTATTGCTAGGTAGACCTTTTATGGCTACTACTAACACTTTGATTGATGTTAAGAATGGTAATATTAAGATGTCAGTGTTAGGAGAGTCAGTTTCATTTTCTGTGCATAAGCAAAAGGTTATGACCTCTGTTAGTTCCATTGAAGATTGTGCATTTATTGATTCTATTGATACTTTTGCCGAGGTCTCTATTGTGCAGGATTCCAGCTTGAAAGAGAGCTTCAGATCAGAAGCCGAGGTCGGAGCAGTCACTAGCCATCGGCTGATCCCAGCCCTCAAGCACACAAGAGTAGTGACCGCTACCCCCCTTAGCAGCCGTTACCCCCTGCGAAACCATATTTATTCTCCACTCAGATCTTATCCCAAAAATCATCTTTCCCTTTTCTTCCCTCTCACCCGACGCACACATCTCCCAAACCCTCCATCAAAATTTCACAATCATTCCACCTTTCCTTCCTTGATTTTGCCATCCACCATCTCTCTCACCCAATTCCACAACCACTCATTTCCACCCACCGGAGACTCCTTCCACCACCGCCGGACGCCACCTACTCGCTGCCGCCACCACTACTTTGCGGCGAAATTTTCAGCGCACGTCATTCGGTGTTATTCACCCTGCACAGCTCGTACACTCTACCATGACTTTGGAGGGTACAACACCTCGATGACAGCGAGTCAGCGGAGGATAGAGCAACAGGTTGTGGAGAACAACCGCTGGATTGCCGAGCTAAATGCTCAATGGTTGAGTTGGGCTCTCTCTGATCCTCCACCAGATCAGCAGTGACTTCTCACTGCTGTTTATTATGTTTTCCTTTCTTTTTATTTTTTCGTGTGTGTCCGGGTTGTTTCTTTTAGTTTATTTCTTTTTGTTGCTTTTTTGGTTTTGTTTGGTGTTTCTTTTGCAGGTCTAACCCTTTACAACTACTCGAGCTTTCACCACCGCCGCATCATACCATATTGGGTAGTTTCTCTCCCTCTCTCTCTTGTTTTTATTGTAGCAATGATGACATTTCTATCTTTATTTCGATGGGGGGGGTGTTCATGCTTTATATTGTAGTATGCGGCGTAAATTAGAAGTGTGTAGTTGTTTACTCTTGTTTGTTCACGTGCAATTTGGAGCTTAATAGGATTAGTGACTGATTTTGATGAGAAACATGTTGATTATGTTTGACGACATGAATTGACATTGTGAGTTGATGATTGGGTATTGAGCATTACATTATATTATAGTTGTCGTGGGGCACTTGATTTTGTGATGGATTGATGTGATAACTCGTAACTTGTGCATTTGGTATAAGATTGCTTAATGGCTAGACTTGGTTGTTAATGGTGTTTATTTTGTTAAGTGTGAGATTGAGTTGAGAGGCTTCTGCTCCTCTGGAAACCATGAGCATGGGAAACCACACGAGAACACTTTAGATAACCTCTAAATGTTCATATCTCGTGACTTTTGGCCATATAACCCACTCTTTCCAAAAATTTGGCTCGAATGGCCTTTAAAAATCGTTATTGAATCACTTGAACTGTTTGAATAGGTGATAAGAACTCTACCCCTCTTCCTTTAAGAAATCGAAAGAAATCTTGAATTCGAGGAATGGGTATGGAAAACCACACTAGGATATTTGGTTTATGCCGAAGATCACACCTAGTGACTAATGTTCTATATTTCACTAAAAATTCTATGCGGTTTGATTCTTAAAAATAGTTTTAAAAGATAAAAAATTCTAAGTCTAGCTTTTGAGTAATTAAAAAACCAGATTTGCATATGTTACTGAGTTTGATTGGATTGAAGTTGCACCTTCGAGGGAAACACGTAATGGTGATTGATGTGTAGTCTTATTATCCCTTCCGTGAACTCGTGATGAATTTGATTGTTGTTGCATAATTAAACTTGCTTCTTGTTTTGAAATCTTCGTATTTTGTTGAGCTTAGACTTGCTTGAGGACAAGCATGGTATTGTGTGTGTGGAAGTTATTTTATACATTTTTGGTCTCGTTTCCATTGTGTTTATGGTCTCATAATACTTATGTTTGTTGTTCAAGTTGATACTTTGGTTTTCTATATCCTACATTGAAGGTGAAAATCAACAAAAATGGTTAACGAGGCTTGACAAGAGAAATGAGACGAAAAGACGAAGAAAATGGCAAATTGTGTGCTTGGCCGAAGATGGACCTAGCAGGCGCTAGCCCCTAGCGCTCGCTTGGTCAAAGAACTGAACCAGGTAGAACTAGGGCCTAGCGACCGCTACCCTCTAGCGGTCGCTGCCCCAACAAGATCACTACGACAGAACGTTGGGGTAGCGCTCGCTAATTTTCCTTTTTCTATTTAAACCTCCACGCGCGATTTCAAAAGGGGACCTTCCAGTTCACGTTTTTACTTTTAATCTAGGGTTTAGACCACGAGAGAAATACTATTAGTCTAGATTTCTATTCCGTTGTTCGATTTTCAATTTCGTTGTGGATTCGTTTGTGATTCAAACCCGGAGTTCTTAATGCATTATTTTTCCTTTCAATTCATGAGTTCTTTTATTGTTTTCTTTATTGCTTTATGATTTCTTTTCTTCCTGCTCTTTTCTTGATTAATTCACAATTCATTAATACAAACTTCTCAATCATGTTAATTAATCAACTAAAGGCATGTTTAAATTCAGTTTCCTTTAATTCTTCATTCTTAGATTTAGGATTTAATCGCTTTATTAATTTTCGCCTAGGTAATTCGTATTTTAAATTCTCTAAATTCATTCGCTTAGGTAGATTAATTAAATTAGTTAAAATATCAAAACCCTTTCTTTTCAATTGCTTTCTGTTCTGCAACATAGATAAATCCCTGCTTAGCCTTTCTTGAGAATACGACTTAGGGTCAACTTATTAATCTATAACGAACTCGTCCTCTTGCGAGCAGTGTAATAAAATAAGTTGGAAGTATATCGGCTGAAAATATTTCTTGTACCCATTACTGAGTCCCTCTATAGGACAGTGGGTCTGGTCTAAACAACGCCACTTGCTGAAGCTTTAATTATCTCCTAACACGCTTCGTGGGAGGCAACCCACGTTTTCTTTTATTTTCCTTTGGTTGTTTCTTTATTATTAGATTTATGTTATTTTCATCCTTTCTTTCGCGTTTGTTTTGAGTTGGTTGATCTATGTTTGTCTTCTATTTTGTAAGGGAAATTTCCAGCTCTACATACCACTAAAGCACGAACAGATCCCAGGGACCGCTACCTTCCCAACGGCCGCTACTCCAACACCCTGCCCTTTTATTCAGAAGGTCGCTACCCCCACAACCTATCCAACTCTCCCAAATGCAGGGGTAGTGACCGCTACACCCCCAGCGGCCGCTACCACAATCCCCTGCCCAATCGCCCAGCGCGCAGGGGTAGCGACCGCTACCCCAACCCCCTGCCCCCTCACCCACAGCTCTAGGGTAGCGACCGCTACCCTAGCGAAAACCTTAGCTTTCTATTTCTTTTCTCCAGCCGCTCTTCCCCCTTTCCTTTCTCTTTTTCCCCAACAATTTTCTTCCCTTTCTTTTCTTTCTCCAACTGCTTCCCAACGTTCATACTCCTCTCCACCTTCCATTTCTAATTTCTTTCTCTAAAACTACCTCATGCCTTACTCGACAACCATCCTCCCGCCACCACAGCTGCAGCCACCACAGTCGCCTTCAGCCACCACCTGCTGCCGCCACCACCTGCCGACCCCTACATCTCCAGCCAACACTCTCCACCTTTCTCCACCATATCCCGAACAAAGATTCAAGCCATCAAACATGGTGCTAGCTGCTCCAAACCACGGAACAAGGAACCTGAGGACCTTCAGGAATACTTCAACTATCCCTTCCTCATCCGAACCAATCTGGAAGGCCATTTCTACGAGTGCTAGACTCGGTTTGATGTCACTCCCCCTGATATCTTTGTTTGGAATTTGCTTGTTACTCTGCATTGTGTTAATGATCATGAACGATATCTAGACATATTCGGATTGAAAAAGTATGCTAGAATGTCAAATAAGTGCTCTAAAGTGCTCACACATGAGTTTTTATCAACTCTTGATGTACCGGCTGATGTTACTTATTGTTAATTTCATCTACGTGAGGTACCTCATAGGTTGTCAGTTTCTCAATTGTGCAGGATTGTTGGGAACCCCACAAATAAAGTAGTTTTGATGATGTTCTCTCGAAAACACACATAGATTTTTTCATATTCTGTTAGACCTCAATCTGTTCTATATGTACCAGAACACTAAAATTTAAAGTGTATCTGATAGGAGAACTGTAATACCCCACACTTTTAAAGTTATTATTGATATTATTTTGGGCAAGTTATACGATTTAAAAAAAAATAGATGAATACGAATTGAATTATTTTTAGATGATTTTGAAACTAACGGATTTGATTTCGAATGTTTTCAGGTTGTCCGTCTTAGAGCGGGGATGTGCCCTAGCAAAAATGTACATTATTTTTGTTATAAATATTAGAAGATATTTAATATAAATATCTATGATTTTTATTAACAAATATCTAAGATTTTTAGTTTGATAATGATATAATATATATATATATATATAGATAGATAGATAGATATGTGTGTGTGTAGAAGTCTCTACAACTCATTCCTCTCCCTACATCTATCGATCTCATCTCCCTCACTCTTTCTTTCATTTTTTTTTCTCTCTTTTCAAGAACTTGGAGGTAAGCTTCTTAGATTATGTTCTTATTTGGTAATTAATGGTGTTTTAATTGTGTGTTTATATGTATATGATATGGAATACATCGTTATGGTGAGTTGGGTTATGGTTTGTGTTATGGAGGAAGGGCCGCCGGTGGAGGAGAGGCGGAGGCGGCAGCGGGGCTGCTGCCATGGTTCAACGTTGATACGTCGGTGAAATCAAAAATTTGAATGATGTGTGTTTACCCAATTTTCGGCAGAAACAGGGGAGCATATTACGAGCCAATTTCTGTCCATTTTACGTATCCAAAACCCATCATATTAGATACCAATTTAAAGGTCTTTTCGTCTTATTTCCAACGAGATCTTCATATTTTAATTCTGACATATTACGAAGGATTTTTAAGCCTCTGAAGTTAGAGTGTCGAAGAGTGTATTCTCTGTTTCTAGTGTCTGACCGAAGGTTGCGGGCTCAATTATGTCCTTTTTAGTTATTCAAATGCCATAAAATTCGGTACCATATTAAAGGAATTTTCGCGTTCTTTCTAACGGTACCTTCGGATTGTAAATCGGAGTTCGGACGAGGGAGTTATGACCTGACGAATTCAGGGTGTCAATTCTACGCGTTGCAGGTGCTGCGCGATTTGAGTATGATTTTCCGGCTTCAAATCGATGCCGAATCCAAAATATTTCTTTAGGAGTTTTATAGTCCAATCCTTAGAAATTATACTCGAGGTTATGTTTTTGGAAACTGATAAACTGAGTGTCCATAATTGACGTTGGAAACTTGTGGATTAAGTTCGGAATTTATTAACTTACATTTTATGTTCTATATATTTGATTTGAGAAAATATTGCTTAACTTATTTATTAATATTCCCTAAACCTATTTATCTTGTTATATTAATTTCATAATCTTAAATTAGATTGTGTTGTAGTCTCAAGAACTACATATATGCATAAATCGAGTTTTGCATAATTTCAAATGATATGAGTTTTAAGCTATAATAAGTTTATACTTTCAAGGAGTAATAAATTAAAGTTATTTAAAGTGCTAGGTGACACCGTATCCAGAGCTCAAGCCGAACAACCAAGCAAGTGAGAAATCTTTGTGAAACATCATCACGAGGTGGGGTTTACGCTATTTGTAAGTTGATGGTTATAATCATTGTTGTGTCTGTTGCATTCATATGAACTTGCCTGTGTGGCGTATTCTTGCTTGTGTGGCGTATTATGGCCTGTGTGGCGAATCATTGCCTGTGTGGCGTATAAAGCACCCTCGAGGGGAGAGACTAGTCTCGTCGACAAGATAATTAAAGTTGTTCATTATGCTATGTGACTTGCACAATTGGTTATAACTGCTTGCAGTGTATTCTCCACTGAGTGTGCTTGCATACTCACGTACCCCACATGCTGTCATATTTTGCAAGCTGAGAGGCTCGACGGCTGGAGCAGATGGAAGTGGACCCCTATGAACATTCTCTCAGCTTTTATGTATATGTGAATGTTTGGTTGAAAACAAACTTAATTAGTTTTGGTTAACTAAACAAGTTGTTCTTGTAATGACATTTTGATATGTGTATATTTTGATGAGGGTTGTGTCCCTATTTGGTATTGTTATTTGCTGCTGTTGGTCATTATTTCAAGGTTACATATACATAATTATAAGGGATATGCCGTCCGTTTGTAAAATTTTTATTATACTTTCCGCTGCTTATCTTAAAACATAATTCATAATATCATTTATAATATTATATGATTAAAGAAAAGTAAAGTTTTTTTTGTAATGTCCTTATTTAAAGAATGGGGGCGTTACAGAGTGGTATCAGAGCAGGTTTACATTCCTGTAGACTTGCTTACTGTATGAACACGTTATATGTGTGATAAGAAGTTGAACTTCTATTTAAGATGAGATTATGTTTGGGTCATGACCGCTGCTCAACGTCGACTCTCAGGTAATTATGTTTATGAAAATGAATTTGTTTTAAAATGTTAAAGGTATGTGAGTATGACATGAAGTGAAATGAAAAGAAATGAGAGATGGTGTCGGGGTAATGTTTAATGGCTTGTCGTATTAAGAAGAATCATTTAAAGTATGAAAATTTGTCCATAAAGGGACAAAGTATGTTGCATTGTTATGTTTGATATGCTTTGTAATGTATATAGTTTTTCCCGACACATTCTTTGTGAAGCTCAATGATGAAAGTTTATGAAGTTATTTTTTACTTTTGAAGTTTAATCTTCAAATTAATAAATTACTTCCATGTTATGAGAATGAAGTCCTCGAAATATAACCTGTAAGTTGAATGCAAATGATCTGTACCTCTTACTTTAGAAACTGAAGTATGCCGCCAAAGATTTATGCAGCAACAAACAGTTCGAGGTGTGTGTGTGAATACCCAACCAAGAACGTATGAAATCATTGACCAATTTAGAAGGATGGATCCACCAAAATTTAAGGGATACGAAACACCAGAAAATGATGAAGAATGGATCCGAGTTCTTGAGAGGATTTTTGACTTGATGGGTTGTTCTGATGAACAAAAAGTATCTTGTGCCATATATCAGTTGGTTGAAGAAGCAAGCTACTGGTGGGAATCACATACCCGAACGATGACTGCTGACCAACGTCAAGCTCTGACATAGAATAATTTTAAAGAGATGATTAGTGACCGTTATTTTCCTCAATCTTATCGGCTGCTGAAAGAAACCGAATTTCTGAATCTAAAGCAGGGAAACATGACGGTATTGGAGTATGAAAGGAATTTCAACAAGTTGTCTCGATATGCACCGTATCTAGTAGATACGGATGAGAAGAAAGCTTGTCGTTTTGAGCAAGGACTGCGACCTGAAATCCGAGGAATTTTGGCTGGGCTGAAATTGATAACTTATAGAGAGGTGATTGAACGAGCCCAGGTAATTTCCAGTGGGTTGCAACTAGAAAGCACTGAACAGAGACATGATGTGTCCAGGAAAAGAAAATGGGAAAAACTAGGAAAGAGCGGAAGTGAACGGCTAAGCAGAAAATGGGAGCAAACTTCACGATCTTCTATAGGTTCTGCAACTTCTGGGTTGAGTTCTGAAAAGCCTCAATGTCCAACTTGCAAGAAATATCATAGGGGTGAGTGTTGGCTAGGAAAGAAAATATGTTATTCCTGCGAGAAACCCGGGCATATGGCGAATAATTGTCCAGATAAAACGAAGGAGCCTGAAAGGAAGACGTAGGAATCTGAGAAGAAGGTAAAGCCCCGAGTTTTTGCTATGATGCAAGAAGAGGAAGGTAACTCTAAAGATGAAGTGGATACGATGTCAGGTATTCTTCAAGTGTCCAATACTCCAGCTTTGGTTTTATTTGATTCTAGAGCTACGCATTCTTTTATCTCTGCAAAATTTTGTTTCAATCTTGAAATGCCTTGTTATGCTGATTGTGATGCACTAGAAGTTAGTATTCCTTCAGGAAGAACTATTATAACTTCTAGAATGATAAAAGTGTAGTAATAGACATAGAGGGAAAAAATTTAAAAGCTGATCTTCATGTTATAGAAATGCGGGATTTTGATATAATCTTAGGAATGGACTGGATGAATAAGAATCATGTAACACTCAGATGTCGTGAACGAGAAGTGGAGATTCAACGTCCGGGAGAGCCAAAAATTTTCTTTTATGGTGCAAGAACAAAAGCTCCACCGAAGATTATAAGTGCGATAAAGGCAATGAGGATACTAAGGAAAAGGGATCACCAAGGGTACTTAGTTACCATAACTGAAAAACAATCTAGTGGGAGCAAGGTGTCTGAAGTGTCGGTGGTACGAGAATATGAAGATATGTTTCCTGAGGAGTTACCTGGAATTCCACCAGACCGTCAAGTTGAATTTGCAATAGACTTGATACCAGAAGCTGCACCAGTTTCAAAAGCACCATATCGAATGGCACCGAGAGAATTGTAAGAACTTAATGTTCAGCTGCAAGAATTGCTCGATAAGCGATTTATTCGACCCAGTGTTTCTCCTTGGGGTGCTCCGGTATTATTCGTGAAGAAGAAGGACGGAACGTTGAGAATGTGCGTTGACTATCGAGAACTGAATAAATTGACTATCAAGAATAAGTATCCACTGCCTAGAATTGAAGACTTATTTGATCAGTTGAAAGGTTACGAATCATTGCCTGTGTGGCGTATAAAGCACCCTCGAGGGGAGAGACTAGTCTCGCCGACAAGATAATTAAAGTTGTTCATTAAGCTATGTGACTTGCACAATTGGTTATAACTGCTTGCAGTGTATTCTCCACTGAGTGTGCTTGCATACTCACGTACCCCACATGCTGTCATATTTTGCAAGCTGAGAGGCTCGACGGCTGGAGCAGATGGAAGTGGACCCCTATGAACATTCTCTCACCTTTTATGTATATGTGAATGTTTGGTTGAAAACAAACTTAATTAGTTTTGATTAACTAAACAAGTTGTTCTTGTAATGACATTTTGATATGTGTATATTTGACGAGGGTTGTGTCCCTATTTGTTATTGTTATTTGCTGCTGTTTGTCATTATTTCAAGGTAACATATACATAATTATAAGGGATATGCCATCCGTTTGTAAAATTTTTATTATACTTTCCGCTGCTTATCTTAAAACATAATTCATAATATCATTTATAATATTAATTGATTAAAGAAAAGTAAAGTATTTTTTGTAATGTCCTTATTTAAAGAATGGGGGCGTTACAAGAACTGATCCTAGTTCTGTCTACAAAATGACTTAACTTGTAAAGGATTTCATCCTATAGAAGTCATTCTGTCTTTCTCTTAGTCAATAGGACCAGATCGATAAAGCACACTGAAGCAAGCAGAAGATGCATCCGAATAATCATCTATTTTTACCAGAACACTCAGAAGAATCAACCATGCCTTGAAGCATAACTTCTGTTCGACCAGATCAACTATGACCAGATCGATGTCAACTTCTGTTCGACCAAGATCAACTATGACCAGATCGATTTCTACTTCTGTTCGACCAGATCAACTATGACCAGATCGATGTCAACTTCTGTTCGACCAAGATCAACTATGACCAGATCGATGTCAACTCTAGAGATTCTTCCAAGACAGAACGAGTACGATCTGGTTATCGATCTGGTCTGTCACAAATAGCAATCTATTTTCCAGAAAGCTTAAATCTCTCTAAATATTAGTCAAGTAAACTGAAAAGTTTGAATTTGGTGTATTCCCCCCCATACACCAAACCTTGCTCTTTCGGGACCAACAAGGATTATAATTTTTCATGACAAGAATGTCGGTGATCAGATTTCGCCATCACAGTTTAATCTAAAAGTAGCTTGGGCCACACTCACGGGCTTTCAACATTGGCAATCTGGGGGTATGTCGGCCAGGTTCTTACGGGATAATGTGTTGAGCATACTCCACAAGTTCCTTGCCTATGCCATAATGGGCAAGGAACAAGTTAACAAAGTCAAACACATAGAGCTCTACCTCCTCTACTGTGCCACCAGAGGCATCCGAGTATGTGCCGACTATTACATCCTCACCACTTTCAAGAACATGATGGCCACTTCTCAGTGCCATGAAACCCTCCCCTTGGTCATCTCTGCGATTGGCCGCCATTTTGAGGTGTTCGTTCTTGAGCTCATTGAGCCATCTGACACTATCTACTGCACTCGTATTAACTTCAGCAAGCTCAAGCTAGCCAAGATCATTACGGCGGATTACCGTTGGCACCCATCCACGACTCGCAACTGTGTCACCAATCACGTTAATGAGCTGGCTGTCGCTGTAGCTAACCCTCCTCCTGCCTTCGAAGAATTGGAGGTGTTTGATGATTCCGAATATGAGGATGCCCCTATGCCCGACGCCTTCACAGCCAACACTTCCTTTGGCTCTCACCCTTACGGCCCCGATTCATCCTCCATAGGCGACCTTAATCAGTTCACAGCCCACTTCCAAGCTTTTTGCAATGATTTTGGGGAGTTCTGAAATGATTTTGGGGCTTTTCACCAAGATTTTGAGACATTCCAGTAGGACTTCGGTACATTCTCCGACGAGGCATATACCTTGTACCTAGACTTTAGGTAGTACTGCACGACTTGTATCAGATTCAGGAGCGGATAGAGCAACAAGTGACGACCATTCACACTCTCTTCACCGAGGAAGCCTGACTATGGCAGTTTTCTCAAGAACATTCCGCCCTGCAGTTACAATAAATAATGGAAAATAACAGGCGGGTAGCCAAACTGAATGAGTAATGGTCCAATTGGGCCCTGTTCAACCTAAAATGTGTGTCTAAGTTCTCGAAATTAAATGAGGCCTATAATACATAGTAAGTTGACCCTAGTCGAATCTCGTGGAAGGCTTAGCAGGCTTCCTAGTTAAGGTGCTAGAGATCAAACAATAAAAGTCCTAAACATTCTATCAAGTACAGATCATGGAGTTAATTAAAAGTGAAAACCAATAAGTAAACTAAATAGCGGGAATCCAGAATAAAGGCTCTTGTATGTGAACATCTACCTCGATCATCTCATGCCACGACTACTCATGCATTCATTTACTAATCTACAATTCTCAAAAGCAATCTAATCACTAACTTTCGCATTAATAATTAGATTGTGACTCCAACTCTCGTATTAAAGCCACACAAATAAAAATTAAAGATAAACAAATGAACACTCGGTTTACATGTTTCCGATTACAACTGATGTTGATTAGACCTTGATCCGACATAAGGATTATCTCTCGATCTCACCTTACGTCTAATAAATTGAAACGGTGATCAATCGGTCCAATTAAACAAGCATAGTCCAATGAACAAGCATAATCAACAATAAACATAAACAATCGCTTAATAATCCACAAACTACTGAAGATTCAACTACCCTATCCAATCCTATAATCATCAAGCAAGAAATCAAAATAAGAACTCACTAACGATTACACTACATGGATGGAGCAGTCGATCTCCACCTTAATCCTTCTTCCCAAGATAAAAATACAAGGAAAAGTATTTTCTAGTAGAGTTATAGTCTAAGTTTTCGAGTTCTATTCTAATATGAAAGAGATATCATTCCCAATGCCTGATTTCCTCTTTAAAACGTAGAAAACTGCCAAATTAACAGGCCCAATGACCACTGGGTAGACAATGGTCGCTAGGGTGCACTCTCTGTTCGCTGTCGCAAGAGGCCCAGGGACTGCTGGCCTATGCAAAATATGAAATTTTGGAGAATATAGAATTAAAGCTCATCTCGATAGGAGCCCGTAGCCGCAAATGGATCCAAATTCGAACTTGTAACGAAGGAGAACGAGCCAAAACAAAATTGTTGTGCAAGACGTAACAATTTCGCATATGGCCATGCTCTCGTATTCTTTCTCCTCTCGTCTTTTGCCCGTGAATCCTAGCAAGCTCCCATCCAATTTCCTCAGCTTCGTTCGGCTTAGCATCTTCGACATTTTTGATATCATTTAAGCTCACATTAACTATTTTTCATCATCCTACATCCAAAATAATAAAAAACAAAACCCAACATAAACACGAACTAAAAGACACCAAATCGACTCCAACTAAAATCTAAACACAAAAAAAGATGAACCAAAAATACACACATAAACAAGTTGTTGGTCCCAAAAGAGCAAGGTTTGGTGTATTGCGCCCGGGGGGGGGGAATACACCAAATACTAACTTTTTTTAGTTTACTTAACTAATTACTTAGAGATATCAAGTTTTCCCATGAAGAGATTGCTCGAGTTTGACTGACCAGATCGATAGCTGATCTGTCCAAGTAGAATATCTCTCGTGGTGAAGACTTAGTAAATAGCAAGAGTGATCTTGTTATCCAACATAGCGTTGTGTGCGGAATATGGTGGACTTGGTCTGTGCTCTTTACTAGAAAACCTTTAGAGAGCTTAACCAAATAGATTAACAGATTGATTAAGAATGACGATTTAATGCTCGTGCTGGTTAGTAAATAAATAACTGAAAGTAAAGATGCGTAAAGTAAATAACACAGTTGTTTTTATGTGGTTCGGAAAACCCCCTACATCCACGGTCCAATCCAAACCGAATTAGATATCCACTACTAGGATACTCTCTTCTTTATATTCGCTGAGAACGAGCCACAAGTTCCAAACACAATCTAGTTGAAACTTATGCACGAATAAGGGTCGTGTCCTTTTACAACTTACAGTAACAACTGCTACAGAATACTTTTACGTTAATCCACTAGAAAACTACTAGCTAGCAAAGATATCCTCCTTCTTCTTCTCGATAAGTCAAACTTAAATCGAGTGGTATGTAGAAAACTCCTCAAGATGGATGCTTCGATGAGTGAGTTGATTTTTGGGCAGAGTAACAACTTGCTTGATTGTAAATAATGCTTGTTGTTCTCCTCCAGCCTTTGTTCCAAACTTTTATAGGTGTAGAATTTAAAATTCTAACCGTTGGGCTTGATTGGCTAGAAATCAGATAATGATTGCCAAACAAGAGATATGAATCCCAAAATATCCTCTCTTGCTTTGTGTGGAAAGTTGACCAAATCCTTCATATATGGGAAACAGATGATAATTGATTCTCTTTCCTTCTTCACGTTGTAATTTATCCTCCTTCCATTCTTGATCTCTAATTGATATTATTTCCATCCTCGAGAGATCTGCTGATGTGGTAATCTGGGTGGGATTCTGCTAAGTACATCTAGGCAATTAATCGAATGTCAAATGACTAGTTGATCTGGTCCTGGGCTGGCTCACTCCATAGTGCACGATCTAGTCAACAGATTAGCATCAATCTGGTTGACAACAATCTTTTCCAAACTGTTCCAAAACATGACTGCAATCTCTGGGAATGATTTCTTCACCACCAGATTGAGTGGCCTATAGAACAGATCATCTGTTTGCTTGTAGGCTCTTGCTGATCTGATCATTCGAACAACTATCCAGATGACTTTTATAGGATATAATCCTATACATTTTAAGTCATCATCTAACCTGGTCTATAGACTTGTTCTCTATCATATTCACTTTATATGATAGTGATCTATTGACACGTAGAACAGGTTAAGGCCTAACAAACAAAAATAAATCTAAGTGTGTTTCGAAAGAACATCAATAATACTAAATTTTGTGAAGGGTTCCCAAGAATTTCCCCCTTTTTGATGAGGTCGAAACCACACTTTACAATAATCCTAATTAAAATATTAAAGGATGATCTGGTTGAATTTCCAGAAAGGTTAAGGTGTCGTTGTTTAGATTATAATGATCAAATGATATTAATCTGGTTCTGGACAATTAGATGTTGTCATCAGATAACCCACATGTATATATATCAGATCAAGATTAGGTGAGTTACATGAGTTATCCAAAACCAAACAAGTAACAAAACAACAGGTGATTATAAGATAAAAGAAATTCTAAGTAAACCATCTGCTCGCTCCTCCTTTCTTCATCTTCTCTCTTTGTGCATCTGAGCTCAGCTGAATACTTTCATATATTCCATCTCGAACCCTTGCGTAGTTGGGATCATGGTTATCAATCTTGTAACCTTCGATCTTGGCTACCTGGTTGATGTAATTTAGAATGTATGTGTTGGGAACCCTAAAGTATTTTAGTTTTGATGATGATCTCTTGAAACACACTTAGCTCTTTTTTTTTAGAATTAAACTGTTCTACGTGTTAACAGATCACTTCATATAAAGTGAATTCTGATAGAGAACTGATTAGGAGATGACTTAGCATGTAAAGGAATTATTCCTATAGAAGTCATTTCTATAAATAGTGTAGGATGAAGGCTAAGATTTCACGCCAAGAAGAAATCAATTTGCTGTAACAGACTGCGACCAGATCACCGACCAGATCGATGATCACAGCGAAGCACCAGATCGATAGAGTCATCAAACCACCAGATGACATCATCCTACACATCATACCATCTTCCCACGTCAAAATTGAAGCCCATCCAACAGGGTTTGGGAAGAGAATCTACGATTGACACAAGGAAGGAAAGCAATCGTTAGTGATCTGCCTTCCATACTTAGAAGATTGAGTCAACGTTTCTACAAGGCAAGAACAGATATGATGGATATCATTGATTGGCAATCCACAATCAATCTCACGCCAATCAACAACGGCTAGAATTTTAAATTCAATGCCTTTATATATATATGAAGTTCAAGGTCTGGAAGAAAAGCACGTGCGCTACATCGAACATCATACTCTCAAGCAATCAATCTGTGAGCTAGACTAAGAGCTTCAAAATACCAGTGATACTACATCACACCAACCCCACCTCGATTCAAGTCTGTCTTATCGAGAGAAAGGAGATCACCTTTCTAGCTAGTAGTTTTCTAGTGGTAACGTAGAGGTAATCTGTTGTAAAGGGTCACGACCCTTACCTCGTGCATAAGTATCTCTCTAGCTTTGATTGATACTTGTGAATCGTTCTCCACGAGTATAAAAAAAGCAGAGTATCCTAGTAGTGGATAATCTGGTCTAGTTTTGACCAGATCGTGGACGTAGGAATTTCTCAAACCATGTTAAACAACTGTGTTCTTTATATCTCTGCATCTTTACTTTCAGTTGTTCATCATTCCAACATTCTGCACTATCATATAATCTGCATCTCAATCAATCTGCTTAACGATCTGATTATTTCTTAAGGTTTTCTAAACAAGAGCATAAACTAAATCCACCATATTTCTGCACACACAATACTTAGAAAGTAATAAGATCACTCTTATTATTGTCTAAGTGTCTTCATTAGAGAGCAATCTGTTTGGACTAATCTGGTACCGATCTGCTGATCAATCTGGTTAGTCATCTGCCAAGCAATTTCTTATTTAAAGAATAGCTTGAACTCTCTAATAAATAACCAAGTAAACTGAAAAGTTTGTATTTGGTGTATTCCCCCCCCCCCCCCATACACCAAACCTTGCTCTTTCGGGACCAACAATATGTTTCGTCAGGTATGCTGCTTCCTAGGATCATTTGGCATGCCATAAACTCCCTTGCAGGTGCCTTCATCTGGATTTTAGCCTTCTTGGTAGCCGATCTGATCCTCTTTACCAGTTCCTTATCTACGCAATTTTCCATGTAGTGATGGAAGTCTTCATCTGGTGTTGACTCTGAATAGATATGCTCCTTTAGAAAATATATGTTCATGATGAAGCCTTGCTTTAGCAGCTCCCAGTTCTTCTGATCTTCTTCTGGTACCCAATTATCTTTAGGCGTCTTCTTTTGCAATGAAAGATTCCAGGCCATAAAGGGCTTCTTCTTCTTCTTCGATTGAGTAGTGGACTGAGAGGTTTGCTGAGATTGTTCTGATGTGGGTGGAGAGAATGGTGTTTGAAATGATTTCTCTCTGGCCTC
Organism: Leonotis leonurus; assembly: GCA_026898415.1. NCBI lineage: Eukaryota > Viridiplantae > Streptophyta > Magnoliopsida > Lamiales > Lamiaceae > Leonotis > Leonotis leonurus. The sequence goes on along the minus strand of JAPKLX010000187.1, from coordinate 70,801 downwards.
TTGTTCTGCCAGTCTCTTTTCTCGTTCAGCTTGTTCTTTGTAAAACTGTACCCTGAAAGCTGGGTCACAGGCTTGTTCCTTGTTAACACCAAACAACAATAACTCGGCGATCTGGTCCCCTTCATCTGCCGTAGGCTTCTTTCCTTTATCAGATGCTTGCTGCTGTTGTTGGGTTGGCTCGATGGTTGGATCTGCTCTTGGAGGAGTATATGATGTCTCCGTAAATGGTTGATCTCCTCTAGCAGGTGGCTTTTCACTTTTGGCTTCTCCTTCTGGACCTCCATCTGGTCCTCCTTGATCAATTTTTTCAAAAATTCCTCCTCCTGCTCCACATTTTTCCAGCTTTATCAGATCTTTCCCCCTTTTCGACATCATCAAATGTTATCTTGATGAGTGTGCGGAGGGAATCGATCTCGGCCTTCATCTCCTCGAGCTTGATCTTGTCATCTGCTTTGAAGTTGAGCAGGAGGTGATATTCTGGTCTGCATCTGCAATCTTTTTCTCCAAGTTGTTCATCGTGGAGAGAGTCCCATCATAGGTGTCTTACAGCTCTTCTAGAGTGTTGAGTCTGGTGTTCTGATGATCAAGTTCTGCGGGAATGGGGTAAAGCAGATCATCAAGAACTTTCACTTGATTTTTCTTCATAAGCGCCATAAATTTTTCTTCTTCAAAGGTGGTCAGTTGAGCATTAATCTCCAGTGTAGTTGCCTCCTAGATTTCTGCAGTAATGGAAGCAGATCGTGCTTTGATAGCTTCATCAATTCGATCATTCTCTTTGGCTAGAAGGTCAGTGACCAGGGCATGAATGTTCAGCACCTTTGTCTCAACTGTCTCCAGCCTTTGATCTGATTTCTCCCTTGTTGTATCAGCTGCTTCCCTATCGTCATCCATCTTTTTGTTTAATTCCTTGACCTCATTTCGCAGTTTGCGACGAAGATCTTTATCTATGTCATTGACATAGTCCTTCTGATGCTGATTAAAATCAGCAAAGACTTGTGTGACCTTCTCCTGGACTACATTGTAGGTGGCGGTCATCTGGTCTTGCACTCTGAGCGTGATCAAATCATCAACCTACAGATTATTGAAGGACTTGTGCTCTCTCTCTAGAATTTCTTCCAAATCAACAAATGTGATGTGCTTCTTCAGACTCGCTGATGCACCTTGTCTTTAGATTTCATTGGTTGGTTCGCCTCAAATAACCTGTCCTGCTGGTTCTTCATTAATGGGATCAAGATTGATAACATGAGTTTTCTTCTTCCTTTTTTTGGGCTTCTCTGTCTCTTTTTCTTGCTGCTCTATTGTTGTTGCTGTTGCTGTTGACTGATCTGCTGCACCAGATGGGCTGGGTCCTCCAATCTGATCATCTCCTTGACCACCCATTTCCACATCCTAGTCAGCTCATCATCTGATCCAGTCACGCTTGTGAAGAAATTCATTCTATCAATGTACAATGATTTCAGATTGATTTTCAGTAGTCTGGCTTCGTGCTTCATTATGGCAAGAATAAGTTGGTTATATTCTGCCCTTACTTCACTGACCGTGTTTGCTTGAAGTAGGCTCAAGAGAGTGGTCACTTCCTTCTTTAGCTCTTCTATCGATCTGGTTTGCAACGATGCATCAAAAACATAATATTCGTTGTCTTTGATCAACAAGTAAAAATTTACTCTTCGTGCTGCTCCATAACTCTCTGGCAACAAGTTAATTCCTGGAAAATCTTGAATCACAGAATGATTTGCTTCATTTTCCAGTTGATGAACTACTTCCTCAACCTGTTGTTTCTTCTCCTCTTCTTCATCTACTTCCTCTTCTTCCTCCTCCTCACCTTTGCATGTGATTTGGTGAGGTGTTGCTGTCCTCACAGGGGAGAAGTCCTTGCTCTGGTTAGGGTCAAAACTAGACTCGGGCTCCACATATTGAGGAGTTTCTTTGGCCAGTTGAGCCTACTCTTGTTGTGGAATAGAGCTCTGTGGTTGATGAGTAACTTCATCTGGTTGGTGGGTGGCTGTTTCTTGCTGTGAATCTCCAGCTGGTGGTGGTGATTCATGGACTTTCCTCAGTCTCCTTCTCTTCTGCTTGGGTTGTTGAGTGGTAGTTGAAGTGTCAGTATCAATTGAACTTGCCCTCTTGGCAGGTAGTTTCCACTGGGTTTTCTCTTTCTGCACCTTCTCTTTGGGCGCTTTCTCTTTCTTTTTCTCCTCACCTTTGGAAGGTGGCATCCAGGTGGGCTTTGAGCTTCCCATCTCCAGTAATGCTTGTAGGTGTACATCATCAGATACTTTGTTTATCAAGGCAGGGGTTATACCTAAGGAAATCTCAATTTGGTGCTGGTCCTTAGGGATAGTCAATCTGGAGTTGAACTCCACAGCGTTCTCCCACACTTGCTGTTTGAAAAATTTCTCCACCATGAAGCTGATTTTGGTAGAGTGTCTTAAATTCCTCCTCACTTCAACTGGCACCACATTGCCCTTGGCACCCTTTGTCCAATTCACAAGTCTGGCTTCCTTCCTCAACAAATCAAATAGAATCCTGCTCCAATTGACTTTGAGGTTGAGAACCACAACGGTCAAGATCCTAAAATTTTCTGGAGTGACCTGGTTGTAGGACCCGTTGTGCGTCATGAATATACGCTGCATGAACTCACAGACGAGCTTGTACCCAGCGTGAAGCAATGCTCTCTGGAACATCTTTCCAGTATATGAAATGGGAATCACCATCACCTTTTCCACAGCTTCTTGCAACTGTTCAGTAGTGATCTCAGACAACTCCATCCCCTCATCCTTCAGTCTATATGACTGATTGATCATAGCAATCACATCATAGGTGGTCTTGCTGGTTCTGTCACCTATGGGTATCAATACATTTGCCTCATGTCCATCCTTCTCATCATGCCATGTGAGATAGAAGGTGGCAGCTTGTTTGGCCAGAAACATAGTCGGGTGAGTAGTGACTATGTTGTGGAAACCTAAAGATAAGATTCCAGCAGTGAATAATATATAATCATAATGCTTAATAGTAAAACATGTACCGTATCTCAAATTTTATATAAGAACATGACAAACACTGAGAGAAAATCTCCAGATATCTAAGACACTAAAAATAAGGACAAGACAGCATAAACATCAAAACATAGCATATCTCAAAAATCACAAGATATAACCACAGTAAATTAGAGACTCCTAACTTAAACATGCTTAACAGAAAATGCAATGTAAACGATATGAAACCTTTACATTGTTTGACAACAGCAAATACTTCTAGCTTTAGGAAACCATGGGTTTCATAGACAGCAAATGGTTCAGGTGCCAGATATTTTTCAACTTCAGCAACATGTGCAAGAAACAAGGAAGATTGTTGTGCCATTTTTTGAAAGAGTTTTGAGAGTTTGAAGAATGATTGAAAGAGGTTTGAAAACTGGAAATTGCCTAAGTGCTTAGAAGTTAGAGAGTGCTCGGTGAAATGAACTGTAAGTGAACAATTATGAGCACGTACGACACATATATATAAGAAATAAACGAACGACTAAGATGAAAGCGATAAGAATTTAAGGTTTAGGATGAAAGTCTCTCTTTTTAGGTTTTCTCGCTTCAACTTTTCCTTTTGCCACCTCTCTATGTGTTTGATACACGCACTAGATCATAAGGTTTTAGGATGGAGCGTTTGATTCCTTCTAACCACTGCAACTTTCCTTCTTTTGTTTTGGTAATGATATTCCTCGATCACAGTTACCAAAGCATGTACTAATCATCACAATTATGGAAGATTTAGCAAATCCATGTTAGAAAATAACTTTATAGACTAGGATTATGGCGGTGTTTAGATCAGAAATTGATACTAATTTTTGAGTTCCCCCTTGATTAAGTAATCTATTTTGGAAAATTAATTTCCACGTGGCATGATCAAGTCTCATCCAAAAAGTGTAAACACCAGATGATCTGATCTTCACTTCTTTTTTATTGCTGACTATCTGGTCTTCTTAACTTCAATGTACTATTGACTGTTAATCTGATTTTCATGATCAGTTATCACACATTTTGTACTTCATGAATTTCCATAGTTTATGACATGCACTTCATGAATCTGCTATGATCTAATTTAATGATCTGGTGTCGATCTGATCATTTCATCTGGGTTCGACAATCCTAGCTTTCCACATAGCATCTTGAATCTCTCTCCTGGTAGTGCTTTTGTTAATATACAGCTCGTTGAACATCTATGTTTATCTTCTTGATCTATACATGCTTCCTTTCCACATGATCTCGTATAAAATAATGTCTCACATCTATATGCTTGCATCTCGTAGTCCTTGAGCTGTTGCTTTTACCAAAGTATTTGTGCACAACAGCTTCCTATGGCCATATATTTTGCTTCTGTTGTTGATGTAGCAACAGACGTTTGCTTCTTTGAAAACCATGAGATCAATTTGTTTCCATGAAATTAACAGGTTCTAGATGTTGACTTTCTGTCTAGCTTACATCCTGCATAATCTGAATCTGAGTAACCTGTTAACTTAAAGTTGTCATCACATGGATACCATAATCCAGTGTGTGCTGTTCCTTTAAGATATCTTAGTATCTTCTTAGCTGCTTCCATATGTGACTCCTTGGGGTTGGCCTGGTATCTAGCACATACTCCAACTGCAAAAGTAATATCAGGTTGACTAGTAGTTAAGTATATTAATGAACCAATGATACCCCTATATTGAGTTATGTTTGTTGGTTTTCCTTCTAGGTCTGGATCTATCTTCCCATTGGTCTGCATTGGACTCTTGACAGCTTTACTATCTTTGACTCCAAATTTGGTGATCAGATTATGAATGTATTTTGCTTGATTAACGAATATTCCATCTGGTAGCTGCTTCACCTGCAAACCTAAAAAGAAATTCATTTAGCCCATCATGGACATTTGATACTTATTTTTCATAAGCTCAGCAAACTTATCACTATAAATAACTAGATTGAGATCCAAAAATGATATCATCAACATATATCTGTACTAAAAGGATAAGTTCTTTGACTTTGATTATGAACAATGTCTTGTCAACAGATCCTCTTCTGAATCCTAATTCTAGCAGAAATGTTGATAATGTCTCATACCAAGCTCTAGGAGCTTGTTTCAACCCATAAATTGCTTTGGCTAATCTATAAACCTTCTTGTCTGGATTGCCTTCTTCAAATCCAGGTGGTTGTTCCATATATACTTCTTCTTCCAGAATACCATTTAAGAAAGCACTCTTGACATCCATCTGGTACACTTTGAATCTCTTGTACGCTGCATATGCCAAGAATAATCTTATTGCTTCCAATCTGGCAACTGATGCGAATGTCTCATCAAAATCAATGCTTTCTTGTTGACTGTATCCTTTAACAACTAATCTGACTTTGTTTTTGACAACTTCACCATTCTCATTTCTTTTGTTCTTGAATACCCATTTGACACCTATAACTCCCTGGTGTCTTGGTCGATCTACAAGATACCAAACTTGATTCCTTTTAAACTCATTAAGTTCTTCTTGCATAGCAATAACCCAATCTGCATCTCGTAAAGTTTCATATGCATCAGATGGTTCAACATGAGATAGGTAACAACTTAGAAGTGCGCTCTCTCCATGCATTCTTCTGGTCTTCACACGATCTGATGGATTCCCAACAATCTGTTCTGGTGGATGATGATCTTGTATCCACTTTCTGCGCCTAGACATCTCTTCTTCTGATATCTCAAGTTCTGGTTCTTCTGTTGGTTCCTCAAACTTAGGGTGTGCTGTTGAAGTTGCTTGGAAAGAGCTTTCCTCTTCTATCTCTTGGTTAACATCCTGATTGTTGTTGACTTCTCTGGATTCTTTAGGTTGACTTTGAGTAGATTCTCTATCATCTGTTACTACAAGTTCATTGTCTTCTGGGATTGATTTGTTGTGATCTAGATCGATGTGAGTTGTTCTCCCTTGTTGTATGTTGGTCTCAGCTCCAGGTTGAACATCGATCTCATCCCCTTCTGTTGAGAAATAGAAAGTAAGAACACGAAGAATTTAACGTGGTTCGGGATAAACTTTCTCTACGTCCACGGCTCGATCAAACTAGATCGAAATCAACTATGTCTCCTTTCTTTTTACTCGTTGAGTACGAGCCTCAAGTTTTATCAAAACTAGATAACAACTTTAGATTACACTTCTTAGATTGAAGAACTACAATCTAAATCTTGCAACTTTTGGATCAAAACTAGATCCTAACTTGGGTTTTGGAAAACAACAAATTTCCAAAAAGTAAATCTTCAAAAATAATAAACACAACAGAGAATTCTCGAGGGTAGGATGTGTTTAGAGCGTTGAGAGCTTTGAAGATTTTTTAGCAGAGTAATTACAGGTTAATCGCTTGAATTCTCGTACTTCTTTCTGGAGGTGAAGGTGGTATATATAGCCTCAATGAAGAAACTATCCGTTGGAGACGAAGATGTCCTTCCCTCATTGCATTAATTGCAGAATTAAATGCATGGCAGGGTTGTTGAGACACGCGCTGCCACATGAGAGTTGTTTCCACCTTTCACGCGATTTCCCAATGTATTGCCATACTGGGAATGATTCACCGTACTGGAGTTTTGATATCCTTGTACTTCATTCCTTAAAGTATGCCTTTGATGTGACAATACACCAAGTGGTTGACTTATGACAAATTTAGGTATGTCGGCAGTCCACCATAGTTACTGTGAGGAGCAGCTTGATTTTGATGTCATACCAGCTCGCTGTCCTTCGTGTTGTAACTTCATCTCTTTGATTCTTCATTGAATGTGACGACCAGATCGTTTTTGGTATAAAACTATCTGCTATATATATGGTAGAGATGATAAGATCGTTTTTGGATACAAACGATCTGCCGCTTGAGATGAAAGCGGGTTTGATGTATTCAGTTTGAAACGAGCTCCACTACCTCTTGTAATGTGTTTGAGAACGATCTGTTGCTGGCCTCAAAGCAGTGGGCTGATGTTGTCAATTAGAGACGAGCTGCTCATCCTCTAGAAACAATACTCTTTCCTATTCAAAGCTAAACCTAGTCTAGAGAGCCAGATCGTTATAAGTAAGCTTGAAACTTCAAGTTACTTTTACATTTGAGATCTGTTAAAGGATAAACTAGAGGAAACCAATAAACAAGTATAAGTGTCAGCGAGCTGCTTATATGGGAAGCAGATCGTTATTAATACATAAAACGATCTGCTCCCTCCATTAGGAGCTAGCTGACTTACAAAAGAGAAACTTGTTAACTTAGTAATCATTGAGTCCAGGATACCTTTTACTTAGAATAATACAGATCGTGATTTATGTACAAAAAACGATCTGCTTATATTACACTTTAGATATTCCTTAATAGATGACAATGACTACTTGGTTTCCAAATCATCAAAGTGAAGTTTTGAGTAACATCATCAAAACAAATATAAATTCATGGGGTTCCCAACAAAAGTATACTTTCTTCCATTGATACTTAATGGCTTGACTGGTCCAAATAAATCTAAATGTAGTAACTTCAAAATTCTGGAAGATGAGTGAGCTAATTTGCTGGTAAAAGATGACTTGGTCTACTTCCCAACTTGGCATGCTTCACAAATATGATCTTTGTCATATACTTGTTCTGGTAACCCTTGGACTAGCTTTTCTCTTGCAATCTTGTTGATAGACTTGAAATTCAGGTGGCTAAGTGGTTTGTGCCATAACCAGCTTGTCTCAAAGATTGTCTTAATGACTAGACATGTCTCGATCTGGTTTGTCCTTGCACAATATACAATTTGTCCTGCAGTTTTCCAGTAAGAAGAATTTCATCTCCTTCCTTGTTCTTCACAAAATAATTGTTAGCATCAAAGACAATTTGATTACCACTAGCACAAAATTGGCTAACAGAAAACAGATTATCACTAAGTCCTTCCACATAAGATACATTAGTGATGGTTGTCTTGCCAATCTTGATATTACCATATCCTCGGGTATAACCTTTTGAGTTATAACCAAAGGTTACCTGTGGACCTTGTCTTTCCACATAATCTGATAGAGAGTTCTTGTCACATGTCATATGCTTTGAACATCCACTATCCATAATCCAGATGTTCCCTTTGCTACTTGTTCTCTTCTTGCAGCTCTTCGATCTTGCAATTATATAGACTTAGCTACCCTTTTAACGAATGGGTGCTTGGTTAGTAACAAATGTTCCCTTAGGAACTCAAATTAACTTTGTGTTAGGAACACAAATATAACAGGTAATCTTTATTCCTACATCATATGTTCTTGAGATTGCTTTGTAGGCAGAAGGATGATTAATCCTTTCAACATTATCCCATTTGATCTTCTTCTTAGTAGATGATCTGTTGGTCTTCTTCTATTTCAGATTTCCATCAGCTTTGACATAATGAGCAGGTTGACCTTTCATCTGATAATACTTCTTGTCTCATGCTTCTTTCATCATCATCTTCTATGGTTGATTCTTCTTGTTCTTCAAATCTTTAACTTGATCTGGTATGTTCTTCCTTTCTGTCACGAACTTGGTTACACTTGCATGTCCAGTATAACCTAATCCAGTTGTTCCTCTTCTTTGCATATCTATTATCATACCAACTCATTCTTAACTTTTGTTGATCTTACTCATGTTCTCCATGGTTTTCTTCAAGTTTTCTTCAACTACTTCTTTCCTGTTGATCATATCCTTCACTTTTGAGTTGAGTGAGTAGATCTTTGCATCTTTGGTCTTGATCTTTCCTTCCAGATCGTTCACTTGAGCAGAAAACTTTGTGTTTGTTTCACCAAAATCTTTACTGTTTCATTCAGCTTGTCATTCTCCTTATTGACTCCAGAGAATAATTTCTTTATGCTCGTGTAGCTTTTGAACATCTCATTGATCTCTTCCCATGAGACTTCAGCTTCATCTTCATTACCAGAGTCATAGATAGGATTATTTGATGATATAGAAATATGAGAATTTACCTCGATCTGGTCAAGACCATTGTCTAATCCCATGTAGCATTCATCTCAATCTTCTTCTGTGTCATGCACATAGAATGCTTCATCATTCTCTGATGAACTATCTGATAGATGACTCGAGCTACTTGAGTCTTCTTCAGCTAGCATAGCTTTGCGTTGAGCTTTAAGCTTTCGATCTGTTTTGGCTCTTAACTCTTAATCAACAGAGTTAGATGTCTTACCATTACTTTTTACCTCGCCTTTGTTGTCAGATCGATCTTGATCTTTGTTTTTCTGATATCTACTCTTGTTATCTTTGTAGAATCTATGATATTTTCTTGATCTGACTTCCATCTTGTCCATTCTTTTGGCAATCATAGCAAACTCCTTGAGCAACTTGTCATAACCTTCTTCTTCTCGTACAACAGGTGCTACTGGTTCATCTGCTATACTCTTTGCTTTGAAGGCTACTTCTTTTTCCTTCTTGGAACTGCTCTCGTCTTCTTGCTAGATGCATGTTTTGGTCCATGAATTCTTCTGATGTCACATTCATGTACATCTAGATGATCAAATAGTGCTTCAACTGAAAGGTCGTTGAAATCAGCACGTAGTGGTTGCATTGCAGAGTATATATCCCAGCTTGGTTGCATTTTTCTCTCTTGGTGTATTTGCTCTTGTTGAACGTAGATACTTCAAGCAAGACTTCAATGAACCTGTTCTTCATCTGTTCAATGGTTTCTCTAGGTCTCATCTTGAATTCATCGAACTTGTTGTAGACTAATGACAAATTGTTCTCGATCATGGCCTCCGAACCTAAGCTGAGTTCACGCAGTGCTTCCCACATCTCTTTGGCTGTATCCAGATCTTGAATCTTGGCCAGATGGACTCCTTTGACTGTGCTGGAAATAATTCCCTTGGCAAAGGCATCCAGATTTGCTTCACGTCGTTCTTCTGATGTGTATGTTTTGGGATCTTTAAGTACGTTCTCCTTGACTACACCAGTTTATGTGATATAAATCTTCTCTTCATAGATAGCTAATGGTCATTCCTCTACCACTTTCCACATCATACATCGATGAGCTTTTAGGCACGTCTTGATTCTGAAGCTCCATTCTCTATATCCTTGGATAGAGAATTCCTCGCATGCTCTAATAACTGAAGATTCCATGATAACAGATAGTATGCACGTGAATGAAAAAGGTTTCCCTAGATCTATTCAAGTTGACCACGCAGGTTTCAATCCTGTGAAATAGAAACAATGGTCTTTTGAACCACTGCTCTGATACCACTTGTTGATCCCGAAAGAGCAAGGTTTGGTGTATGGGGGGGGCGGGGGGTGGGGGAATACACCAAATACAAACTTTTCAGTTTACTTGACTAATTACTTAGAGAGATCAAGCATTCCCGTGAAGAGATTGCTCGAGTGTGACTGACCAGATTGTTAACCAGATCGATAGTTGATCTATCCAAGTAGAATCTCTCTCGTGGTGAACATTTAGTAGATAGCAAGAGTGATCTTGTTATCCAATAGAGCGTTGTGTGAGTAATATGGTGGACTTAGTCTATACTCTTTAATAGAAATGCTTTAGAAAACTTAACCAAATAGATTAACAGATTGATTAAGAATGCAGATTGAATGCTCGTGCTGGTTAGTGAATAAACAACTGAAAGTAAAGATGCGTAAAGTAAATAACACATTTTTTTTACATGGTTCAGGAAACCCCCTACGTCCATGGTCCAATCCAAACTGGGTTAGATATCCACTACTAGGATACTCTCTTCTTTATACTCGCTGAGAACGAGCCACAAGTTCCAAACACAATCTGGTTGAAACTTATGCACGAATAAGGGTCGTGTCCCTTTACAACTTGCAGTAATAACTACTACAAAATACCTTTATGTTAATCCACTAGAAAACTACTAGCTAGCAAAGATATCCTCCTTCTTCTCGATAAGATAAACTTACATCGAGTGGTGTGATTTCGATCACGAATGACTCAGAACTTCGATCTGGTATGTAGAAATCTCCTCAAGATGGATGCTTCGATGAGTGAGTTGATTTCTGGGCAGAGTAACAGCTTTCTTGATTGTAAATAATGCTTGTTGTTCTCCTCCAGTCTTTGTTCCAAGCTTTTATCGGTGTATAATTTAAAATTCTAACCCTTTGGGCTTGATTGGCTTGAAATCAGATAATAATTGCCAATCAAGAGATATGAATCCCAAAATATCTTCTCTTGCTTTGTGTGGAAAGTTGACCAAATCCTTCATATATGGGAAACAGATGATGATTGATTCTCTTTCCTTCTTAACGTTAGTGATTGATCCTCATTCCATTCTTGATCTCTAGTTGATATACTTTCCATCCTCGAGAGATCTGCTAATGTGGCAATCTGGGTGGGATTCTGCTAAGTACATCTAGGCAATTAATCGAATGTTACATGACTAGTTGATCTGGTCCTGGGCTGGCTCACTCCATAGTGCATGATCTGGTCAACAAATTAGTATCAATCTGGTTGACAACAATCTGTTCCAAATTGTTCCAAAACATGACTGCAATCTCTGGGAATGATTTCTTCACCACCAGATTGACTGGCCTATAGAACAGATTATCTGTTTTCTTGTAGGCTCCTGATGATCTGATCATTCGAACAACTATCCCGATGACTTCTATATGATATAATCCTTTACATTTTAAGTCATCATCTAACATGGTCTAATGACTTGTTCTCTATCAGATTCACCTTATATGATAGTGATATATTTACACGTAGAACAGGTTAAGGCCTAACAAACAAAAATATATCTAAGTGTGTTTCAAAAGAATATCATCAAAACTAAATTTTGTGAAGGGTTCCCAACACGAGCTAAACAGGCCCTCTTTGATCCTCCTCCACCATCGGATCAACGATGACTTGTCACTGTTGCTTATACGTAATTCTTTATTTTGTGTGTGTCCGAGGTAAAGTCGAGTGTGTTTTTGCTGTTATTTTGCATGGGTAGGTTTTCTTTGTTTTTCTTGCAGTTAGATATGGACTTTTTCCTGATCAATACCATCTCCACCGCCTGTCACCCCTTCCAAGGAAGTTTCTCCCCCCCCCCCC
>JAPKLX010000187.1:12724-48768 GCA_026898415.1 Leonotis leonurus | reverse complement strand
AGCTCGTCCGGCATAGGGCCGATATCGTAATTCTGTTGTAAATAGGTACATGCAACATGCTCAAAAAAACAGGCAAGTCAACATCTATAAACATAATAAACATCTCAAAACATAAATAATTCTTTAGCACGTGCATTCTTTGGTTAGAAAGCCCACCTGGATAGATTAATCTATTTATCCTGAGGCTTCGTCTTTTTCTTTCTTTGCTTCTTTCTCTTTCTCAGCTGAACCTTACATTAATTAAAACATTTAAGAATAAGAAATCATACTCTTTTCTATGGAATCATCAATTCATATTCTCATTCTTCTTCTTGTAATTCACTTGATTGCCAACTATTATAGTTATAAGTTCTTCGGCTATTGCATCCTTCTATCTTTGGGCTATATTAATCACTTATCATCTATGTTATCATATCACTTCTTTACATAGTAAACTAACAAATTCTAACTTTTACATACTTGGCTAATAAAATCCAATAAATTCACATTAGCCATTATATACATTCCTTATCTCAAATATCACCTTAAATCAAGCAAATAAAATCCCTATGTATAAGTTTTAATCATGCCCTTCTTCTTGAAAATTAAAGATCTTAATGTAAGAATGATTCTATCTTTAATCTCTTGATTTAACCATGCTTAATATTGCTTAATAAACTTCAATGCATCATCACTTAGTCTAAATAGCATCAACATGTACTTAAACTTAGAAACTCCATAAACTTACTAAATTTTGAAAATTAATTTCTAATGCTTGGAAAATTCTAAATAAATTATTCTAGACATTATTCATGCCCATAAGCTCAAATATGATATCAATTTAAACAAATAAAATCAAAATCTCATAGTTCTTTATTTCATAATTTTCAAAAATTTCATAATTTTATACCTTGGATTTTTCATCAAATTTCTTTCTAATCTTATGTTTAAACATGCTCAATTACATGAATATCAACTTGATTTAAGCATAGCTTCACAAGTATTACATAATTTAATTTCAAACCCTAAGGCCATATCTTCATCTATGTCATCATATTCCTACATATTCTTCCTCTTCCTACATGCTTTCCACCTTAATCATGTTTTAATCATGAAATAATAATAAACTTCACTAATACTTCAATTTAGACTCTCCATCATCATGCTTCAAAAAATCATACTTTATCAAAATAAAACATATAAACATAATAGAGTATAGCTATTTACCTTCAATTCACTAATCTTTATATTTGATGGGGCTTAAATCACTCTATGGTGCATGGGAGAAGAAAATTTTTTATGGTGTTGGGAGATGATGGTGTTCGAAAATTATGATGGAGGGAGAAGAAGAAATCTTTGTTTTTATGTTTATCAAGAATAGTGCAACTAGATTTTTATTCCATAATTAATTTTTATTTTGATTTAATTTATTAAGTGATTATTCATCACTTTACCACCTTCTAGAATTTTGAAGAATTCTCTTATCTTATTTTCTCTAATCATATTATGATCCTCCATAATATGCTAACACTTTCGCTAAATCACGCTTAAGTAACACTTAGGCTACCTATCTTCACCAATTTCAACTATATATCTTAGTCTTAAATTTTCTTATTTTTATTTCTTAATGATGCAAAGCCTCATTAAATCTCAAATTAGCAATTAATTACTAATTAAAATTTGAGGGTATTTCAGTGCAGAAGGTTAGAATAATAAACAACTGAAAGTAAAGATGCAGAAATATAGAGAACACAGTTGTTTAACGTGGTTCGGGAAATCCCTACGTCCACGATCTGGTCAAAACTAGACCAGATTATCCACTACTAGGATACTCTGCTTCTTTATACTCGTGGAGAACGGGTCACAAGTATCAATCAAAGCTAGAGAGATACTTATGCACGAAGTAAGGGTCGTGTCCCTTTACAACAGATTACCTCTACGTTACCCCTAGAAAACTACTAGCTAGCAGGGTGATCTCCTTTCTCTCGATAAGACAGACTTGAATCGAGGTTGGATTGGTGTGATGTAGAATCACAGATTGTTTGAAGCTCTTAGTCTGGTTCAGAGATTGCTTGAGAGTGTGTTGTCAATGTAGCTCGCGTGTGTCTTTTTCTCCAGACCATGAACTCCAAATATATAGGCTTTGAATTTTAAAATTCTAGCCGTTGTTGATTGGTGTGAGATTGATTGTAGATTGTCAATCAATGATATCCATCATATTTGTTCTTGCCTTGTAGAAACGTTGACTCAATCTTCTAAGTATGGAAGGCAGATCACTAACGGTTGCTTTCCTTCCTTGTGTCCATCGTAGATTCTCTTCCCAAACCCTGTTGGATGGGCTTCAATTTTGACGTGGCAAGATGGTATGATGGGTAGGATGATGTCATCTGGTGGTTTGATGACTCTATCGATCTGGTGCTTCGCTGTGATCATCGATCTGGTCGGTGATCTGGTCGCTGTCTGTTATAGCAGATCGATTTCTTCTTGGCGTGAATTCTTGCCCTTCATCCTATACTATTTATAGAAATGACTTATATTAGGAAGAATTCCTTTACATGCTAAGTCATCTACTAATCAGTTCTCTATCAGAATTCACTTTATATGAAGTGATCTGTTAACACGTAGAACAGTTTAATTCTAAAGAAACTAAGTGTGTTTCGAGAGATCATCGTCAAAACTAAAATACTTTAGGGTTCCCAACACAAAGTAAACACATACCCGGAGGTAGATTTTCTTGAGTCCCGATCCGTCTAAAAGTCGGAATCGGTATAACCCAAAGGGCATAATTAATCAGCCTGGTAAACCTAATAGTACTCCTTAGTCCGTTTAAAGTACTTCAGTATGTTCTTTACCGTTGTCTAATATCCCTTCCCAGGGTTGGACTAATATCTTGTTACCATGCCTACGGCAAAACAAATATTCGGCCTAGTACACATCATAGCATATATGAAGCGTAAGGTATCTGTCTCATCTCCTCTTTCTCCTCATGTGTCTTAGGACACATATCCTGAGAAAGAACGATTCCATGCTTGAAGGGTAAGAAACCCTTCTTGGAATCTTACGTGCTAAAGCGTCTAAGTATAGTTTTGATATAGGATTCCTGAGATAAGCACAACATTCGCTTGGATCTGTCACGGATGACCTTGATCCCTAGATAGTGTCTCGCGTCTCCCATGTCCTTCATATCGAATTGACTCGACCGGTATGCTCTAACGTCTGATAACATCTTCTTGACACTTCCGATCAAGAGAATGTCGTCTACGTATAGCACCAAGAAAACAACTGCTCTACCCTCACACTTCTTGTACACATAGCTTTCGTCAGGGACTTCTTAAGCTTCCACACCATGTGTTCCTTACCTTGAACTGCATAGCCCTCAGGTTGTTGCATATGGATGTTCTCTTCAAGACTTCCATTTAGGAAAGCTGTCATGACATCAATTTGTCATACTTCCCAATCCATATGTGCTGCTACTGACAAGAGTATACGAATAGACTTGAGCATAGCTACTGGTGAGAGGTCTCATCATAATCGATACCTTCCTTTTGAGTGTAGCCCTTAGCTACTAGTCTAGCTTTGAAGACAACGACATTACCGTCGGGTCCTCGTTTCCGCTTGAAGACCCATTTACTCCCTATGGCTTCGTAGCCATCGGGCAGATCTACTAGCTCGTATACTTCTTTGTCTATAATGGATCGCAATTCTGACTCCATCACCTCTAGCCAGAGGTGACAGTCCTTGTCGTGTACTGCCTCTTTGTAGTTCCAGTGATCCGATTCGTCTAGGCATGGGACTGAGTCAGATGTCTCTCCCACTACGACGAGGTTCCACTACAGGTGGTACAAGTGTTTGAGTTGGTGCTGTTGCACGTTGTGTTTCATGTGAATGTGGTTGTTTACGTAGTCTTCTTCTAGAAATTGAGTGTGAGTGTTGATCACGACCTTACGATCTCTAAGACTATAAAACTCTCATCCTTTCGTCTCTTTTGGGTAACCCACGAGCAAACACAAGTCAGTACGAGGTGTCAATTTGTCGGTGTCCTTCTCTAGCACATGTGCTGGACAACCCCACACCTTAAGATGTTTTGGACTGGGCTGTCGCCCGGTCCACAACTCAATCGGTTTCTTAAGGACCGACATGGATGGTACCAAGTTCAATGTGTAAATTATTGTCTCTAGGGCATGTTCCCAAAATGAAACAGACAACTCTGCATAACTCATCATAGATCTTACCATCTCCATAAGCGTTCTATTTAGTCTCTCTGCTACACTATTATGATAGGGTGTACCCAGTGCAGTTAGTTGGGATTGAATCCCTGGTTCCGCTAAATGGCTCAAAAACTCAGCACAGAGGTATTCGCCTCCGCGATCAGAGCGCGGACACTAGATAGTCTTTCCATAACGATTCTTCACAAGTGCCTTGAAATCCTTAAATTTTTGAAAGGATTCTGACTTGTGGTGCATCAAATAGACATATCCGTATTTTGAGTAATCATCAATGAAAGTGATGAAGTACTACATGCCACCTCTGGCCTGAGTCGACATTGGACAACAAACATCGGAGTGAATGATATCCAACACATCTTGGGCTCTATTTCCTTTGACCCTGCCTGAATGGTCTCTTGGTCATTTTACCTTCCAAGCAAGATTCACAAGTAGGGTATGGCTCAACTTGGAGTTTATCCAAAGGCCCATGTTCCACTAACTTTTGAATCTTCTTAAGGTTAATATGTCCAAGTCTTAAGTACAAAAGATATGTATCATTCGACGAAAGACAAGAAGTTTTTCCCTTCTTGGAGTTAGTTGATAAGTTAAAAGTTGAAGATGATCATTGTTTAGGTTGTGCAGTTAGAGTATACAAGTTGTTAACCATAGTACTAGAACAGATAAATAAGTCTATTTTCTTGATAATAACTGAATCATCAAAAGAAACAAAATATCCATCCAAAATAAGTTTAGAAACCGAAACAAGGTTCTTTCTAAAACTAGGTACTAATAAAATATCATGTAATACTAAAACGGTAGAGGCAAATTGCAACTCTACGTCTCCCACTGCAACGGCCGCCACTCGCGTAACGTCACCCAACGAGATGGAAATCTTCCATTCTCTAAATGGTCAGGATAGCAGAAGTGCCTGCGAGTCACAACAAACATGGTCAGTGGCGCCTGTATCTACTACCCAAGAATAGGCAGAACTTGTCATATAACATGATGTTACCACTAAAGTTGAAGACGTACCTTGACCACTCACCGACTTCTTATGAAGCGGACAGTCTTGTTTCCAATTTCCTTTCTTACTGCACTTGAAACATTCGTCGTCTTCCCCTTCTTAGCAATCTTCGGCACTCCCTTCTTCTTATGCTTACCCTTTTTAGGGTTGCTAGAAGAAGCTAGAGCCGATACTACCAACGTAGTCTTGGGTTCGGCTTTCACAATAGCTTCCACCGTTTGTAGCGGCCAGTAGTTCCGTCAACGTGTAATCATGTTTGTTCATGATATAATTGACCTAGAACGACTCAAAACTCAACAGTAAGCTTTGCAGAACGATATTTATCTGAGACTCCTTATCGATTTTCCCATCAAGAGTCTCGATCTTGCTCAAATAGCCTATCATCTTCAGGACATGGTCCCGAACCGATGAACCCTCTGCCATAGAAACGTTCATCACATTGCGAATGGTCACTTGCTTGGCCAATCGATTTTGTGTACCGAACATCTCATTCAGACTAAACATCATATCAGCGGATATCTAGATGCTTTCGTGCTGATGCTGCAAGGCGTTATTTATGGAGGCCATAATGTAACACCTTGCCATCTTGTTAGCCTTCTTCCACTTATCATATTTAGCCCTGGCATTCGCAGATGCGTTGTCAGGAGGAACTATCGGACATGGTTCGTCAAGGACAAACTTAATGATGTCAGCAGTAAGGACAATTTCCAAATTCCTTTTCCAGTGAATATAATTGTCCGTCCCAAGCCGATTCTTTTCAAGAATCGTGGTGAGTGGATTGAAAGTCATGCTTAACAGAAACTGAGAATAAATCCAAAAAATTATCATAAATACATGCTCAAACGCAAATAATCAAAAACCTTAAAACAAACGATCATGCTTTGAACATACTATTTAAAACCAATCATGCAAGTCACGCAGTGTGATCGATTACACAATCAATTTTAAAATATTTTTACTGGTCATGCAACTCAACACTCATAGGCTGCCAAATTACACCTAAGCTATTACCATGAGCCTAACACCAAATAAGTTAATTGACTTTAATAAGCCCACAGCGGAGGGGTCATATTGCCACCAATTAAATTCTTACAGTCATCTATAGAGAAGTCTTATCACGTGAATTGCAAAAATGTAATCCCGCTTGGAATCAAAACAAGTTACTTCACAAAAAGACCGTCTCATGGAGACTATATGTAATCTTAGAAAATTAAATTAATAAAATGCAATTACAATTATCGCTTAGTTATTTTAAATTTTGAAAAAGGTTTTAACATGGATAATCACATATTATGACATGTCTAAAATCCAGATAAGATCTCCAATAAATTGACATATCAATTTATACAAGTTCCACATAATAAACACAAATAAAAGCCAAATTAAAACAATTAAGCACATAATAAGGCAAATAATTACATTAATTATCCAAAAATATGATATAACTAACTAATTCCTAAAACTAAGGAATACAAATTAAATCCTCCATATTCTTCTCTTGTACATGATTTCCAATTTAAATTTCAAATTTAAACCGAGATTGAAGATCCCAAAAATTTGAAATTCTGAATTCCGGAGTCGGGACGGGCTAGAGTTAAATTTTTTTTTTAAATTAACTCATATAAATTTTTTATTTAACTCAACTGAAAATTAAATTAAGCACATATATTTTAATAGAATATTAAAAAAAATCAATTAAGTTATTGAATTAAAATTGATGCTAAGTAATTGAGAAAATTTAATAGAAATAATAAGTTTAGATATAGAGTTAAAAAAATTTAACTTGATGTGATTTTCAATCTAGGAGCTGGAAATAGCATGACAAAGTCGCTTCTAGATTCACATGGCAAACCATGTGAAGCATCTAACGCTACTCGTTTTACATTGCTTACAAAATTGCAGGTCATAAGCGCTCACTGGATATAACTACTATATCAATGTCAGATTGGAGTAGCTTCTGATTGCATTATAAACATGGTTCAGTTAATAGTTTTTGCTAGATCAACAATAAGATGTTGGTTACATGGGCTTTTCAGTATCCCATCAACATAAATAACAGAAAAATCTAAGTTAATAAATGTTTTGCTCATTGTTTCTTAACACATTCTGCCTCTTAGTAGGTCCTAAATGGATTGCTCACCAAGGAAGATTGGAATAATGCAATTAGGATACCTATTGGAGCAGCATGCAAGTCAAATTTTGATACCTTTTGGAGCAGTACCTAATAAATTTGTTTTGAGAAAAAATTAGGATGGCCCTATCATACAAAAATCTATATATATTATAATACACACATGAAATATATATATATATATATATATATACATGCTTAATATGATAGTAATATTAAATAACATGAAATACATATGATAGTAACATTAAAAATTCTTGCACAAACTAAATCTATTTGTATTTGCAGAAAAATACATAGGCAATAAACATAGTAGTTTAATTTTTTTTACAATGGAAATTACATTGGGAGCTCTCTCTAGTCTTGTTTCTAAATTTGCAGAAGTGTGTATGTTGTTTGTTTCTTTGCATAACTAGTTTGTGTACCTGTGCGATGCACAGAAAGAGTTAAAAGTAATATAAATAATTTTGATTATAATTATTTAAGACACACAATTATATACTTCTTGTGTAACGGTCCATACAAATTCAAGTTAAAAAAGAATAACATTGTTTCACATTTTTAGTGGAGCATGATGGTTACAACTAAATATAAATAATTTATTATGCATCAAATATAAACATGCAAGAAAAAGAATATAATTGATTTATTAGGTTTCATGCTAATTAATTTATCATATTTAAATCTAACATCAAGTTAATAGATTAATCAAAATATATGGTTAATGTATTTTCTCATTTTAATTTCATGTAAGAATCTTTTTTTATAGAGTAAGAACATATACGGTCTGTTTGATTTGTAAAATATATATAATAGATAAAATTGATAACATATTTTATTTATAAATTCTTTATTTTCGATTAACAATTCATCATTTTTAATGATTTCGCCATTTTTTTCCAGTATTCCAATGAGTGATAAATTTAAATGTATTTACATGCAAAAAAGAGTGAGATGACATATAAACTATTTTACGGTTAAAACGGACAATTCAAATTTATGGAATTAAAATATCAAGATTAATGACGATTTTACAATCCTACAATGAACATATTTTTTCTTAAAGCAATTCATATATATTTGGTCTTAACAAAAACAAATAAAGAATAAATTAGAAAAAAACAATCATTTATACAAAATTGAAAACTTAATATTTAGTGAAAATATGTAACCTATAATTTGGATAATAAAAATATTACTCTACATGTCCCGTTAAAAGTGTGTCATGTTTTCTTATTGGACCGTCAATTACATTCTCAAATAGAAAAAAATTGTTTTTAAAAATTAAGTCATAGTTTTTTATAGTCTTAGTTGATAAAGAGAATATAAATATTATTTAAACAAATATATTATTATAAAAACTATAGTGCTACTAATGAGAAAATGAAACTATATTATATTTGTTGTATAATTCTCATACAAGATTATTTTAAAAAATTATTTAACAATGATATTAATTTAATTTACTTCATAAAATTTTCAAATGAATAATATAATTATAATAAAAATAATCACTAATGATATAAAAACAAATGTAATAATCACATATATATTATATAAATCTTGTATATGTACAAATACATTAATTATATATATATATATATTATGGTGTAAGAAATGATTATAATCGACTATTACAATTATGGTTTTAGAATTATCGATTATGATTCAATTACAATTCGATTCCAATGATTTTGATTTCTTTAAAATCCACTATGCATATATTATTGATTATAAATTAATCATTAATGGATAAATTCTTTCTCATGAACCTAATTATATATATATATATATATAATTATTTCGATATTTAAAATAATAGTAACTTGTTCATATGAAATTATTTTTTTATATCATATATCTAATTATAATTTTCATCACAATATTTAATTTATGATGTATATTGTACATGTTTTTACATACAAATAAATCAAAAATTAAAAAGTATAGTTATACAAAAAAATTGAATAGTTACTTTTATTTGCCAAATAATTGGAATATTACTTTTATTTGCCAATTATTTGAAAGTTTTAATCATTATTTATTAGTAACTTAAATCATTTAATTTACATTTATGTAATGAGACATTAATTTGCATATAATTACATAATTGCCATTTAAATTGATGTCCAATTGAAAACCTTGTTTTAATATATATATATAGATATATAGATATATAGATTATAATGAAATGTCTCTTTGTATTCTGGAATATGAAAGGTCTTAAAATTTTATATTAGGAGTAAAATTTTTAAATCAATTTCTAAATAAATAATAATAATTCTTCAACTTATAAAGTATTTGAAAAGTGAGAATTAAAAAAAAAAGTACGCATAAAAGTGATTTGATGGAAATTTGGAAGCTAAAAGTTTTTTGCTTTGGAAATTGAAAAGTCTACCTCATATAATATTATTTTATTAATTAAGTTATAAAGCATTTGAGATGTGATAATTAATTAAAATATATTTGATGAAGTGAAGATTTGGTGGGAAAATTAATGAAGGAAGATTTTGCTTTATAATATAGATAGATAATATAAAATGCGACAGCTAGAATCGTGTTAGATGTTGTGTATAGTTGTGTTGTGAAATCATGAGATCTGAAACATTGGCGCGGCATTTAATTCCAATGTGTATATAGTTTGTAACAAGTGCTCCAATTGAAGCCACGATATCACTCTTTCCATTACCAACCTCTACAAAAGCTCACCACCAAATCCCAAGCCAAGACCCAACTATGGCGGTGGAGCTCGACCATTCTCAACCGACAGTGCAAGTCACTCGTCTCAAATTCACCTATCCGGGCATCGACGGCCATCCCCCTCCCGGCGCAACTCCACTCATTGATGATTTCACTATCTCCCTCTTCGCCGGCAACCGCTGCCTTCTCGTCGGCTCCAATGGCGCTGGTAATTTCTATTCCTTTTCTGTGTCTGTAATTTATGCGAAACGTCGGTTTTTGATTGCACTGTGTCGTGGGATTTTAGGGAAGACAACTATCCTCAAAATTATCGGAGGGAAGCACATGGTGGATCAGGAAACGGTTAGGGTTTTGGGAAGATCGGCCTTTCACGATACTGCTTTGACTTCCTCCGGAGATCTTTCTTATCTTGGGGGAGAGGTTTGTGAGTTCTGATTTTTGTCGCTCTCTGGTTTAAGTGTGATTCTCTCCTCTTGTTTTGTCTTGCATTGTTAGTTGTTCTGCATTGGTTTGACTTTTTGAGGTGAAAAGAAATTTTGAACTGCATTTTTAGTATTAGATATAGATCCTGGGAATTGCTTGAATCTGATCCAGCTGAAACTAAAAATGAGGAGAAAATATGATGAAATTAGGTGTTCACATATTGCTCAAGTGTTTTGTCTAGTGTAAAGGCTCAGACATGAAAGTCCGTGATTGATTCTGCCAATTATAGGACTAATGGGGGGTTGTTCATAGGGAGTGATTGTTTATAAAAGTGAAGTATATGATAATTGTTTGCACATACATGGATCTTGATCTGTGGAAGCTTAATTCTTCAGTGGAGAAGAGAAGTTGCTTTTGCTGGGTTCGAGATTCCAATCCAAATGGATGTGTCTGCTACTAAAATGATTTTTGGGGTAGCTGGTGTCGACCCCAAAAGACGAGATGAACTTATAAAGGTATCACGTGTTTCCTAGATTGTGTCTCTAGTCATTATCCTTAATACATTCTGTGCTTTTCATTGATTTTGTCTTGAAATTTTTACTTTTGGGTATGTGTCATTTAATTATGCGAAACGATTACCTTGAAGAGCATGGATATCTGTTGATCTATAAAGTGAGAGGCTATGACAATTTAACACCAATGCTCATAGAGAAGGGTCACAAATTTCATAAAGGAAGAATTCACTTAGGTGCAATACTAAGGAAGCTAGCGTTGCCATGGTCAGTGATCTGAGCTGATCCTTAAAATAGAGCTTCACTGTGCTGGTCTTGTAATTGTGAGAAAGTTATGAACACCTTTTAAATGTAACAGAACCCATTGACAAGTTATACAGGCTAGCGGCTAGCCTACACTAAACCATTGTTTGAGTATATGTGGTGTTAAGCTAGCTAAATACATTGAATGTGTTCGTCTTTGTTTAATATACTGACCAATAATCACATACACATAGATAACCAGCAATCAAGTGCACATTGTCAACTCTTAGGATAAATTTGACTTGGCGAGGTTTAAGCAGTTATAATTCACCTAATATCTATTGTTTTAGGTTTTAGATATCGACCTATCGTGGAGAATGCATAAAGTATCTGATGGTCAAAGAAGGAGAGTTCAAATATGTATGGGTCTTCTAAAGCCATTCAAGGTTCACACATATATCTTCTCCATAATTAATGGTTTCATTCTCTCTTTAGTTAGAGCAGATCAAAATATCACATACACTTGTGTTATCAGGTTCTCCTGCTCGATGAGATCACTGTCGACTTAGATGTTCTAGCACGGGCCGACCTTCTTAAGTTCCTAAAGAAGGAATGTGAAGAACGAGGAGCAACAATTATATATGCTACACATATCTTTGATGGTCTCGAGGATTGGCCATCACATATGGTAAGTTTAATTCTAGTCCTGTGCATATCCTGAATATTCTTCAACGTTTAAATTATTAATGTCATCGTCACCATTCTATTTTTTTCAGGTATATGTGGCTCATGGTAAGTTGCAGCTAGCATTGCCTATGAATAAAATTAAGAAGATGAGCAATTTGTCGCTGATGGTTAGTTCCTCTACCTTAACACAAAATTCTCTAAATACAAATTGTATTTGGTATATTGCTGCTCTTACTTTACAACTTAAAGAATTGATGAAATGTTTGAACAGCTCGGATAAAAATGCCTTGAAACTCATGTTGTGATAGTATTAACATTGCAGAGAACTGTGGAGAGTTGGCTGAGGAAAGAGAGAGAAGAGGAGCGGCTAAGAAGGAAAGAAAGAAAGGCCAAAGGATTGCCCGAATACGAGAAACCAGTAGATGGGAGTCGTGTGACGGGTGGTCCAGCCGGTGCTGCGGCTCGTGTAATAAATAATGGGTGGGCTGCTGGGACGCTAAACTCAACTGTCGCTGGAGAAGAAAGTTTTGTCTTGAGCTCTAATAGAGTCCTTAGATGAAAAAGAAAGAAAGAAACTATTTTTTATCATTATATATTATTTGAAAAGGTTTTTTATCCCGAGGACAGCATTATACTGAATAGTATATAACTCAAATATTTATATATATTTTTAAACATGCTTAAGGAGCAGTGTAATGTTGGTGGCCTGTTTGTTGTCCATTTAAAATGTTTCTGGATTAAAATAATGAATCGTGATAATTCAATTTCCTCTCTGATTATTAAATTATTAATCCTGGCAACATTCCCTATTATGTAGGGAGTATCTGATTGAAATAAAATGGAATTCGAAACATGAATCAAGTGCTGTGATTTGGTTAAATTTATATTGTGTCCGAATTATTTTCTAAATATGTTTTATAATGGTGATTGGTGAGCGGTAGTAATTGCAAATAATTACAGCAGTTACCCTACATTCCATCCATTCCAACATCGGTCCAAATATAGTAAGGAAAATAAAAGGACCAACAAAAGCAATTTAAAGGCGTAAGTAGAGTAGCTCTCTCGTGGTCTCAACTCAAACCGAAATATATCAAATATGGTGTCGGCGTCGTCGTCTTCACTTCACTCGCTCTCTCTCCTCTCAAAGTTCATTTTCTTCGTGGCCGCCTGCATTATTAATTCACAGTTAAGTGAGTCGTCTGGGTGCAGAAATCCTCCAATAATCTTCAACTTCGGCGATTCGAACTCGGACACGGGCGGACTCAGCGCCGGACTCGGCATTCCCATTAAGTATCCCAATGGACGTTCCTTTTTCCGGCGTTCCACTGGTCGCATCTGCGACGGACGCCTCCTCCTCGATTTTCTCTGTAAGTAACTTTTTTCTTCATTTATTTTTTGCTTTTATGGAGCTTCAGAATTTTCTGTGTCGTTAAATGGTGAATTGTTAATGGCGTTGGATTGTTGTTGGTCTGCTCAATCTTGATTTAGAGGTAGCTTAATTTTTCCGATGGATTCGAAGGGGTTTCGGGTGGTGTTGGAGGAGGTGGTACCCAAAGCCACTTTACTCACTACTCAAACTGAACTGCAGACAGCTCAGCCTGAGTCCTCAATAGTTTCTCTTTATTTTACCACGTGCCACTAATATTTAATGATTTATGCTGACGACCCTAAATTCTTGCTAATAAAATTAATCAATAAAAATTACTCTATCCCGCTAGATTTGGATCGGAAATCAATATTTGCTTTTGACAATTATGGTCCACATCTCTTTTATGTTGTAAAAGTTACTAAAAATAGAAATGCGTCTAATCTAGCGGGATGTCCCAAAAAGAAAAATACATCTAATATAGCGGAACGGAGGGAGTAGTAATACACACTTATATTCATAATAATATGCTAATAGAATGACTGATTAGTAGGGGTGTCAATCAGTAACCGGTTCTCGGGAAGAACCGGTACCGGATCGGGAATCGGTTACCGAGTACCGGTTTTGTGGGAAATTACCCGATTAACCAGTACCAAAACGGTATCGGACCGGGTACTGGTTAATAAAACTAAATATTAAAAAAATATTTTATATATTATAAAATATTTAAAAATTAAATTAAATTAAATTTATATTGAATTATTATTTGTTTAAATTAATATTTTTAAAATTTAAAATTAAAAATATTTAAAAATTATAAAAAAAAATCAGTACCTTAACTGGTTCTACCGGTTAACCGGTAAAAAAACTAGTTCCGGTACCGGTTCTCAAAAATTCAAGTTTTCCGGTACCGGTTCCAGTTAACCGATGTCGGATCGATTGACACCTCTACTGATTAGAGTTATTATTTTACTAGAGTATTTATCTTATTCGCTCTGTTCCGTTAAAAGTGACTTGTTTTCTTTTTTGGTTTGTTCCACTA
Source organism: Leonotis leonurus (assembly GCA_026898415.1). NCBI lineage: Eukaryota > Viridiplantae > Streptophyta > Magnoliopsida > Lamiales > Lamiaceae > Leonotis > Leonotis leonurus. The sequence continues at coordinate 34,456 of JAPKLX010000187.1, read as the reverse complement.
ATATTAGCTTTTTTTTTTCCCTAATATTGTGAAAAGTTACTATTTTAAATATGCGGATCTCATAACTTTTTTAACTTTTATATTACTCCTTATTTTACGTGCGCAAAAGAAATAAGCCGTTAATAGCGAAACGGGACAGAGAGAGTATTAAATATTAAATATATAGATAGAATAGGAAATGTTATAGGGCTAGAAAATAGAGGATCCAAATTGTTGTTGTCTTTTAACATTTCATATTACATCAATTAAATTTATTATTTTAATTAATTTATTTTTTGAAATAAAAATATTATTATATAATGAATCATAATTAGGAATGTAAGTGAATCAAATCATTCAAAATTTGTTAGTTTACTAAACAAATCGTACTCGAATCTCACATGAGTTTGACTTATTTTACTAGACGAATTTGAACCTAATGGTATAATTTTAACAAAACAAATTTCGAATAGTTCACGAACTTTATATGCAAATTAATTCACAAACATATCAAAGTAATATATATATATATATATATATTAACTAACATAGTTTAATAAACGAGTTTTTTAACGATCTCGAACTTGAATATTTAACGAGATCAAACTTGAGTTTGAATTTTATATTAAATTGAATAGTAAACGAACCAAATTCGAACCAAACTCGAACTCGATTTTTATTTATCAAACCGAACTTGAGTTTGTTTTTCAAAACTCGAGTCAAACTCGAGCCGATTTTGAGCCATCAAATTTTCAAATAAAACGAAATCTAGGATGAAAATTAAAAAATTAACATTACCCAAACAGTTGCCGATTTTGTCAACACTGTACAATGCTTAATTATGGGGATGTCTCTATATACTTATTATGATTTAATTAAGTACTTATTTTAAAATCTTCTAGCCTAACCTCGTTGTGGGTCACAATTGGGGTAAAATTATTAAAGTGTGTTCTCTTCCTTTGTGTATTACCCATGGTTTTAAAAGGCGTACTCGAGGCGCACCTCAGGTAGAAATCGCCCTTGAGGCAGCGCCTCATGTGTGTTTGCGAGGCTTACGCCTCGAGGCTTATCGAGGCGGTCGAGGCGGCTGTGAGGCGGACGCCTCATCCATGGACAATTTTGTGATGTTTTTTCTTGTTTTGGGCTGAAATTAATGGGCAATTCTATGGGCTTTTTTTAATTTAATACAATTAGTGATGGGCTTGACCCAATATGATAAATTAAATAATTAAACAAGTAAATAATAATAAAATTAAAACAAGGGTTTTAATTATGATAAATTAAATAATTAAACAAGTAAATAATTAGTGATGGGCCGAAATTAGATGCATCGCTCATTGTAATTATCTTTAATTTCTGTAATTTAATATAATATCTTTAATTTCTGATTTATATGTAAATATAATACCTGTAATTAAGGTTTAATTATCTGCTAATATAATTATATATTTATATGTTAAATTGTTAATAATTAATATAATTATCTTTAATTTCTGTAATTATATGTTAATATAATTATGTAATAATATGTAATTAAGGTGACAAGGTGTAATTATACGTTAATATAATTATGTGTAATTTCTGTAATTATGTGTAATTATATGTTAATATGTAATTAAGGTGTAATTGCACTTTTAATTCATGAACATTTAATATTAGGAAGTTAAATTTGAGATTTTAAAGACTTATAACTTGCATGAGACTTTATGTTTATGTTTTTATGATATTAGATATGATTTTGTGTGATTTATTATTTACGCCTCGAGTATACGCCTCGGTTCGCCTTGAGGCTTACGCCTCGCGCCTCTATAAAAAAACGCCTCGAGGCGAAAAACGCCTTTTAAAACTTTGGTATTACCATAAAACAGTGGCCCTGCACTGAGTATAATGTCATTGATCAGAAAATATTACTCCATCTTTCTTAACTTTGCAGGCCTAAGTCTAAATGCAGGTCTTTTAAGCCCATACCTGGATTCTCTAGGTTCCAGCTTTTCAAATGGGGCAAACTTTGCTATTGCAGGGTCCACCACATTACCCAAAAACGTGCCGTTTGCGTTAAGTATTCAGGTCCTGCAGTTTAAGCATTTCAAGAATCGCTCTATTGAACTTGTGAGCACAGGTACATTTGTTCATTAGCTCCCATGTTCCAAGTTTCAGTTTGTGATTAAATACGAATTGAAAGATGTAGTTAGTTGTCAATATTCTCGTACTCCTCATATTCTCATCCATTTTATGTTTTTTAGAAGTGAGAATATAATAACTCACTATGAAGTGATTAGATTCTGTTGCGCACTATAGGTGTCAAGGGTTTGATAGGTTATGATAAGTTCGGTGATGCTCTGTACATGATTGATATTGGACAAAACGACATTGCCGATTCATTTGCTAAGGGTCTATCCTATGCACAAGTCGTAAACCATATTCCTTCTGTATTGGTGGAAATCAAGAATGCTATCAAGGTAAGTTCAGTAAACCCAGTGCTAATATAATCATCAAGTTTCATCTTATCTTTTCCTTCATAATATGGTTTTTATTCCATTCTTCAACTTTTTCCAATAATATTTTCTTTCATGGGAATTACAGAATTCTCGAGAGCTGTCTTAGGTATAGAAAATATGTCTAACACGTTGAAATCATTCTCTGTTTCGGTTCGAACCTTTTTCCCTTGGTATTAGAGAAACATTTAATAGGTTTATTAACTAACCTCTTGTATATAATTTCATTATTTGGTTAATTATTGATAATGTAGGTAAATTAAAGCTTAGCTGTTGTTTTGTGATGCAGGAGATATATGTTGGAGGAGGCAGAAAATTTTGGGTTCACAACACTGGTCCTTTGGGCTGCTTGCCCCAAAAACTTGCTTTAGCACAAAATATGTCACAAGATCTCGATTCCTTTGGATGTATTTCAAGTTATAATGAAGCTGCAAAGCTGTTCAATGAAGGTCTGCGTCGTATATGCAGAGAGTTAAGATCGGAGATGAAGGATGCAAGCATCGTGTATGTTGATTTATTTTCCATCAAGTATGATCTCATAGCAAACTCCACCAACTACGGTAAGATCATCAAACTATGTATATATATACTAATAAGCTGGGGAATGCTTTAGAGATTGATTGATTGATTTTCCTATTAATTTTCTTGGTTGATCCTCTTGATTCATCAGGTTTTGAGAATCCAGTGAGGGCATGCTGTGGGGCGGGAGGAGCACCATACAAGTACGAGAAAAGGGTAACGTGTGGGTTTCCAGGGTATGAAGTTTGTGACGAAGGGAGTCGATATGTGAGCTGGGACGGGGTTCACTATACTGAAGCAGCCAATGCCTTTATGGCCTCTAAGATACTCTCCACTGGTTATTCAACTCCACCTCTTCCCTTAGACAGCTTCTGTCACTAATTATACTTGTAAAAGTTATGTACTATTAGCTCTTATTTCTGAAGTCTAAGCTATGGTGCCAAGATACATGTTTTGACCTAATTGGACCAGGCTCGGTCGAAATCAGGTTCAATAGCTGAAAAAGTAATAAACACTTCAAAAAAGATTAATGTTTGGGGTTAAGTATTTCGAGTTCAAAATTTCCATGTAATATGGATAAACTTTCTTGTCCTGTTGAAAGGCTAGGCTAGTATATCAATATAGCTTATAATATAATATAAGCTATTTTATTAAAAGAAGTGACAAAACAATTAATTTCTATTAGATCTTATGGGATCTGCTCTGGCAAAGCTATCGCAGAAACAAATGACTTTGATTTCTATTAGTTCTCATGCTTTGCACCTCAGAGATTAACTAAGTCGTTACAAGATTTTCTATGGTAATGGGTTTTGGCCCAAAGAGCTCTTCTTTATCTTATATGATGTCTGTGGATCTGCACCAATGCGCAAAACATGAATAATGACCTGACACGTTAGAACTTTACTGACATATATCCAGAATAACTAACACATGTGGATGGTATCCTAACAACCTAGCAGGACCACTGCTGGTGTGGCTCTGCGCTATTGGAGATGATTCAACAACTTGTACTATGGTATCAAATGTTGTTATCTAGGTAACATTACCCTTTTACCCCTTATATTTTATACTATATATACCCCATTCATTTTCTTTGCTAAGGTGAGACATACTTAACACTTACTCATATTTTCATACGCATACATTGCATTACTCTCTCTCAAGTCTATTACGAGCTGACTTGAGCGTCGGAGACTTTTCCAGTAGAACTCCAACCACTCCCCGGTCTTGTTTTGCAGGCTCTATCAGCGAAATTAAGACCAAGTTGTTCGTGCAATCACATTAAGCTATTCTACTTGAGGTATGAACTCCAAATCTCTTGGAGTCTTCATACTCTTTTTCTTATTTTTGTTGGGGTGAAAAAATAAAATACCCACATTGAAGAAATACATGTAAAATACTCAATTCCTTAAACCACATGTCAAAAATACTCATTTTTCTTAGAAAGTCAAAAAGCACCTGAAAAAGTCAAAATTATTCCATAAAGTAGTTATTGGTATTTGAAAGAGTGGAGGTTGGTAGAAAACTAAATGTATAATTGAATTAATACAATTTGTTTGGCAAAAAAAAATTGAAACCACACAAGAGCAGATTGTTTGGCTCTTTCTTCTTCTTCTTTCTTCTTTCATTATCAAAACTTCAAACCTCACACTCTTGTACTGTTGCTGCTTATTTGTTGCTGGAATCTTGACCTTGGATTGCTAGAGTGTCGCGCCGGAGATAGGAGGAAGTATATTTGGACCGCTATTGCTGTAAATTCACGAAGAACAACCATTTTTTCGTCTGAGGTCATCAGAAAGTCATGGGAGAGAGCGAAGAGGATATATCGACCCATATATAGGTTTATATTCATGTTTTAAAAGTATTTCTGGTCAAACCGCCGGTATAACTACTATAGACCGCTCGAGACCTCTCGACAAACGGCGAGCGGTCTATACATGTTCTTCCAACGGTTTGTGTATGTGATGATTGTATGTATATTAGTTACTGCTTTTTAAGTATTGATGATATTATTATGTACCTCTAAATTAATCATTGTTAATTAATATAAAGTTTATTATATAGTTAATTGTTTAGGTTGAATTATAAATATTTAGGAATATAATGTGCCATATTTTCATTGCAAATATTATTATGAGCTTGTTTATGTATGGACTGCTGGTGATTAAACCTCAAACCGCTCGGATTAAAAACCACAGCCCGAGCGGTTTATGGGATATTTACCAGCAGTTTATGTTATATGTGGAAGATATTATTTCATTGTCATCTATAGTACCAATAAGTATAATTTGTGTAAAATTGATACATTTACATAATTTATGCATTGATTTATGATTGTAGTTAATTTACTTTATAATTATTGATTGAATGTTGTAGGTGTCTCCCCATTCTTGGTATCTTAGATCAAACTCCATTAACCGTAAATCTAAGCCAATTACATATTATAAAGTAGGAATTATAGAAGAAATGAGGAGTAGATTGTTGGATGTGGGTGGGATGCCTCTATTACAAAGATTCATGCAAGGGCCATTTGGCCATTTCATTGGGTGGAGTCCAGGACACCTTGCTAGTCAAGGTTTGCACTTTATAGTCTGTAGGTCTATCCACACGAGGCGTGGAATATGGTTTCATAAATGCGGGGGATATCGAGTATACTATTGAGGATCATGCACTGATCACTGGGTTGAATTTCGGTTATTCAAATTTCGACAGTATTTCCCCGCACAATCTTAGTAGGTTGTCTATATTTAGGTATGCCTGCAATGGAGTTCATATGAGTGCATTTGATTTGCTCGAGCACTTTACGAATGCTTGGAACCATATAGATAATCCAGATGGAGACATTCATTTGCGCATTGTCCACGTCCTCATGGCATACGTCTTTGTATTTGGCCATGATTCACAAAAGATTGTATTCTCATGGTTGTGGGCTTTGGTCGATGATCTAAACTTGTTTAGTTTTTCTTGGGGTGCATACTCTTATAAAATTTTTAGGAATTACATTAGAAAAATTCCGGACAACGTGAAATATCATTTCTATAGTCCAGCTTGGGCACTAATGGTGTGGGGGGTTGGAGGTCATTACGGGATTTGAATCGATGGCTGGTAGGCAACGGGAGCAGGACTTAGCATATCCCCGATGTTTGAGATGGAACTTCCAGAAGAATCTCGATGTAACATCAATGGAGCATCTATACGAGTGTTTTGACACCGATGTAAGTTTTAAGATATTTCATTAATCCTTATTAAATTAAATTATATGATTTTAACTTGATTGTAATAATAATTTTTGTCTTAATTTTGCAGGCTTACAATACTTCAAATTCGGTAGCAGACGAAGTGGAACAGAGGTGTCCATATCACCAGTCGATATGGTGTGATAGTCCTCCAGCCATGGGGTACATGCCCCTGTCAAATTCGATTACTAAAGGCAACATGACATCCGAGCAGTGTGCACCGAGGCACAGAGCAGAGCCAGTTGAGCCGGTTAGTAGTCAGCGAGCAACGAGGAATGTAAAGCCACCACCTGTTGAGGAGCCGGAGCCATCTGATCACGGTGGTCAGACAGAGCGTCCTCTGCGACGTCAGAGAGATAAGGGAAAGCGTGCTAGGGTACCGATGCCTGATTCATCCTCTAGCAGCAGCGGTGGTAGGACATAGCATGTTCTTACTGTCATACGTGGAGTACAAATGCTATATAGAGTACAAATGTACCTATAGAGTACATAAAGAGTGCAAATCATACTACAAATATATTAAAATCATACTACAATTTAATCATTGAGTAAATTCGGGCAATTGGGACCTGTGTGATCATTCATGTTGCAATGTGGGCACCGTCTTGCTCTTCTACTTGTACGGCTAGATGATTCTCCCCACCCCTACGTCTACTCATCCTTGGTCTACCCGGCATTCTTATTGCTTTATTTGAGAAAACCTCAATGCTTGAAATGTTGTCGGTCAAATTTCAAATTTTTTTTGGAGGAATCCGAGATATAACATTTTTGTACGCATCTACAACTAATACTGATTTGTAGTAGTGTGCTACAAAATCAATTGTATTTCTTCCAAATTTTCTGCACAAATAACAATATTATAATAATATTCAAAGACATAATCTTAATTAAATTACTCTAAAATTAAAAGTACATACGTAATTGCTGCAATAGCATGAGAACACGGGATCCCGTCGTATTAAAATTTCATACATTCACATGTCCACGCTCCAAGATTAACCAACAATGATCGATTGTTTGTTTCAATTTAGAATCGATCATCACCTAGTGGAAGTGTTTTGTATGTATGAGATCTCTCGATTTGGACCATCAACTTGCGTCTAACCTCTTCTGGAAGTGGATGTCGTTCCTTGTTAACAGTTGTAAGTTGTTTGCTAAACCAATCCTCAAAAATCAGTCTTACTGCCTCGATGCATGCACAAATAGGTAGACGACGAGCTTATAAAAGTGTACGATTAATGTTCTCAGTTGCATTGGAGGTTAAAGAGTTCTACCTTCGAACATGACACATCGACCGAGACCACTTAGCAGGTCCAACATTCATTAAGTGATTATAGGCTTCCACCTTGCCAACTTGAATCATGTTTATTCTTTTCTGAAATTCCGATTACTTATATATGTATGTATCCTTTTGAAACAACCTGAGAGTAGTTTTACTAAATCTTTTTAAATTGTTACTAAAATGGTAGTAACAAAGACCATGAGTTGCTTAGGGAAATACAACTCTCATTGCATGCTCAATTGACACATGTGTTAGGATTTGTATACCTCAAAGCATGCTTTATGCTTAGACGATGTATCAAACTTGTTTTCAATTGCACTTTAATGAGAATAAATATTTATATCATTGTTTCGTTATTTATTATTGTTAAATATTGAATTGCAAACAAGTCCATTTATTACAATTGTGGACTGTGTGGTGGATCGATGATCACAGAAGGTAACACAGTCGGCTCCTTTATAATATAAAGTGATAGTTTAGACAGACTTGGACAGTCTAGTCGGTAAAGGCTGCGATATCATGTTGATGCGAGAGCTGACCTTAGCCCGTAGAATGATGTCGGTATGTATAAGTGGATACACATGCTTTGCATATACATATTGAGAGGTTTCACATTGAGATAAGTTCTAACGTGCTAATACTTAGAACGAGGTCTCGAAAATTAATTCATTTCTTAATCTATGACAATGACATTAGTATAGGCGGTTGATTATACGTTGCTTTGATTCATTTACGCTTGCGAGTTTTTCGTAACTCTAAATAGTGATGTCTTAGGCGGTAGTCATTAAATTAGACAGAAGTGCTCGACTGTCAGTAGTACAAAATCGCGTCTCGATGACACGAGTTGATAAATCCACATGAGGCGTTCAAAAATATTTATTACATAAGAAACCCGGCCGGTTGGGAATTTATTCCATATGTAATATTAAAGGTCTGAACCGGATCACTCACGAATAAATATATTAATTAATTGTGAGTTGTCAGCAAACTCAATTAATTAATGGATTTAGAAAATCTTAAACTTGGGAAATAATTAATGACAAAAGGGTTACGTCCGTAATTCGAATGAATCAAGATGAGTTCAATTTTTATCCTATAGTGGAGTAGATAAATATTTATAATAGAACTGCTCTTTATTGCATTTACATGCAATAATTAATTGGAGGACAATTTAATTTAAATTAATTAATTCAAGTTTAAAGGTGGGCCAACCAATTAAATAAATTCAATTAGGCCAAAAACGAGACTTGGAAATTAATTTAATCTAATTATGGATTTTTCCAAGCCCATATTAATTTTTAATATAATTCAAATTTGAATTATAGTTGTAACTGCAAGAGATAAAGAGGGGATTATGGTTCAATTATTTGGGATCTAATTCATTCTCCTTAGAAGCCCTATCCTAGCCTAGTACGTCTATTAATAGAGAATAAGAAGAAGCCACTTTCTCTCTCCTGAGTCTTGAAATCGGCGCCCATAGAGTTGATTTCACCCTCTCTATTTTCAAAAATTAAGAGCATTCTACGCTCCAATTTTCGATCTTCTTTTCCTCTAAATTACTAAATAGTTTCGGCCACATGATATTCTAGTAAGTAGACGGGGAATAGGATAGAAGTTCATATGGTTGAATTTGGTGGAGATTCAATAAGGAGATTCGAACGGCGTGGATTGCGGTTCGATAGCTAACGATTCAAATCGCTTATCCACAAGCGGAGGACTTGCGTAAGAGAAGGTATACTTTACATTATTCCGCATTATATTCTTCTATGTGCTTTAAGAATTAATTATTTTTATGATTTATTAAACCTATTTAGTGAGCCCCTCGTACGGGTTACATCAATTGGTATCAGAGTCGGTCCTAGGATTTTAATTTATCATATGAATTGGATTTAATTCTTAATTATTTATGTATGATCGTAATTTGATATTAGGGATGCTACATTTATTTTTAGCATTATATCATGATATTACGTAGCATATATGATTTAATCCGCTTATTATTCGTTTATTTCGTTCTTCGGTGCCCAGTTTGTGTCTTCAAATATGTAATCACACGGGGGTTTACCGTGTTAGATTAGGATTTATTTTATTTTTCCATGTATTTTATTTTATTATGTAATTGAGTGGGAGAAAAAGAACGAGTGGAGAAACGAAAGTCAAAACCGGGCCACGGCACCGCCGTGGGGCCACCTAGCAGCAAGCGTGGCACGGCACTAGGGCGATGAGTACGCAACTCGCGGCACCAGGCGCCGAGAGGGCGCGAGCACGCGCGTGCGGGTGCAGGAGCAGGCAGCGCACGGCCCTGGCCGTGGCACAGCGCCAGGCAGGCGCTGGTGTGGGGCGAGCACGCGAGAGAGCAACGTACAGCGCCAGCGAGCGCTGGCCCGCCAGAGTATGGGGATGATCAAGGGGGGCGTAGGACGACCGCGCGAGCGGCACAGCGTGCGCCGGCGCAGGCAAACGTGGGCTGGCGTGCCTGGCGCGGGCGCTGGCCCTCGGCAGCGTGCGGGACGCCTCGGCAGTGGCGCGCGAGGCTTCAGTAGCTCTCAGGCGTGCCTCAGCAGCCCCCACTGCGAGCGAGATGGGCCCAGGGCTAGCCCGTCCTGACTCTGAAATTCAAAATTTAAATTTTTTGTATTTTAAGTCCCGGTTTAAATTTAAAATTTGAATTGGAGATCATCTACAAGAGAAGAAGATGAAGGATTTAATTTGAATTCCTCCGTTTTAGGAATTAGTTAGTTATATCTTAATTTTGGATAATCGATGTAATTATTTGCCTCATTATGTGATTAATTGTTTAATTTGACTTTTATTTGCTCTTTATTATATGGAACTTGTCTAAATTGATATGCCAATTTATTGGAGATCTTATCTGGATTTTAGACATGTCATAATATGTGATTATCCATGTTAAAAACCTTTTTCAAAATTAAAAAAATAACTAAGTGATAATTGCAATTGCATTTTATTAATTTAATTTGCTAATATTATATATGGTCTCCATAAGACTTGTCTATAGATTGGCTATAAGAATTTAATTGGTGGCAATATGACCCCTCCGCTGTGGGCTTATTAAAGTCAATTAATTTCTTTGGTGTCAGTCTCATGGTAATAGCTTAGGTGTAATTTGGTAGTTATAGCAGCACAGCGCGACCTCTGACTGTTAAGTTGCATGACCAGTAAAAACATTTTGAAATTGATTGTGTAATCGATCACACAACGTGGCTTGCATGATTGGTTTTAAACAGTTTGTTCAAAAACATGTTTTCTTTAAAGGTTTTGATTATTTGCGTTTGAACATGTATTTATGATAGTTTATTTGATATATTCTCAGTTCTGTTAAGCATGACTATCAGTCCACTCGCCTTGATTTGGAAAATTATACTGATTGGAAAAGGAATTTGGATGTTTTCTTAATGACTACGACCTTAAGTTCGTCCTTAACGAACCGTGTCCACCAGTTCCACCTGACACATCTTCTGCCGATGCGAGGGCCGAATATGAAAGATGGATTCATGCTAACAAGATGGCGAGGTGCTACATCATGGCCTCCATAAGTAACACCTTGTAGCATCAGCATGAAGACATCAAGTTATCTTCGGATATCATGTCTAGCCTACAAGAGAAGTTCAGGACACACAACAGGATGGCTAAGCAATTGGCCATCAATAAAGTGATGAGCTCCTCGATGGCAGAAGGGACATCAGTTCGGGTTCACATTCTGAAGTTGATGCGTCTTTTGAGTGATATAGAGATTCTAGGTGGTTGTTCCTACTTATTTTTAACTGTAGTACGTGGTGTTGTTTAGACCAGACTCACTGTCCGATAAAGGAACTCAGTATCGGGCACGAGGAATTTTTCCAGCCAATATACTTCCAGTTTATTATTAAATAGCTCGCAAGAGAACGAGTTCGATGTATACTAGTAAGTTAACCCTAAGTCGTATTCTCAAGGAAGGCTAAACAGGGCTTTATCTATGTTGCGGAACAGAAAGCAATTAAAAAGAATGAGTTTTGGATTTTTAATCTAATTAATCTATCTAGGCGAAAATTAAATAAGCAATTAAATCCTAAATCTAAGAACGAAGAATTAAAGAAACTGAATTTAAACATTCCTTAATTTGATTAATTAACATGATTGAAGATATATATTACTGAGTTGGAAATTAAACAATAGCAAAGCAGAAAGGAAATAAATCATAAAGCAGGAAAGAAAGCAGTAAAAGAACTCACTGATTGAAAGGAAAAATAATGCATTAAAAACTCCGGGTTTGAATCACGAACGAATCCACAACGAAACTGAAGAACGAACAAGAAATAAAGATCTAGACTAAAGTATTTTTTCTCGTGGTCTAAACCCTAGACTAGAAAATAAAAACGTGAAGTAGTAGTCCTTGAAAATTCACACGTGGAGGTTTAAATAGGAGAAGAAAATCCGTCGGCCTAGCGAGCGCTAGGGGGTAGCGCTCGCTAGCTTGGTTCTCTGATAAGTCATCCAGCGCCAAGGGGTAGCGCTCGCTAGGGGGTAGCGAGCGCTACCCCAACGTTCTGTCTTGGAGATTTTTCAGGCGGTCGCTAGGGGGTAGCGCTCGCTACCCCCACGCTCTGTTTTGAGAAAGTCCATGGGGGTAGTGAGCGCTAGGGGGTAGTGACCGCTACCCCCTTGTTCTTCTTAAGAGACCTAGTGATCACTACCCCTATGGAATATCTTCACTCCTTTTTCACGTCTTTTCGTCTCGTTTCTCTTTTCGAGTCTTGCTACTCCATTTTTGTCGATCATAACCTACAATGCATCATATAGAAGACCAAAGCATCAATCCGAACAACAATAATCAATATTATGAATCTAAAATGCGAGAGAAACGAGACCAAAAATGGATAAAACAGTGGTCGTATTGACCAAGTATCTCAGGTCGATATCATCTTACACAGCCTACCGACGAGTTTCATGTCGTTTCATTTTGTCTACATCATGAATGGTGATAATCTTTCTTTAACGGAATTATTGGATTAGCTCGAGGGGGCGGAAGCAATAATGAAGGCCAGAGCCGCTCAGGCTCCTTCTCGCGGTCCCAAAAGGGACAAGCGCAAGAGGAAGAGAGTAGCAAGGACTGTCAAGAGGAAGCAAGAAATTGTGGAGCATGAAAAATGTTGTATGCGCAGTGTGAGATGAAAGTGGAGATCTGATTGTGCGCTTCGCAAGAAGCCACCAAGTAGTCAAGGTATGTCTTCAACTTTTGTGGTAACATCATGGTATATGGCAAGTTATTCCCATTCTTGGGTAGTAGATACAAGCGCCACTGACCATGTTTGTTGTGATTCGCAGGAACTTCTGCGATCCAGGCCACTTAGAGACGGAGAGATTTCTATCTCGTTGGGCGATGCTACACAAGTGGCGGCAGTTGCAGTGGGAGACGTAGAGTTGCAGTTTATCTCTACCGTTTTAGTTTTACATGATGTTTTATTAGTACCTAGTTTTAGAAAGAATCTTGTTTCGATTTCTAAACTTATTTTAGATGGATATTTTGTTTCTTTTGATGATTCCGTTATTATCAAGAAAATAAACTTGTCTATCTGTTCTGGTACTATGGTTAACAACTTGTATACTATATCTGCACAACTTAAACAACGTTTAACTTCAACTTTTAACTTATCGACTAACTCCAAGAAGAGAAAAGCTTCTTGTCTTTCGTTGAATGATACATATCTTTGGCACATAATACTTGGACATATTAACCTTAGGAGGATTCAAAAGCTAGTGGAACATGGGCCTTTGGATAAATTCCAAGTTGAGCCATACCCTACTTGTGAATCCTGCTTGGAAGGTAAAATGACCAAGAGACCATTCAAGATCAAAGGAAATAGAGCCCAAGATGTGTTGGATATCATTCACTCTGATGTTTGTGGTCCAATGTCGACTCAGGCCAGAGGTGGCATGCAGTATTTCATCACTTTTATTGATGATTACTCAAAATACGGATATGTCTATTTTATGCACCACAAGTCAGAATCCTTTCAGAAATTTAAGGAATTCAGGGCACTTGTGGAGAATCATCATGGAAAGACTATCAAGTGTCTGCGTTTTGATCGCCGAGGTGAATACCTTAGTGCTGAGTTTTTGAGCCATTTAGCAAAACCATGGATTCAATCCCAGTTAACTGCATCGGGTACACCCCAGCAAAATGGTGTAGCAGAAAGACGGAATATAACGCTTATGGAGATGGTAAGATCTATGATGAGTTATGCAGAGTTGCCTATTTCGTTTACACATTGAACTTGGTACCATCCAGGTCGGTCCCTAAGACACCGATTGAGCTGTGGACCGGGTGTCAACCCAGTCTAAGAAATCTCAAGGTGTGGGGTTTTCCAGCACACGTGCTAGAGAAGGACGTTGACAAATTGGCACCTCGTACTGACTTGTGTCTGCTCGTGGGTTACCCGAAAGAGACGAAGGGGTGGGAGTTTTATAGTCTTAGAGATCGTAAGGTCATGATTAGCACTCACGCTCGATTTCTAGAAGAAGATTACGTAAACAACCACAAGTCAAAGAGTGAAATAGTTCTCGAGGAAATGAGAACTTTAGCTAATCCAAATTCACAAGAAACACAACGTGCAACAACACCAAATCAAACACTTGTACCACCAGTAGTGGAGCCTCATCGTAGTGGGAGGGTTGTTCGTCAACCCGACTGATTCAATGGAGTGGGAGAGACATCTGATTCAGTCCCAGACCTAGATGAATCGGATCTCTGGAACAACAAAGTTGCAGTACACAACAAAGACTGCCACCTCTTGCTAGAGGCGATGGAGTCCGAACTGCAATTCATGGTAGACAAGGAAGTACAGAGCTAGTTGATCTACCCGATGGGTGCGAAGCCATAGGGAGTAAATGGATCTTCAAGCGTAAACGAGGACCTGACAAGAAAGTCGTAGTCTTCAAGGCTAGACTAGTAGCTAAGGGCTATACTCAAAAGGAAGATATCGATTACGATGAGACATTCTCACCAGTAGTCATGCTCAAGTCTATTCGTATACTCTTATCAGTAGCAGCACATATGGATTGAGAAGTATGGCAGATAGATGTCAAGACAGCTTTCCTAAATGGAAGTCTTGAAGAGAACATCCATATGCAACAACTCGAAGGCTATGCAGTTCAAGGAAAGGAACACATGGTATGGAAGCTTAAGAAGTCTCTAACGAAAGCTGTGTGTACAAGAAGTGTGAGGGTAGAACAGTTGTTTTCTTGGTGCTATACGTAGATGTCAGCAAACTCAATTAATTAATAAATTTAGAAAATCTTAAACGCGGAAAATAATTAATGACAAAAGGGTTACGTCCGTAATTAGAATGAATTAAGATGAGTTCAATATTTATCCTATAGTAGAGTAGATAAATATTTATAATAGAACTGCTCTTTATTGCATTTATATGGAGTAATTAATTTGAGAAAAATTTAATTTAAATTAATTAATTTAAATCTAAAGGTGGGCCAGCCAATTAATTAAATTCAATTATGGATTTTTCCAAACCCATATTAATTTTTAATATAATTCAAATTTGAATTTGAATTATAGTTGTAACTGCAAGAGATAAAGAGGGGATTATGGTTCTATTATTTGGGATCTAATTCATTCTTCTTAGAAGCCTAATCCTAGCCCACTATGTCTATAAATAGAGAATAAGAAGAAACAACTTCCTCTCTCATGAGTCTTGAAATCGGCGCCCATAGAGAGGATTTCACCCTCTCTATTTTCGAAAATTAAGAGCATTCTACGCTCCAATTTTCAATCTTCTTTTTCTCTAAATTACTAGATAGTTTCGCCCACATGATATTCTAGTATGTAGACGGGGAATATGATAGAAGTTCTTAGGGTTAGATTTGGTGGAGATTTAAGGAGATTCGACCGACGTGGATTGCGGTACGATAGCTAGCGATTCAAATCGCTTCTCCACAAGCAGAGGACTTGTGTAGGAGAAGGTATAATTTATATAATTCCGCATTATATTCTCTTATTTTCTTTAAGAAATAATTATTTGTATGATTTATTAAACCTATGGATCATGCGGTTTAGTGAGCCCCTCATACGGGTTTCATCAACATGTTGATCAAATATAATCAATGTTTGAGGCGTGCTCCTGTATGCTCTTCGTAGCCTTGTCATAAACTATACCCAAGACTCATGATTCTCAGTTGGGCCGACTTCATACGCCAACGGATACACTTGCTCATTTGGATCATTTGTTACTGCAACAAACATAATGCCATTATTCTTTCCCTTCAAGTGAGTACCATCGACTACTATTATAGACCTCATGCACAAGCCAAATACTGATCTACATGCACCAAGAGCCAGAAATACATGACGGAACCTATTATTTACACCAATGTCGATATTTGTGACTGTTTCCGGGTTTGTCATATCTAACATATGCAAATAACCAGACAGTAGTTGATAAGATTCATGATATTTACCATAAATCATCTCAACAGCATGGTTTCTACCTCTAAGCGCGACATCATAAGTTACTTGCATACCAAACATAATCATCAACTCGTTATGAATAACTTTAGGTATTATGATTTCATTTGTATTTCGCATTTTGTTTGCAAAATATGCACTGATCACTGTTGTGTGGACCTTTTCCGGTCCAATATTTGTGATACCATCCCCGCGCGTGTACTCGGCACAAAACTTCATTACAAGTAATGGCCCTCCATGAGAACAAGCACACAGCTTGGATAAGCAATACAATCGGGTTGTGTCTGATCTAGTCACTCGATATTCTGCTTTATGTTCAAATTTCCACAAACCAACTGTAATACTAAGATGCTATTTCTCATCAAAAATAGATCTTTCAGCCAACTCTTCTAGTATCGAATTTTCTTCACAAAACACATCTGAAGCCGTGACATTAGGAGGGACCATTGGAATTGACAAATTGCTTAACTATGCTTCTGGGATACGGATTTCATCATTATCACCCGCACTAGGATACATAAGTTCTAATAAATATCGCATACCTCCTTCCTCGTAGATCCATGCAGCAAATTCGGCAAATACAGATCTCTTAAAGGTAAAATCAGCTTGATCCTCAGATTCAGAGCTCTCTGATGATGGAACATAATCATCGCCGTCATCATCCTCATCATCCTCTTCATCGACATCACAATCAACATTTCTTTCTCCCTGTCTGTGTTCAACTTCTTGTTCCTGTCCCCGACCCTGATCCTGATCTCAACCCTGACCCTGACTCTGTCCCTATCCATATCCATATGCATCATTCAAGTCGGGAATATCATTTACTCTGCTCGTCGAACTGAAGTTCATGTCTCCAGGGTAAAAATCACCAAGCCAATCTGCCGAAATTGCAATGCTTCTAATATTTTCTAGTTCATCATTCATATTTGAGCTTTGGGATGGTCCACCTATATCAAACGAAGATTCGTTGATATAATTAACATAAACCGTAGGACTTGCTACATTCATGCATAAAGAAAACAATTATGCATCACTTATCAAACGATATTTTCTCATCCGTCCATTTCCCGATGCCGACAAGTAACAAATTTTATACTCTGTGCCCGAAGACATCAACATGTTGTTAATACAATATCTAAGATTGTATATCGAAATATCATTTCTCGGAAGTGGTGCAATCTGCTCTTGTCCATTCACGTTGGGTGTGGTTTTCCTATTGTGTGATTCGAATACGTAAGTTAGTAATTAAGCAACTATAGGAAATCATTGATTAATTGCGAATCATTGTTCTTATTTGAGTAATTCTTCTTAGGGTAATCTAATATGCGAGTCATGATTACTGTCTAATTAGGAATACGTAAGCAATTAATTAGACTAACTATTAAAAAATCCTTAATGAACAGACAATGACATGAATTTAGGAGCATGATTTAATTGATTTTAGACTTTCTCAACTCTAGGCCCTTGAATCCGCAATCGCACCTTTTTATTATTTTATTTATTTATTTCGTTGTTTTCTTATGCTTATTATTGATTAGAGTGTTTAAGATTTCTATTTATTTTTCATTGATAACACTTAGGATTAGAATCATCCTGCTAAACTTTCCGTTGAGATTCGACCGAGATTAACTTGCCACGTGCAATTGATCTTGTATATTTACATTTTAGGCCAAACACTAAGACCCGTGCAAATGCAAAGATGAATTTTAACTTTATTAGTATCTTAATGTTAGGGGTGTGCATTGGGTCCAACCCGGACCGACCCGGTCGGACCGAAGACCCGGATCTTTTTTATAAATTGGACCAACCCGGACCGAATGAAAGTCTAGAACAGACCCCGGACCGGCCCAGAACCCAGTTCCGGGTTCGGTCCGGCCCGAAAAAAATACATTTAATTTATATTTTCAGAAATAAATATATAATTAAACTTATATTAGTCTCAATTGAATCTTATACTCAATAAAAACATAAACTAATATCAATTCATAACAATCCATTAATCTAACAACAAAAACATAAACTAATATCAATTCATAACAATCCATTAATCCAACAACAAAAACATAAACTAATATCAATCCATAACAATCTATTAATCCAACAACAAAAATATAAACTAATAACAATCAATAACAATCCATAACAATCCAACAACAATTTCATAAGTAGAAACAAATTTAAAATCTTCAAATTCAAGCCAAGCTTGTATTGTATATATTTTTAATGAAAAATAACATAATAATATACATTTTTATTTATACGGGTCGGTTCCGGGTCCAGCGGGTCTGAACGGGTTTGGACTCGGACCGACCCGTTACACAATCGGTTCTAGAAAATTGGACCGACCCGGACCGTTTCTTTATGTGGGTCGGTTCTAACCCGGACCGAACCCATTGGTCCGGGTCGGTTTAACGGGTCGGGTTCGGTTTTGCATACCCCTACTTAATGTCTTAAGTTCTGTGCAAATAACCACCTTTATAAATGAAAACTGAAAATATAAATAACATATCCAAATAATTTGCAGATATCACATACACATTACAAGTTTTATGAATGAGTAGTTTGTAACGAGAATGGGTAGTTACATCAATTTTATTAATGAACTTTGAAATAATTGCAAATACATAGAATTAAAATTGTGTAGTTACAAATTTTAGTATCAAACATAAATGAATGATAATAGGTCTTTATATTTAGTATGAGATATAAATGAACTTTGAAATAATTGCGAGTAAGGATTTCAATCAGTAATCGATTTTTGGGTAATCGGTAGGAGATAGTGAATTGGTTATCCAGTATCAACTTTTTCGGTAAATAAGATAGTAATCGATTCATAAATTTGAAAATTAATGGTATCCGAGTAACCAATATCGAACTAGTACTGGAACGGTTACCCGTTTATTATATTTATTAAAAATACGACATTATTTATTTTCCATTTATTAAATGTAAAATATTTACTGGGTTGAATTTAAATATATATATATATGTCAAATTATTGTTAGAATAATATATATATCAAATTATTGTTGGATTAAATTTATATTTTAGGAATATAAAAAAAATAAACATAATAATGTAAAAAATAGTTTAGAAAGACTGATTCATTAACCAGTTTTGTCAGTTAATCGGTGCCAAACCTATCGAAAACTAGTTAATCAATAGAACTAATAAGTTCAGTACAATACTATGAAACAATACTTATTCGATAATGGGCAACTGGTTGACACCCCTAATTGCAACAACTAATGTGTGACGTATACTACATAAATTTTCGACTAATTGTTAGGTAATGAAAATATAGTTATTCATAATTCAAAAATTTGAAATTACTACTCCTTCTGTCTTTAAAGAAGATGCATCATTTGACCCTACATGAGTTTTAATAAAATGTAGTTGATTTGAGTGATAGTGAAGATTGAGACCCACAAAATGTGTTATTAAATGCAAAATATATGTAAAAGTTGATAGCTGAGATTGAAACTCACAAAAAAATGTTATTAAAAGTACATCTTACGTGAGATATAAGAAAATGACAAAAGATACATCTTATTCAAAAAAGGAGGGAATATTATATTTTTCAATAAATTTTTTACTAAGGATCTCAAACATGAGTCCTAACAAACAATGTTTGATTTATCTAAACTTGTAATAAATTGTTGTGATTTTATTTTTTTTAATATTTTATAATTCTCATATCACATGTGATATATTTAATAAATAAAACTATATCAAACAATTTAATAATTTTTTTTATTCATATCAAATTTAGACACGTAAGAACTAGTTTATATTATAAGCAAGTCAAGTTTTTAACATCTTCCCTAAAAGAAATGAGACAATTTAGTGGTAGATAGGATGTTAACCCTCACCTTGCATGTGATGTGTCCTATTTGAAAGGAAAATTTTAACTACAATTTTCTTATACGTAAAAACATTATATATTACATAAAATATTATGAAACTATATTTGCACAACAATGATCTAGTTCCATAAAGAAAATTGTAATTTATTTAATATGAGAATATTATATATATATATATATATATATATTTAAATTACATAAAAATATTTTATTAAACATATCACAATTATGTTTATCGAACCAAATCGCTATCGTGCTAACATGATTTCAAAATATATTATATAAAACATAATTTTTTACCGATAAAAAAAATTGTAGTACAAAAAAGTCTCCATTAAAATAGGACACACCCCATGCAATGCGGGGGCGTGTATAATCCTATCTTCCCCATTTAGTTGGGACACATGGAATATTACTGTCTTGAGATGTAAATAATTCGGGCAAACAAGTCAGAGTCCAATGTCAAGGTAAATTTTACTCTCTTCGTCCATAATAAGTGTATCATTATTACCCAAACAGACCATCCACAAATAATGTATCATTTCCATTTTAGTACACCGTCACATCTCAATATTTAATGGACCATTTTCTCCACTAAAAGAACACATAATAGTTTTTCTTAAAATATGTATACCTCACGGTATACTTATCGTGGACGGATGAAGTACTTCAACTTGATAGAGGAAAAAGATAGTCTAACAGGTGAGGGCCTCGTTTGATAAAAAAGAAAAGCAGCTACCCAATTTTGTTCTTAACTTAGATAGATACTTGTCTAGCTTCAATATCCTGTAGTCTGAGAGTAACAGCTCTCTTGTGTGCATCAAGCCCCTCAACTTCAGCCATAGTTGCAACATAAGGGCCCAGTTTCCTTAGACCTTCTTCTGTCAATGACTGAACTGTAATGTACTTCAAGAATGAATCTAATGACACTCCGCCATACATCCTTGCATACCCATATGTTGGTAGAACATGATTGGTCCCACTTGCATAGTCTCCCACACTCTCAGGAGTCCACTGACCCAAGAACACAGAACCTACACGTTGTTCAATTTCCACACATAAGACGCTGAAGCACATGTATATACAGAGTACGAATGCTTTTACAAACAGATGAAAGGATGAAATTCAATACATCGGGTTCTCCTAGTTGAGTTAGTATGTAAAAGAAGTTCTCCAAGTTAAAGATGTGTAATGCTTACCTGCATTTTCTACTAAAGATTCCCACTTCTCAGCATCTTTGACGTTAATAATCAAATGCTCGGGTGCATACAAATTAGAAAAGGTGACAGCCTGTTGATTTTAAACATGGCGGCTTTAGGACATGAGCAAAATTATAAAAGAATACACATGTTACTACAAAAAGATTACAGAAGCATATAAGCGCTGAAGAACTGAAGAACTGCAAATGGTATGTTTTTTTGTTAATGTGACCAGAAGTATTAAATTTTGGATTTCATAGAAGCTACATAAATCGTGCCCAACCACAAAGTAAAGTCCAGGAAGATACCTTTTCCTTCTCTGATTTAATAATTATGCATACCTCAACCATATCTCGTGCATGAACAATAAAGCTGTGATTTAGTGCTTTTGAAGCAAAATCTCCCCGAGGAAGGCTGTTACATTGCTTGCTGATTTGTTCCTCGATTAAAGTTATATCTACACCATCCCCAACAACTACAAGAACAACTTGGCTATCAGGTCCATGCTCAGCCTGAAAATGCAAACATATATTTTGGTCAGAAAAGAAACAGAATTGCATTATTAAAGAGCAAGGTATAGAATTGGAACCCTTTATTCACCCCCTTAAAAGGCCTTATAAGAGGGGAGGCTGTTCCAACTTATATATTGAGTCAGGGACCTTTACCAAGTCGATGTG
>JAPKLX010000187.1:0-12714 GCA_026898415.1 Leonotis leonurus | reverse complement strand
AACTTATATATTGAGTCAGGGACCTTTACCAAGTCGATGTGGGACAATTTAATGGGTAGCTTCTAGGCAAGGTACGATAGGTATCTTCATGAGCATATCGACTACCACAACTTTAGACAAAGAACAAAACTTAACAGTTTCTTTTACTGATTACTATTCCCAAAGTAACATGTAACTTTATGCTTCAATCACTTATTTCACAAGCGTCAAATAACATATAACTGAAGCAAGAATTACGCAGAAGGATAGATACCTGTGAAAGCAGATCTGCTGCTATGTGAACAGGGCTGGCATGCTTATCAGCAATGACAAGCACTTCTGATGGACCAGCTGGCATGTCTATTGAAATCATTGCCTCGCTGTTCTATTGCGGAGAAGTAACTATTTAGGCAAAAGCAGTGACATGAACCCTAAATAGTTTTATTTATTTTTTTTCACAAATAAAAGCATAATACCTGGAGAATCATTTTTGCTGCTGTAACATACTGATTTCCAGGTCCATATATTTTTTCTACCTGCAGGGACAACAATAAGATGCATGCAAAACAAAGGAGTCAAACAAATCAGGTTCAGTACACATAAGATGACAAAAACATTCAAACTTTTATTCACCATGAAAGACATTGTTAAGTGGAATGATAATCAACATATTGTCATCTTCTACACCCAGAGCTTAAAGTGAAGAAATAGCTAGACTGCATTTGAGAACAGAGATTAAAGATGAAAAGATAATTCCTCCATTATCCTTCAGTTTGACGAAAATGGATTTCATTAACAAATAACAGGGTACACTTTAGCATGGACTTCAGGGGTGCTTGGCTAAGTTTATTTATAGAGCTTATAAGTTGTAACTAATGTCTCAAAAGCTTATAAGTTGTCTATGTGTTTGGACAAGCTTATATAAGTTCTTTTGAGAGAAAGTGATGGGGGAGGGTATTTGTATAAATTTGATTGTTACTTATAATAATAATATTATGAAAAAAAATAAGGTGGAGTGGGGATGAACTTACTATTTAGATCTTAAAAGCTTTTTAGGATTTTTTTCACCACACACTATTCAAGAGCTTATAAGCATAGAAACAAGTATAAGTTGCTATAGGGAGCTTATAAGCTTAGTCATACACCCCCTTACATGTAAGTGGTAAGCAAAACTTTAAACAACAAATACAAGAAGATAATAATAAGATAAGACAATTTCTTCAACTAACATAAGAGACTAGCGAATTTCTTTTATATATTGTTTCCAGGGAAGGCCTCTATATTGTATACAATTTGGTAAAAGAACCTTTCACTTCTCTGAAAGCCTTTACATGGCTTGAGGATTCTCACACAACCCAAGAGCACAGCACTGTCTACATTATTCATGAATATATTAATTATTGTAAGTAATAAGAAAGTCAACAATAAGATAGAGCAAAGAGAAAGCCAGATTTAGCAGGGCTAAACTAGTTGATGCAGAGAAGTGAAAAGGTAATGCAACTTTCATGGAAAATTGGGAACTTATACACACTTCATTCATTTGAGACCAAAGAAAAATCTGAGCTTGCACTAAATTAAAACAGAGGATTGCTCATCATTCAGAAGTACCTTAGGGCAAGATTCAGTTCCCCATGCCATAGCAGAAATTGCCTAAATAGGAGATACCGATTTTAGTAACATTGAAGTTCCACAGATATACAGATTACACAATCTGACCTGAGCACCTCCTGCTTTAAGAATATGAGTAACACCAGCTTTCTTTGCACAATAAAGAACCTCCTAAAAACAAAGAATGGTAGTCGAGCCCGCCACAATTAAAAATAGGAAAATAAAATGAGGGAACATTGCAAAATTTAAAACCTAAACAGTTACCTTGCAAATGCTCCCGTCATGAGCAGGAGGAGTTGCAAGTACAATAGTTTTGCACCCAGCAATCTGGGCAGGCTGATTTAGGACAACCAATAGCAAAAAAATACCAAGTCATGACCATAGCCCAAAAACAATAGGAGAAATAAGAAGAAACTGATACAAAGACCGCATACAACTGAAAGCATCAGAGCTGTTGAAGGCAATACAGCAGTGCCACCAGGAACATAAAGACCCACTGATGAAATGCATCGTGCAACCCTTTTACATCTCACACCCTGAAAGAACATAGCAATCACGCAAAATAAAGGATGCAAACAAACTATAATAAAAACATCTCACTTCTTACTTTCATGTTCTCAACAATTTTCTCGACTGGCTTTTGGGCAGCATGAAAAGCAAAAATGTTGTCGTAAGCCACATCAAAGGCTTCTTGAACAGCTGGATCAAGCTAATGAAATTAATACAGGTTAGAAATATGAGCAGGTGGAAGTTAGAAAAGTACATCTTTCGCAAGTTGAGTTACACATTCAAGCAGGAACTTCTAACATTATATAAGTATATACCTCTGGATCTGAAAGGTTGCTGACATTCTCCACAATGTCGTCGAGTCTAACTTTGTCAAACTTCATTGTATAGCTGTCGCCAATAAACAAAAATAAAAGAAGATTAATGCCCAAGGCAATAGGTCTCGAGTTCGAGTCCTCCGTGACGCAGGCTATGTAATTTAATGTTAATGTAATACAATTTTTTAATAAAAGAAGATTTGTTATATTCAATCGGTCCAGGGTTTGGGAAAAGAGAAAAAAAAAATTTGTTTTGGCTGTTGATCAGAAGTAGTAATCTGATGTGCATATATGATGATAATAAAAAGGAATACACTAAGAAGGTACACAAAAGACCTACTCCTTCACAGCCGCATCACCTTTATTCCGGATATCGTCAACTATGGGTTGAACCTATATATCAAGATAAGAAAATTCAGACAACAAAAATAAATCATGACAAGTTTAGTTAGTTTAGAAATGGACATGTATAATTATTAATTGCATTCATAAGTTTAGGAGACAGAAAATATATTTCAGCTAACAAGTTAGCAGCCACGGCCAAACCCATTATGTCTTACCACACTGAAGATGGATTGAAAGTCAATCCGAGGACGACTTTTGAGGCTATCAACCTCAGTCCTAGAAAGATTTGAAAGCTCATAGGACTTCATAGAACAATATGCAGGGCACCGAAACGATCCTAAAATAAGTAGCAACAATATGATCAAAGGGAGGAAACAGGTCAAATAAGTAAAATCGAAAAAGACGAAATGGTACTCAATTCTTAATTATATCAGTCATTGGTGCTCAATAAAATATAAGGGTACAACTTCAGTCAGTATAAAAACATTTTGAAAAGATGAAGCTTCCGGCTTAAAAATAAAAGGATGAAGTAATGCCATGTGGAGGACCCTAAACAAGTCAAGAATCAGGGACCGATCATCCATGAGGCAATTCAGGCGGTCTCCTCATACCTTTCCAAATTATCAATTTATATCAATAAATAACTATATATTTTTACCCATCTCGTTTGGCAGGTGAAGGAGTGTAGGGAGAACCGGCAGGTGGTGGAGGCGACGTACAATGGCGGATGAGGCAGAGGTGCTGCAAACGTCGTCAGAGGAGCAAGAAAGATAGAAAGAAGTGGAAGGAAGGTGAAGGAAGTGGAGGCGTGTTGTATAAAAATAAATATCTTCGATATAAAAAAATAATTAATGTTTATGATGTATATTTACCATCAATATTTGGACTATTGAGAGAAATGTCTATCATTATTTCTTTATTTTTATTTGATTTTCTTAATCATTTTATTACAATTTAAAAAATATATATATATATATAATTAATATTTTTTTAATATAATAAATGGGATTTTTTTATTAAAATTAAAAGAAAGTATTAGTGTGTAAATAAAATGATAGTGTATAAAAAATATAATAGAAATTTGATCATAATAGTATCTATATAAAGTAAATGATCAAATGCATTAAATACTACTCTCTCCGTCCGCCAAAGTGTTTAACGAATTTTCTTTTCGAGCAGTCCACGAAAGTGTTTAACACTAAAACTTTCTATTTATAGTAATTTTTCTATACACACAATACAATTAAAAATTATAAATCATGTGAGACCCAAATTTCACTAACTCTATTTTTCTACACACATCTCCACACATTACACTCCTTTCACACTCCACTCATTACACTCCCTACACACTCTACACAAAGTCAACAAGTTTTATTAAAATTCTTGCAAGTCAAAACGTTGAAACACTTTCCGGGATGGAGGGAGTATTACTTAAATATTATCTCAAGTATGTGTTCACAGTTATGGTTCGAAATCGAATCGTAACTGAAGTGATGGTTCATGGTTCCAAGAATTTGGAATCGGAACTGAATCATTATCGCGACGGTTCACGGTTTGGAACTAAACCGTATAGGACGGTTTCGATTATGATTCAAAACCCCCGGTTACAGTTTCGAACCGTTCAATATTAACATATTTAAAATTTTGAAAATTTAAATTATTTTAATTACATACAAGTGCATATCATTAATTAATTCTATATCACATAATTAACTTTTTAATTTTGTTAATTATATACTCCCTCTGTCCCATTAAAGTAGGCCACATTCTTTTCAGTACGGATACCAATATTCTTGTTTGTTAGTGTATTAGTTTATTTGAGTGTTGTAGTGTATTAATGTTGCACGGATATCAATATGCATTTTTTTCACTAAAAGTAGAAAAGTGACTTAATTTAGTGGGACGTTCCAAATAGGAATCGTGGCCTACTTTAGTAGGACGGAGGGAGTATAATACTTATATAATAATAAATTAATAAAAAGTTAATAATAATAAAAAAAGTTTTAATGTGATATTATCTCATAAATACATTAATTAAATAACACATTAAGCACGAACACATTAATGAAATGAAATAAAAAAGTTAATCTACATAAATTTAACAATATAAAATGAACACTAATAAAAAGTTAATTATTTTGATTTATAATATTAGGGTTTAATTAGGTTCTCATCTAGTTAATTTTATTTTATTTAATTATTAATGTATTCATAAGTTGTAATGTGTTATTATGAATTATAAAAATATTAATTATGAAAAAATGACTCTTTATAATATAAAAATATATTGAATTAAGTAATAGACAATAGATACGGTTCAAAATGGACGTTTACGATTCCGAACACTAGTTTACATTTTCGAATTTTTGTAACAACAAACGAATCGTCTTCTACATAGTTATGGTTTGAAATAGAACATTCTAGTACAATTACAGTTCTTAAAACTGCCGATTTGATCCGATTACAATACGATTCTGTCGGTTTCGGTTCCCTTAAACACTTCTAGTTTGAAATCCCAAATTATGTTAATATGACCCCATCAAGAATTTTACGATGTTCTGTTTTTTTTTTATCCTAAACATTCTTACATAAGGGATTGAGGGAAATTCAATTGATAGTTATATTAATATTCGCTTGCAAATGTAAATAGTGTGAAATCTATAATAAAACAATAACAATTTGTGCAAATTCGGCAAATTCCTTGTCAATTCTCAAGTGGGTTCCTAGTAGATTGAGATAAAGAAATATCAGAACATAATTTTTGTATTTCTAGTTTTTCACCACTCAAAGTTTTATCTTTTCAAAGCCACATTGAAAGAACAAAAAGACTAGAAACAAACTACAAATGAGAAGAGCACCAGTACAACCGACCTCAACCCCAATATCGAGAGGTCATGACATTAATTGTCCGATTTAATTTATTTCTAACTGCAAGATCATGAACCCATGTCATTAAAATGCCCATATTGTACACACTCAAGTCCATTTTATACCCCGAATTCAGATTTCGCCAGCAAAATATGTCAAATGCATATAGTTACACATACCGACCAAGGATAAAAATCAAACAAATACAACACATAAAGAAAACAAAGAGAAAAATAAGGAACTTACTTTGCTGAGAATAAGATGATGATCGTTGAGGAATAATTTGATGATCCTCGAAGGTATTGAGAATTAAGCGATGCAAACGGAAGACTGGAAAATTCGAACCAATGGAAATTTCAAAACCTATGAATCTAACCATAGAACTGATATAGATCAATATATCGTCAATACCCCAATGAGATAGTTGATGCAACAACTCACGGACGATAAATGACACACAACAAGGGATGGTTGTCTCGTTGATATGCCGAATAATTAACTCGTCTTGGCAAAATCAAGAGGGACTCGAAAACTCTCAAGAGAGAAATAAACTCACGAATTTGATTAAGGATAAAAGTTTGATTTCGTCCAATGCATAAGAAGCCTATTTATAGGCGGAAACTAACTCCTAATCCTAGGAGGAAATAAATCAGAAAAGGCCCAAACTATTAGGCCACAAAGCCCATGTCCAAAAAGACATAAAAACCCACGAAACTAAAAGAACATAAAGAAATAGAAAACATGGCTCAACATGTCTCGAAAATACAAGCTAATTAATTAATTTCAAGCTCCATCCATTCGCCACAATAAGGTTGATTATTCTTGGACTGCTCGGTCTAATTTCTCCAATGGACTTCTTGGATAGTTCTTGCTTCCATATTTCTTGGATTAAGCCCATTAAGCTCTCCTTGAACTTCTTAGCTCGAGCTCTTGTAACCGGCCCAACAGGAACATGCACCGGGTCTGGAATCAATGAACCTTGGGCAGCATCATTCCCCTCCTCTTGAAGAGGATTTGTCCTCAAATCCAAGTCATCACCTACATCAAACATACTCAAATCAGTAACATTGAAAGAAGTACTAATATTATACTCATCAGGTAAGTCCAATTTGTAGGGACTGTCATTGATGCGCTCCAACGCTTGGAATGATCCATCTCCTCAAGGAAGTAACATGGACTGTTGTTGCCCTAGAAACTGTTCATTGCGCATATGCAGCCACACCCAATCACCAGGTTCAAACACCACTTAACGACGCCCTTTGTTGGCTTGAACAATGTACTGCTTCGTTCGCCGCTTGATGTTCATCCTTGTTTTTTCATGAATCTGTCTCAAAAGCCCTTCTGGCCATCAAGATTAATATGTTTGTGCATAGGTAAATGAGACAAATCTAATGGTGTCAAAGGGTTAAAACCATACACAATCTCAAATGGTGAAAACTTAGTAGCAGAATGAACAGAACGATTATATGCAAACTCAACATGAGGTAAACACTCTTCCCAAGACTTAATGTTTTTCTTGATTATGGCTCTAAGAAAAGTAGAAAAAGTCTTATTTACCACCTCAATTTGACCATCAGTTTGTGGATTACAAGTAGTAGAAAACAAAAGCTTAGTTCCTAACTTACACCACAAGGTCTTCCAAAATTTATGACATGGAATAAAATGTGTCATCTTAGAAAATCGATCAACAACCATGTTGGGAACCCTCACAAAATTTAGTTTTGATGATGTTCTTCCGAAACACAC
Source organism: Leonotis leonurus (assembly GCA_026898415.1). NCBI lineage: Eukaryota > Viridiplantae > Streptophyta > Magnoliopsida > Lamiales > Lamiaceae > Leonotis > Leonotis leonurus. The sequence goes on along the minus strand of JAPKLX010000187.1, from coordinate 5,341 downwards.
TTAGATTTATTTTCATGTCTTGCTTGTTAGACTTAACCTAATCAAATGTAACAGGGAGATCACTTTGTTCATAAGTGAACCAAGCCCGTTTTTGATTTAAACCAGGTTAGCTGATGACTAAAATGTAAAGGACTCAAATACATTAAGTATTTTTTCTTATAGGAAGTCATCTTTATAGATAGTTTTCTGTACTTTGGATGCAGACCAGCTCACCTGAAGGCAAGCAGACAACCTGATGAAGGTCACTCAATCTGGACCTAACCTGGTTCCACCTAGTTGTTGTCATCAACTTTTTGGAACAACTTTAGACCATATCACCTAGCTGGAAGAGTGAACTTGTCCCTTACAGATAACTTAGATGGAGATTGTGTAAACTTCAGATATATAATGAGTCATCAGATGTCTTACATAGTCATGTGATATTTCTCAAAGTTATCTGGTACACAATGCATCATCTGATGTACTTAGATAGAATCCCATTCTTTGTGCCACGTCATCAAGAGTTCTCAAGGAGGAAAGAATCAATCAGAGATCACATAAGGAAGGAGAATCAAATGAAGCGTGAAGAAGGAAAGAGATCATTCAATTATCTGCTTTCCATAATCAAGAAGATTCAGTCAATCATTCCTACAAGGTAAGAGGATCAAATCAGGGATTCACATCTATGATTGACAATCAACATTTATTACACGACAATCAATACCAAAGGTCAGAATTTCAAATTCTGCACCTATAAAAGCTTCGAACAACATCTGGAGGAGTATCGACGAACTTACTCGCATACTTACAAAGCTGAAACTCTACTCAGAAATCTATCTACTCAACCTTTGAAGCATTCAACAAGGAGATTTCAAATTCCAGATTATGTTCAAGCCGTTCGTGATCGAAATCACACCAACCTCGATTCAAGTCTGTCTTATCGAGAAGTAGGAGAGGAATATCTTAGCTAGCCAGTATTTTTCTAGTGGATTAACGTGAAAGTATTTGTAGCAGCTGCGAGTTGTAAGGGACACGACCCTATTCGCGCACAAGTTTCATTCTAGTTTTGAATGGAACTTGTGGCTCGTCCTCAACGGGTATAAAGAAGAGAGTATCCTAGGAGTGGATATCCAATCTAGTTTTGATTGAACCGTGGACGTAGGGGGTTTTCTGAACCACGTAAAAACAACTGTGTTCTTTACTTTACGCATTTATTTTTAGTTGTTTATCCACTAATCCATCATTTGCACACAAACTTGCATTTGATTTAATCAATCCTTAATCATATTTGGCTAAGTGTTTACCAAGGTTTTCTAACAAGAGCAACATACTAAGTCTACCATTTTCCGCACACTACTTACTGTTAGATAACAAGATCACTCTTGCTATCTGCGTTGCGTAACTCACTTAAGAGAATCATTTGGACAGATCACTAGTCGACCTAGTAGTGAACCTAGTTAGTGACCTGGTCTGTCAAACTTAGCAATCTCCCTTCGAGAAAACTTAATCTCTCTAATTAAATTGTCAAGTAAACTGAAAAAGTTTGTATTTGGTGTATTCTCCCCCCCCCCCCCCCCCCCCGCGCAATACACCAAACCTTGCTCTTTTGGGACCAACAAGTGGTATCAGAGCAATTGGTTCAACTGACCATTGTATCTGTATCACAGGGTTAACACTTACATGATGAACTTGAATAGATCTAAGAAAACCTATTTTCATTCACGTGCATACTATCTGCTATTATGGAATCTTCTGTCATTAGAGCTTGCGAGGAATTCTACAGAGAATGGAGTTTCAGAATTAAGTACTTGTTTGAAAGCTCATCATTGCCTGATGTGGAAAGTAATAGAAGAAGGTCCACTGGTTATTTATTAAGAGAAGACTCGTATTACTGAAACTGGAGTTGTTAAAGAGCAAGTACTCAAAGACCCCAGAACATACACTTTTGAAGAACGACGTGAAACAAACCTGGATGACTTTGCTAAAGGAATTATTTCCAGCACAGTCATAGGAGTACATCTGGCAAAAATCCAAAATTTGGACAATGCAAAAGAAATGTGGGAAGCATTGCGTGAACTCAGCCTTGGATCAGAAGCTATGATCGAAAATAAACTTTTGATGACTTGCAACAAGTTCGATGATTTCAAAATGAGACTTGGAGAAACTATTGATCAAATGAAGAACAAGTTCATTGAAATCTTGCTGGAGATATCTGTCTTCAAGAAAGATAAGTATACTCAGAGAGAAGAATCTAAAGGTCATCAGAGCCCTACCACCTAGCTGGGAAATTTATGCAGCCATGCAACACTACGAGCTGATTTCAACATCCTCACCACTGAAGCATTGTTTGATCACTTAGCTGGTCATGAGTGTGATATGAAGAGAATTCATGGATCAGACCACTCAACTAGTAAGAAGAGTGAGAGCAGCTCCAAGAAAGAGAATGAGGTAGCTTTCAAGGCAAAGGTTACAGCTGAAGAACCAGTCGCACCTGTCATAGCAGAAGAGAGTTCTTATGAAAAATTGCTCAAGGAATTTGCTATGATTGGAAAAAGAATGGATAAAATGGAGGTCAAATTAAAGAAATACCGAAGGTTCTACAAGGATAACAATAATAAATACCAGAAGAGTAGAGACCAAGATCGATCTGATAATAAATCTGAGGTAAGAGGTTCTAATAAATCTGCTAATTCTACTGACTATACTTGTTATGGTTGTGGTAGAATAGGTCACTTCAAGACAAATTGCCCCGACTTATCCAAAAGTCATGGAGAAGAGCTAAGAGCAAAAAAGAGATCGCAAACTCAAAGCTTAACGCAAAGCAATGATAGCTGAAGAAGAATCAAGTAGCTCGAGTCATTTTTCAGACAGCTCATCAGAGAACGATGGAGCATTCTACTCACAAGATCAAGAAGAAGATTGTGATGAATGCTACACGGGAATTGATAATAGCCTTGAACAGAACGAGGTAAATTATCATGTTTCCATGTCATCTAACAAACCTGTATATGATTCTTGTAATGAAGATGAAGTTGAAGTCTCTTGGGAAGAGATCAATGAGATGCTCAAGAGTTACAAGAGCTTGAAGAAGCTATTTCAAGATGTCATCAAGGAAAATGACAAGCTGAATGAAACAGTGAGGATACTCAGTAAATCCAACACAAAGTTCTCTACAAAGGTGAACGATCTCCTGAAGCATAACAAAGTACAGATGAGGAGATCTACACACTCAACTCAAAGGTCAAAGACCTGATAACCAGAAAGGAAGTAGTTGAGGAGAAATTGCAGAAGACAAAAGAGAACATGAGTAAGATCAACAAAAGCAGTGAACGAGTCAACATGATTGTTGAGATGCAAAATAAGGCCAGATCAACTACTGGATTAGGCTATACTGGACAATCAAGTGCATCAATGTTTTTAGTTGAAAGACAGAAGATACCAGATCGGGTTATCAATATGCGAAATGGGAAAAACCAACCCCAGAAGATGATGGTTAAAGAAGCTGGGAACAAGAGATATTATCAGATCAAAGGCAAACTTGCTCAGTATGTCAGAACAGATAGGAACCAAAACCGGAAGGCTCCTACCAGACCACCATCATCAAAGAAGAACAAGATCAATCTGGACAATACAGAGAGGAACCACCCATCTGTCTACAAAACCATCTCTAGAACAGATGACTCAGGGAGACATATCACATACTATATTTGTGTTCCTGATACCAAGTTCATTTGGGTTCCAAAAGGAACATTTGCTACTAACCAAGCACCCAATCATTGAAAGGGTTGCTAAGTCTATGTAATTGCAGGATGGGAGAACTGCAAAGAGGAGTCAAGTAGCGAAAGGATCAATCTAGATAATTGATAGCGGATGCTCAAAGCATATGACGTGTGATAAGAACCTGCTATCCGACTATGTTGAGAAACAAAGTCCACAGGTAACATTTGGTTGTAACTCAAAAGGTTATACCATAGGATATGGTAATGTTAAGATTGACAAGACCACTATTTCAAATGTTAAGAATTAGGAAGGAGATGGAATTCTTCTTACCGAAAAATTACAGCACAAGCTATATATTATGCAATGGACTAACCAGATCGAGACATGCTTAGTCACTAAGACAATCTAGGAGACAAGTTGGTTATGGCACAAGCGACTTAAGCATCTGAACTTCAAATCTATCAACAAGATTGCAAGATATAAGTTAGTCGAAGGATTATCAGATGGGTATTACTCATCAGACATCTACTGCAAGAACACCTCAACAAAATGGAGTAGTTGAAATGCGGAACAGATCATTAAAAGAAGCAGCATGCACCATGCTTAATGCAATCAATCTGCCAAAGTGTTGGTCCCGAAAGAGCAAGGTTTGGTGTATGGGGGGGGGGGGGAATACACCAAATACAAACTTTTCAGTTAACTTGACTAATTAAATCAGAGAGATGTAAGCTTTCTGAAACACAGATTGCTCAAGGTGATAGACCAGATTGGTTTTCTAATCGATCTTGTTCTATCCAGGTAAAGTCTCTCAAGTGAGTTATACAAGGCAGAGAGTAAGTTTAGACTTAAACTCTAACAGTGTATCGTGTGCGGAATAATGGTGGACTTAGTCGGTGCTCTTGTTAAGAAAATCTTTAGAAAACTTAATCGAGTATTTAGAAGTTGATTAAGAATGCAGATTGAATGAGTATGACAGATAGAGAATAAAAACAACTGAATATAAATGCAGAATTTAAATGACGCAGTTATTTTTACGTGGTTTGGGAAACCCCCTACGTCCACGGTCTAATCCAAACTGGATTAGATATCCACTACTAGGATACTCTTCTTATTTATACTCGCTGAGAACGAGCCACAAGTTTCAATTACAAACCTTATTGAAACTTATGCACGAATAAGGGTCGTGTCCCTTTACAACTTACAGAAAAACTACTGTAAAACATGATTTCTTCACGTTAATCCACTAGAAAACTACTAGCTAGCAAAGATCTCCTTCCTCTCTCGATAAGACAGACTTGAATCGAGGTGTGATTGCGATCACGAACGGTTTGAAGCTTTTTGTCTGATTGTGAGGTAGAATCCTTGAGAATATTTCTGCAGTATATCATTAGCATTATTATCAGACTTTGAAACTTCAAACATATATAGGCTCTGAATTTAAAATTCTAGCCGTTTGTTGATTGGCGTGATTTGATTTGTGGATTGCCAATCAATCATATCTCTTCTTTCCTTGTAGATTCGTTGATTGAATCTTCTATGAATGGTAAGCAGATCATCTGTGATTACTTTCCTTCTGGGTGTCAGTCAGTGATTCTCTTTCCAAATCTTGATGAACTGATATCTTAGATATATTTGGTTCAGC
>JAPKLX010000157.1:696054-722672 GCA_026898415.1 Leonotis leonurus | reverse complement strand
ATATTGAGAACCTCCGGTTCATAATTTTGAACTTTCAGAACCGAAACTAAATCGTCCCCTATACTGTTAAGGTCTCTTGAACCGTCGATTACGATTATTTTGAACACTCTAACTCAAACTTTTGTGAAAATATGAGACAGACCGGACCAACCTAAATTTGTGTTCGACCTAAAAATATGAAATTCAACTCAACTAAAGCCGATTATAGTACCAATTTTTTCGAATCGAGTCAAATAGGCCCGAACCTATCAAACTTTTGAATATTTTGATGAACTGAACCAACCCAACCTGAAATAAACTAAAATTATGGAAGCACTATATTTCCCACTCCACCCAACCATCAATAATGGGTCCATTTTGCACTATTATGGAGAAAAATAATAAACTAAAAAAAGTCTCCTTGCATCTCTAACCAAGATGCGATGGAATTTAGTTTAAATACCCCACATTCATACTCATTCATCAACAAATTAGTATAAAGAAAACCCCTAATAGAGTTTAATTGAGCTCATATCAATCTTCAATTATGACTACTAGTACAAGTAAGGCAATATGCATTGCGTTTCTTGTTATGATGCTTAGTGTTATTCATCAACAAAGTGGTGCATCGGCAAGGAAGCTGCAGCTCGACACCGAAAATCGGTCTTCCCAACTAAAGAGAAGGCTTCGAGGGGTCGGTGTCGGACCGCCAGCCCACAACCAACCGAGGAATTGCATCGCGTGGCATCCACCTGGAATTCCACCTCTTAGCCAATGGCTTGAATAGGACGCCGTGAACTTGAAATGATCGAGTCGTTGGTAGTGGCGGGTACAAATAATAAATATTAGGGACTGCAGTTATTTCAAGCTCACAAGGTTGTCTTGGCGGCAAAAGCCAGAATTCCATCTTCACTAGATAAATTTGGTGTCTTGCATGCCTTCAATAGATTTTGAGATAATATATCAATTTTAGTTAAGTTGTTGTGTGCTGAAATATGTACATACATGTGTATGGTATAGTTGGTGAAAACATGCATTTTATTTTTCTTAATAATTCTCTCTCTCTACTACTAAGCTACACTTTATACCAAGCTCCAACAAACTCTAAATTAAGCTACACTGTATACCATAATAATCAATAGTAAAATTTTTATTTGCATATATAATTAGGTTAAATAATCATTTAGACCAAGTAATAATAATACGACAATAATCTAAGATATACTTGATACATAGAAAACAATTACGATTTAACTGGAATTTTAAGAAAAAAGATAATACTAAAAAAATCTCCTTGCATCCTTACTCTCTTCATCAACACAATAGTATATATAAAGAAGAAAAAAGAAGAAGAAGAGAAACCCTAATAAAAAAGAAGAGAATCCCTAGTAGAGTTTAGTTAAGCTCGTATCAATTAAGCACACTATTAGTAGAAGTTTAGTTAATCTTGTCACTATAATATATTGTGATAATTTTTATGTTCGTCACTAACTTTAAAACCTCGGCAAGGAAGCTACGGCTTGACACCAAAAATCGGCCTTCTCGACTAAGGAGGAGGCTTCGAGCGGACGGTGTGGAAGGGCCAAGCGCCAACAACAACCTATCATTGTGGAACCCTCACCACCAAAGACACAATGAGGAGGTCGTGAACTTGAAATGATGATCAAGCCGGAAGTAGTGGCGGGTGCAAAATATATATTATATATGTGGAATTATCTAAAGATTCAATTGATTATTCTTAAAATAATCAACTTTTAAAAAATATCTTTCAAACATATATATTAAATATGTAGAATTGTTTTGTGCTAAATTTTCCACTAAGGGTAGACAACCACCACTTCATTCACTTATTGATATTGCTACTTAGTGCAATGACTCCATACTTAATATATACCACCATTGAAATTCCACAACTAAGAAATTTATAATGTTTTTTGAGTAAAGTCAATCATGGCATTTAATTAATTCATTATTACATGTATTGAGTTTACAATTCAAATTAGAGTCTTAGTTTGATCTTGTTCATTAATTATAATATTTTAATTATAATAAGAAGATATCTTCAATGTTTATATCATTTAACTAAATATATGTAAAAAAGTATCGACAACAAGATAATAATTTAAAATAGCAAGTCTTAAAAGTTCACCTAACCAAAATAAGTACAACACATGCATGATTCATGACCCTCGAGTCAATTATTTTTGTATCTTACTTGTAGGATTCATATAATATTGTATTAATAATTATTTTTGCAACAAGTTTAATCAACAAAAATAAATATATATCACGACAGCGAAGCCAAACCCCATATTATGGGCATACATGCAGCTGCACACACTTTCTTGAAATAAATATGTTGCTATTAATTCATTCTCACATCTCAAAACACAAAATTAGTGAAGGAGATAGCAAGAGAAGGCAAAATGAGTAGGGCATTGATAGTATCTTCACAATCATATGCTTCGTTTTCTTCGATTTCGATGAAACGACGTCGTTTCACCGAGACCCGACACTCGAATCTATCGTTCAATTCAAACTCATTTGGATCTCTTAGAACTTCAAGAATCAGTTTGAGGTGTAATGGTATTGGTGGCGATTCGGGTATACTATATATTCTTTGCTTTTCTTGTTCTTGTTTAATTTCCTTTGCTTCTTTGTTTTTTAAAGAGCAATAATTATTACTATGAATATAAAAAAAACTAATGAGTTTATTTTCTAAATCATTTTTTTTTCTTTTCTTTTTGCAGGTGAATGTATTGGCAAAACTATAGTAGATACAGTTTTGTCTTTTTTTAAAGGAGATGTATTTGTCATGGGAAAGGCTATTGGGGAAATAGTTACCCAACGTATAGAATCTACCGTGAACGAGTTTGTCGGTGCCATTGAAGACTTGCAAAAGGAACAACTCAAGCAAGTAACACAATTTCAGGTAATATATATATAAATAACATTCGATCAAGTTTTACGTTGAAACTAATTTTTTTTTATATATTTTTTTAATGTGTAAGTATTTAGATGCCTTATATTTATAACGCTTTGGTAGTTAAAGGCCGAGATACTGCTGGTCAACCAATTAATGTGACTTGTGAGGTACAATAATTATTAGAAAATAATCGAGTTACAGCTGTAGCTATGAGTGCTACAGATTAGACATGCCCATTTTTTGAGGCCCGCCGGGCCCAGCCCGGAACCGGCCCGGCGGTCAACGGGTTTGGCTCGGAACCGGGGTCAACGGGTTCAAGCATGATGCGAACCGTAACTGGCGGTTCAGGCCCGCCGGGCCTAGTCTTGAACCGGCGGTCCAGATTAAATGTTCATAACCGGCGGTTAACCGTCGGCCCGAACCGCCGGTTAATCCTAGTTTTTTTAATAGTTTTTTTCTATTTTTATTAGTACACTACAACACCATCAATGTGGGACAAAAACAATTGTTGAAGTTAGCATGACTATTACTAATTGTTCCTATCATTATATGCAAATGAATAAATACATAAAAGAATGAAATTTAAATAGTTATTATATAAAACAAAAAAATTAGTATGTTAAGGGCAAAGAAATTTGTTAAAAAAAATTAAATAATATATAATCATAATTGATTAATATATCTTCAACTTCTTATTATGTAATTAGAAAATTAAGAGTATAAAATATATAATATTATATTATTTTAAGGGCAAATAAATTTGTTGAAAAAAATTAAATAATCTATAACAATGTCAAATATTTATCTACATTTATTTTAATTTATTTTTCACTTATTTACATGTAATATTAGAATAAATTAGATATTACAAAGTCTTATAATGTTATATAATTGATTAATAACTCTTCAACTCATTATTATAATATATTTTAAAATTTTGCTTTTAATATTTTAATAATTTAAAACACATTCTTCAAACTTTTATAATATTATATATATGTCAATTTGTTAGAAAATAAAAGATGATAAAATAGTGTAGTGAATAATAGAAAATGAATTTTTGTCCCACATTTCATACTAAGAATGGTACTATAAAAGATGGTATTTGTCCCAGTGAGGTTATTTCTTGAGAAGTCTAGAAACTCTAGGCTTGTTAACTTGCCAATGGCTTGTGGAATCTCACCATGTAATCGATTGTTGCTCACGTTAAGATTGAACAGTTTCGTAATTTTTCCCAGTTCTCTTGGAATTTCACCACTGAACTTGTTTGAACACAAGGAGAGGCGCTCCAACCTCATCAGCTTCCCTAGCTCAGCTGGGATTAGTCCTGATATTTCGTTGTCGTCCATCTCGACATTCCTCAGCTGTTGGTTCAGCCCCCATTTCGATGTAAGCTGGCCCGTGAACTGATTGTTTCTGATGGCGAGGATTTGGAGTTGTGGATGGATTCCAAAAGCTTCTGAAATATTCCCAGAAAACTGGTTGCCATCGAGCCGGACTCTTCTTAGCCTTGAGCAGCTCTTGAAGCAGTCTGGCAATGGCCCTGAGAACATGTTGCTGTGCACTGTGAAATGAACTAAAGCAAAGCCACTGCATAGTCTTGGAGGAATCTCCCCGGAGAATCCATTCCTCCAGAAGCTGACATTGGCTAGACGAGGACTGTTTTCGCCTAGACCACGTGGGAGGGTGCCCGAGAGGTTATTGCTTTGCAGATATAGAATCTCCAGGCTGCGGAGGTTCGTCATGGACTCAGGCAGCTGCCCTGTCAACGGATTGCTGCTCAGATCGAGATTCGTCAAAGACGTTAGACTTCCTATGCCAGTAGGTATTGATCCACTAAGATTGTTTTGAAAGAGGTGAAAAACTTCAAGATTTGTGAGGTTCTTGATTGTTGTAGGTATTGCACCAGAAAACTTGTTTTCTGAAAGGTCCAGCTCCAATAAACTCTGCAGCTTCCCTATCTGTGCTGGAATGGGGCCTGAGAATGAATTTTTGTAGAGGAATAGGGACTGCAAGTTTACAAGGAAGCCTATTTCAGAAGGAACATCACCAGAAAGACTAGCATTGGAGAGACTCAGCAGAGATAAGTTAGTCAAGTTAAACAAGGATGAAGGCAGGGGACCGGTGACCGGATTATCGCCTAAAGCTAAGTAGGTGAGACTAGTGCAGTGGCCTAGCTCTTGGGGGATTGAGGAAGTGAATGCATTTACTCTTAGATCCAAGTATTCAAGATTCTTGAGTTGGCCTAAAGCAGGAGGGATGTCACCTGTGATTAGATTACCAGCCAAGTTGAGGTATCGAAGCTCGGCCAAGTCACCGACTTCCGGTGGGATGGCGTGGTCGAACAGATTGCTGCTGAGGTCTAACGATCGTAGCCTCGAGAGGTTGCCAACAGCAGCTGGTATGAGGCCAGTGATGGCATTGGAGCTGAGGTTGAAACTTGTTAGATTTGGAAATGAGTTGAAGTCAAGGTGGTCAAGAGTGCCGTGGAGATTTGCTCCCGACACGTCGATTCCAGAAACGGAGCCCCCTTCATTGCAGCGGATGCCGGACCAGTTGCAAATGTTTGGGGTGTGTTTGAGGGACCAAGAATTGAGAAATGAAGGAGATGATGGTGATAAGCTGTTCTTCCATGTCAGCAGAGCCTCTGCTTCTGTTGTTGCTAAGGCTGCTGCTTTCATTTGGAACAAGAAAATGGAGAAAGAGATTTCAAGAAAGAAGTGCACTGCTTTGAGTGGTAATTTTGGTGCCATGCTTGTTTTGATTTGATGAATTGAAATGCTATATCTCGCTCTCTCTATATAGTGTTGAGAAAATTAAAGATTAGGAAATGGTATCTTTTTCTTTGTAAACAGCTTCACTTAATCAATGCATTCCCAGTCAGTTGTTTTAGTCTTCATAGTGTATTTAAAGCGATGTGATCTTATATACTTTTCACAACGAGCATGAATAGCAGCTTGTCTGTGGAATATTTGAGCAAAATATCATTTTCTTGGCAAGAACTAGCTAGTCGATTAACACTATAACATTTAGTGGATCGACAAAGACTTTGAAATTCTAATGTGAACGTGAAGACTTCATTAGCTATAAAAATATTGAATTTTTAGATCGAGAGAAAGTAAGTAACTGGTTCATATGTTTCAATAAATATCGAGGTCCTCTTTAAATTATAAAATTATGTCCTTAAATTTTATTAAAATATTACTTAATAATAATATTCATATGTTTCATTATTCATGACACGTATATTATATTAGGTGTCTCAATAATAATAACTAGATTGTTGCCCGTCGAATTTTATATTTTATAAGAATTTATAAAGTACTCCCTCCGTCCCACCCAATTTTTTACATTTGATTTTGGACACGAAATTTAAGAAGAGTTTAAAAGTAGTATAAGTGGTGAAAGAAAAATATATTATTTAAACTTGTGTGAGTGATAAAGTTGTTTTAAAAAGCAAATGTAACAAATTGGGTGGGACAACTAAAAAAAGAAAATGTAACAAACTGAGTGGGACGAATGAGTATTTGACATCATTTCGTTTATTACCATTTATTGTCATAGATATATAAATTACTTATTCATATAGGCCCTGTTCGGTTGATTGGAACTCATAGTAGCAAGACTTAATCTTGGATTTATATCTAAGATAAAACTTATTTTAGGGGTAAGCCAAAACTAAAAATAGTAGTATTAGTTATCCTAGATAACTTTTAAATTAAATCTTGAATTTTGTCATGTAAACCAAACTTAAGATTATTATTATTTAGGTTATAATCCTATTAACCGAACACACCATACTAAATATGTATAATAAAAACTGTTAATTATGTTGAAAAAAATATTACAACTTGATATATATATATATATATATATATATATATAATTTGTCTATTAGTAGACTCGTACTAATTTAATATTTTTTCGAATGTATTTGGATTTAATTTATATACTAATATTCATTCTAAAGTAAAGTAGAAGTAATTCTAATACTCATTATTACTAGATATGTTCAAAAGAATCGTATGAGAGGTTTTGGAAACTGAATTGTCAAATATTATTAAAATTTTGAATCGCAACTGTGTAGGAAGCGGTTCGGTTTCGATTTCGGTTTTAAATGTTTAAAATCGTAAACCATTTAATTTTCGTCTTACGCCCATATAATAATGTGTTATAAATTTGAATATATAAAATGTATATTATAAATAAATATTACTAATGAAAATAAACTATATTTGAATATTTATAAAATCTAACAAATTTATTTGAATTTTATGTATGCTTATTCATCTCAAAATCGATAAATGTTTTGACACGCATCTTTATCCATTAATTACTCATCCATGTCCAAGTCCGTATGAAAATAAACCAGATTATATGAATTCATTTATTTATATACATATATACATTCACAATCTTATTAAAAAAAAATATATATATATATATATATATATATAACTGTGTTTGATACAAAAATTAAATATATATAAATTTTATTGGGTGTGAATAATTTATTTAAATTATTTATTTGTAACTACAATGCACACATTTCATCACGTGCTCATATAATTCAAATTATTTTTTGAAATGAAATACATAAATACATGATCAATTTTCTCATGTGCTCATATACGTGGATATTTTTATCTCTTATTTTTAAATGTATTTTATTTTATCTTTTATTTATTAAAGTGTGTATTTAAATTTTTTTATCCCTATATATTATATATATATATATATATATATATATATTAATTTTTTAAAATAACATGAACCATTTAAAGTATAATTTTTATCCTGAGCCGCCGTTGCGCGCGATTAAAGATCGTGATTTCTTGTGTTAAATAGAAGATTTTCAGTTATTAAAAACACACTCTCTCATTTTATTTCTGGACGTACTTATTTCATCGCTTTCTTAGTTGGTAGAGACGCTATTTCCTTTCGATTGAAGAGCAAATTTACACTTGGATATTGGATTTGATTTAGTAAGTCATTAATCTATGGATTTCTTTCTTGATTTATCTTCAATTTCCATGAGTGCTTAAATTTTATCTAGGGTTTAGATGTTTTAAATTCTTCAATTGATATCACAATTCATGTATGCGTTGATTAATTCTTTTACTTGAATTGAATTAGATGCTTGATCAACATCTAATTCGCCTTAAATGCTAGAATAGATCGAGAGATTGTTCTTGTGTTCGACCTAGAATTAATCAACCCCCAATTCTAATCGGGAACGGGGGAATTGGAATTTGTCATTTAATTATTGAATTCCTTTTTGTGTGATTCACATATAAGAGTTAGGATCGCCGTTTAATAATCAAATACGTTGGTTTGATGTTAAACAACTTAGGGGAATCGTGATTGAATACCAAATGCATGATTCCATACGATATTAATTGTTGGATGGATGAATGTCTAAGCCCTAGCACTACAAAAAAAAGCGCCACTGGCGACGGAAAAATCCGTCTTTAGCAAAGGAAATCTGTCGTCCAGGAGGGCTAACGACGGACTAATGACGAATTTTTTCCGTCTGTATTTCGTTCGTCGTTAGCCCATCGGATGACAGAAAAGAGAGTCCGTCGTTAGCTAACAACGGACAAACGGTGGATTTTATCCGTTGTTAGGGACGACGGACTGTAATTCCGTCGTCATCTTCTCCCGGTGGCCGTTGACGGTGCCGGAAACCTAACGACGAATAAAATCCGTCGTTAGGTTATTATTTTTATTATTTTATTTAATAATTCATTTTTTTTTATTATTCATTACCTAAAACCTGTCACAACAAACAATACAAATATAATCGAACATTGAACAATAATTTAAAATTGAACCAATCGATTGAAATTCAAAATGAACGCGAATTTCATATAATCAACAAATAATATAATGTATCAATAACATCCCACGACAAACAATATAATCAAAAAATAGTACAGTGTATCAGTAGCATCTATGAATCATAATCAAGAGGAAAATGGGGAGGGGCATCAGACGGGGGAGGCTGATAAGAGGGAAAGGAGGGAGCACTACCTCCTCCCTGCTGCTGAGACATCCACCGCATCACCTCAGCGTACTGAGTCTGCATGAGCGCCATCTGCTCAGCCAATCTCTGCTGCTCAGCAAGGTACTCATGGCGCTCGCGATCTTGCTCCTCGACTCGGCGCCGCAGCTCCTCAACCTCGTCTCTGGATGCTCGTGATGTGGACGACGATCCCCCAAATCTGGATGCTCTCAGGGCCTTCGCGGAACCTCCCGTGCCGAACATCCTCTTCTTCTTGTCCAGGCCGCCAAGATCCTCTAGATACAACTCGTTTATGTCGACTGCATCGTGGTACCCCTCGGGTAGCTGGGGCCGTTCCTCGTCAGCACGGCGAAACACCTCAGTCTGCATGTAAAAGAGAAATGAACATTTGTTAGTATACATATTATAAATGTTGAAAATATAAATTATATATATATATATATATATTCTTTTGAAATTAAGACTTACCGCTATCGCCTCAGATTTCGGATCGGTGTATGTCCCGTCCGCGTATCGATGCTCATCGAGGAAGAAGTCGAACAAGCAGTCAATCGGAGCTACTCCCCTCTCACGACCCTATGCATGAAATCACAATGGAGTTGTGTCATTGAAACATGTGTATAAGAATTAAAATTGTACAACATAATTATAATTATTATTTAAAGTATATTATTACATTTTCTTCAGCTCGTTGCATGACCGACTTGGACCCTCCCCTATGCTTGATAGGACCAGTACCCGGTCCCTGAGGCTCAGACATCCGGTTGTGCCTCGCTGCATGGGATTTGGCAACAACATCATCCTGGGACCAGTAAGAAAGCCAACTCATCCACACATCATCAGTCCACCACCCAAGCTTCCCACCTCTGGGTGGCGGATCATTCCTCGTCCTCTTTATCCCGCAGATATAATCCTTGTATCTCTCCCGAATCTTATCATACCACAGCTCCCGAATCTTGGCATCGATTGCCGGTTCCCAAGTAAACTTTTTCTAGCATTGAAAACGTATGTTAGAAATTGTAGTTATAAGTTATAATTAAAAATGAATTTGAAAGTTTTAGTAAATTTTCGAACCTTAAACTCCTCCCAATATCGCTGTCTCACGTCCTCAGGCCTGAGCTTCCAACTGTATCCAGTCGGGTTGGGAACTATCTTAAATAGTTTCCAAATGTAATCTGCCGGGTCGGCATGCGGGTAAAATCCCCTACATAAGTAATTTTAGATTGATTTATGTTAGATTTTTGAATAACTAATTAAATAATTGTCAAAATTGAAGATGTGATTGCATTTACGTACCCCAACTCACTCACAGAGAGAATAAAGTCACCTGTGGGTCTATGCTCTCCCTGACCATCAGTGTCAGAGCCAGAAGACGGACGGGTGATGTGTATGCCACCAATATGGTGGCTCAGACCGGTCCCGAACTCATATCCAGACGATGAGCCCGGGGAACTACCCGTACCAATGGATAGAGGAGATCGTCGTGAACCCCTACCACGAGGAGTACCCACATCATCTCGTGGAGAACCTCGCCGACTCGAAGACATCTATTATGTTGAAAATAAATAAATAAATAAAATTCACGATAGACAAATGACGTATACGTAGAAGTTTTATATTGAACATATAACAAGTTGCATTTATAATTAATAAGGTAAAATTCGAATGTGTTATGTTTTCTACACAAAGTGTTAATCTTCGTCCTCTTCGTCCTCTTCATCATTCTCATTTTCATCTTCCCCATCCTCATCTACATAGTCATCCTCCTCATCTTCATCTTCTTCTTCGTCATCTGAAGCTTCATCCTCTTCATATTCATCATCCTCGTCATCTTCTTCTTCTGTTTCGAGGACATTATCAGAGTCTTGTTGGTCATCATCATCTTCAATTTCTACATGTTCACCGTCTCGGTGAACTGATGTAGTATCATCTACATCTACAGTAGTTACCACATTAGCATCATCATCCTCCTGAAACGGTGACTCCAACGTAGACACATCTGCTTGAGACTCATCGATAGTGGCCCTTACCTTTATAGAACAAGCTTCCCACCAGTCTCTACACTGTTGGTTCATACTCGGATATGAATAGTAATACACTTGTGTAGCTTGAATGGCTAATACAAATGGTTCATATTTTCTAAGTCTGCGCGTATGATTTACAGACACTAATTTGAACTGAGTATCAACCCTTGTACCAGCCGGAGAGGTGTCAAACCAGTCACACTTGAACAGAACGACCTTTTTATTGTATAATCCTAGGTATGTGAGCTCGCACACTTCGACTAATTATCCATAAAAATCTGTCTGACTCGAGTACCCATAGTTACCAGCTTTTATGCACACACCACTACTCATAGTTGCTTTGTGAGTTCTGAAAGTGTATCACACTACCCTAAACAAATAAATGCGGAAGCTAAAAGAAGACAGAAGATAATTTTGCATAGGTTGTGTTAACAAACAACCTACACGGCAGCCTTACGGCCAAAAAGAATAATCAAAATAAGTGTTGTGTCGCTACAATGTTTAGCACCACACAACATCAACACTTCTTACAAAAAACACTAAACGTATGACCTTACAAGGATAAAGATCATACACACTAAACTACGAATTTAATCTGCAAAGTCATATCTCTAACTGAAAAACTATACAAGTATTTATAGAGACAGTTCATGGGCTTCATTCCAATAGTCATGTAACTGCCAGCCCATGTATTCCTTGATTTTCTCAACCGTTGTCGTGCTCCGCAATACACGCCTTGAAATGTGGACGCCACTGCATACTGTTTGTTGACTCCGACATTTGGGCTAACAGATTTCCACTATGCGCAAAGATCTCAACTTCCAGTCATGACTTGGTCTTCTCCAGTCTTCACGTCTTCTCGCTCTTCTTTGAAATATACCAAGTCAAAGTCTACGTGGCAACGCTGAGTCAGCATAATGTTGATCTTAACAGCCAAGGCAACAAGCAGACCTGTGAAGAAACACAGAAACATAGATGTTAGGTTTAACAGAATAAACAGCAACTGAAATATACCTAACAAACTCCCCCTGTTTTTGTGCCTTTCTTCACAACACCCATTAGTGGTTCCTTAAGAGCTCCCTCTGAATTTCAGTATCATACGTGTAGAGCTCCCCCTGAACGCATAGGCCTGCAAATCATTTGCCAACAAAACAGCAAAGCCTGCAAAGTTCATTTGCCAACAAAACAACAAATATGCATCGAAACAGGCAAATAGCAGTAATGGAACAACAACAGTATTCAGTAATCATCCATCCACATATTTATCCAAAAGTACCCAAATATTCATCAGCAAAAGAATTTAAAATATTCAGCATCAACATCCATCAGCAAAAGAAATTAAAATGGTTTTGATGTCCCCATCACCACCAAAAAATTAAGTTTGTTAATGTTGTTTCGACCACACATGGTCATGGTCAACACAAAGGTTCTTCGTCGTCTCCCTCTTCTTCTGTGTCAGCACTCTCTTCACCTACAACCCCCGCATCAGCACCTTCGGCATCCCCTGCTAGCATTTCTCCCCCTTGTTGGGAAGGAAGACATGCTTGAAGAGCGGCAGTGAGGGCGTTCAGAGCACCAATTAACTGTGAAACAGTCGGTGGTGGCAACTGAATGGTGGCAGGACCAGGAGCGACACTGGCAGGATTGACCCAAGGCAGGTCAGCAATCTTGCTCTTGCTGAAAAGCGACGGGTGGACTGTGTAAAGAGGAGCAGGTTCTGTATCATGGCTCTGGACCACCGATGCAAACCCTTGATGAGCAAGGACCCTGCAAATGAGAGAGGGAAATGGCATAGACGATATCATGTTTTTCGAGGAGAGAGCAGACAACTGATCAAAAACGACGCGCCCCAGATTGCAAGGTTTGTTCAGCCCCACGAGATACAGCAACACTCCATGTTGTTGGGTGACTACAGTGGAGTTTGAAGATACAATCCAGTTGTAGGTCAGGATCTTGTGAAGGACAGAATAGAGATGCGTCAGCAGCGAAGTCTTCATAGGTTGAACCCATTTAGACTTTTTACCGCCTGTAATAACCTTTGCAACAGCGTCTAGATCAGGCACACAATCCGCCTCAATAGTTGACAATCCCAGGGCAAGGTTAATGGCATCCGCCGTAAAATCGAAGATGTAGTTATAAAGATAAACTTTCCCAAATCGAACAGAAGTGCGATCACCGAAGGAAGAGTGTAAGTTGCAGTAAAAATGACGTACCACATCCTTGACGAATGGAGGAATGTTATAGACAGTACCCAGCAGGTCTCGAAGATGGAAGAACTCAAACAGATTGTGATCCTCAAGACTTGTCTCGTCCACCATGCGCTCACTCACACAAGGAAGAGTCCGCAGGCGTTTCCACTTTACAGCAGCCAACTCGTCATAGAATTGAAGGCTTTGCACCTTTTCGACAATCAAAGGAGACTCAGGACCCTCTGACTGATCGGAGACATGGGCCGCCGTTGATTTTCCCTTGGCAGACGAGGAAGTAGGCTCAATCTTAACTGCACCCGGCGGAAGGACACGTTGACGCTTGGGAGCCGAAGACACTTCTTCCTCACTGTCATCCTGTAGAACAACAGTGGGAGTAGGTCCCTTGGACTTCTTGGCCATGCTAGACAGCCGAGAACCCCTTGTTGTGGGTTTACGAGTGAGGGGAGCGGGCGGAGTGGATGAACGGGACGGTGAACGGGGTGACTTCTCTACGATGGTTAGCGTAGTGACTAGAAAAGGAGTTTCGTCCACAGGAGGCAGTTCTTCCATGGGAGTTTCTTGGGGCAGTTCTTCCACGGGAGGCACAGTAATATCCTCCACGGGTGTAGGAGCAGTCGGTGGAGCTAGCGAAGCAGGTGATTCTTCAATAACAGCCGGAGGAGCGGCGAAAGGGATCGGAGATACGGCAACCGGTGGCGGAGTTA
Source organism: Leonotis leonurus (assembly GCA_026898415.1). NCBI lineage: Eukaryota > Viridiplantae > Streptophyta > Magnoliopsida > Lamiales > Lamiaceae > Leonotis > Leonotis leonurus. Next base: position 708,804 of record JAPKLX010000157.1, on the reverse strand, counting down.
CAGAAGGGATTTGCAGTGACTGTAGTAGGGTAGGGTTTGCAAGCAGCGCTTGGAGAAGTGCGGTGACATCGGGAGTAGATGGAGACGCCATAGCAGTGAGTGAGAGGGAAAAACGAGAGAGATGGACGGAGACTAGAGAGGGTTTTCGAATGAGGGTTTAGGAAAGACGAAAGAGTTTGTGATGTTGTGTGAAGATACAAGAAGGAAGGCTAGCGTATCAGTCTTGGATAGCGTGCGGATATGGAAGAGTCTAGGGTTTTGATGTGATATAAAAGAAGTAATGATGGCAACAACTGGCGACGATTGAGAAAAGTGAGCCTTTGCCGTTTCATTTCCAACCTGCCAAACAAGCCCTAGAACACGCTACATGACAGTTATAACCCACTACCAAAGGAGAGATACGGATGTTGAGGGCAACACACTCGATTATGCGAAAACAACAAACACAAGAATTGCTGACATGCACAAGCAAAAACAAATTTTGAGAAAACAATGTGAAGAGAAACATACAGTCCGACTTGCTCTGTTGTGTCAACGTTTGTTGCAACATCCACCTGGCCTAGATAGAGAAAATATGTGCAGAACTACGAGAATTCAAGGGTTAGTGAGTGTAGAGTGCATCGTCGCAGCGAACGCCGTGCCCCTAACCTTTCACCCTCGAAAGCAGTCGCAGTTGCCAATCCTTTTGTAAGGTAGCATCGTCGTAGCGAGCGCCGTGTACCCCAAACTACTTGGATTGTTTACCACACAGTTACATACAAAACATATAGATAAGGGCCAGGTTTCAGAATATAGAATATGTTGACTAAGATATACCAGCAAGTCAGACACACCAAGCTACACCCTCGATATAGATAGCTATGTTATAAGTATGGGTGTAGCACAACACACCATTTAATGAAAAAAACAAAGACCAAGAGATTTTCGTAGAAAAACGAACCTCTCATGATCTAAGGGTTTTGTAAAAATGTCAGCAATTTGGTTCTCCGTTTTCACATACTCAAGTTTGATTACCTCTTGTTCCACTAACTCTCGAATGAAATGATGTCTTATGTCAATGTGCTTTGTTCTCGAGTGTTGAACAGGATTCTTGGAAATGTTTATGGCGCTCATGTTATCACAGTACACAACAAGGTCGTTGTTGTCTAGGCCATAATCACCAAACATTTGCTTAAGCCACAGCAGTTGTGTGCAATATCTGCCTGCGGCAACATACTCAGACTCAGCAGTAGACAAGGAAACACAATTTTGCTTGCGGCTGTGCCAAGACACAATGTTGTTTCCTAGATAAAAACACCCTCCACTTGTACTTTTGCGGTCATCAACATCTCCATCCCAGTCCGAATCACTAAAACCTACCAAGCTCATATTCATGTGTTTAGAGAATAATATGCCTAGGTCTATGGTTCCAGTAACATACCTCATAATTCGCTTAACAGCTTTGAGATGAGAGGCTTTGGGTTTAGCTTGATATCTTGCACAAAGACATACGCTAAACATCAAATCTGGGCGAGTGGCTGTTAGGTACAACAGGCTCCCTATCATTGATCTGTAGAGTGTTGGGTCAACATCTTCTCCAGCATCATCTTTTGTTAGCTTTTCTGTGAAGCCCATAGGAGTCTTCATGTGCTTTGAACCTTCAAGATTGAATCTCTTTATCATCTCCTTGGCATATTTGCTTTGAGAGATAAAAATGCCATCTTGTCCTTGTTTAACCTGCAACCCAAGAAAATATGTGAGCTCGCCCACCATGCTCATCTCAAATTTGGTAGACATTGCACCTGAAAAATCAGTTAACATGTTATGTGATGTAGAACCAACAATCATATCATCAACATAAATTTGAGTAATAAGAATGTGTTGATCTTCCCTTTTTATAAACAATGTCCGGTCAGCAGCACCTCTCACAAACCCGTACGTGAGAAGAAAATTAGTGAGATGCTGATACCAAGCTCGTGGTGCTTGTTTGAGTCCATAGAGAGCTTTCTTCAATCGGAAAACATGATCAGATTTATGAGGGTCCTCAAAACCTTTTGGTTGTTCCACGTATACCTCCTCCTTTAATTCACCATTAAGAAATGTTGCCTTCACATCCATCTGATACAGATTGATGTTGAGGTGGCATGCAACTGCAAGCAACAACCGAATGGATTCAAGTCGTGCTACAGGTGCAAATGTGTCATCAAAGTCGACTCCTTCGACTTGGGTGTACCCTTGAGCAACTAATCGTGCTTTGTTGCGCACAACAGTTCCCTTCTCATCAGATTTGTTCTTGAAGATCCACTTTGTGCCAATAACATTTTTGTTGGCTGGTCTGGGAACAAGGTACCAAACATCACTGCGCACAAACTGATTTAGTTCTTCATGCATGGCATTTATCCAGAACTCATCAGTTAGTGCTTCCTTGACATTTTTTGGCTCAACCTTAGAGACAAAACATGTTATGCCTTCAACTGTAGCACACATTGAGTATAAACACGCCATTTCTCTATAGTTGATCGGCTGTTTTCGTCGAGTCTGCACACCATCCTCAATGTTTCCAATAACTTGAGTTAGTGGGTGGTTCTCTCTCACTCGTCCTGAAGGTTCCATGCGAGGAGTGACCTCTTGAGGCACATCAAGATGTTCTTCTGACTCCAGTTGTGTAGTGTTGACCTCCACAGTATTGTCAGTTTCTGTGCTAGGTGTGCCACCAGGTGTGCTAGTTGCTGTGTTATGTGGAACAATTTGCGTCTCAACAGGAGGTATAACAACTCCCCCTTGATATATGTCGTCAGCAATTTCCACCTCTTTGTTTCCACTACCTGCATCATCAAAGACAACATTAACAGATTCTTGTATTGTCTTAATGCGAAGATTAAAAACCCTATAAGCTACACTGTTTGTTGAGTACCCAACAAATACACCTTTGTGCTTTTATCATCAAACTTAGTGAGATACTCTCGATCTTTTAAGATAAAACAAACACACCCAAAAACACGAAGATGTTTAAGGTTAGGTTTTCTCCCTTTAAGTAGCTCATATGGTGTTTTGAATGAGCCTGGGCGAATGTTGACACGATTGTTGATGTAACAAGCGGTGTTTATTGCCTCAGCCCAGAACCGTTTCGTCATTTGGCTTGAGCTCAGCATCACCCTAGACATTTCAATCAAGGTTCTGTTCTTGCGTTCAACCACACCATTCTGTTGTGGTGTCTTTGGTGCTGCAAACTCTTGGTACACTCCTTTTTCATCACAAAAGGTTGTAAAGTTTGAGTTTTCAAACTCACGACCATGATCTGACCTTATGCGAGATATTCTAGCATCAAACACATTAGTAACACGAGAAAACATATTTTTAAATACCTCAAATGTTTCAGATTTTTCTCGTAAAAAAATAGGTCCACGTAAACCTAGAAAAGTCGTTTACCACAACAAGCACATACCTCTTACCACCAATGCTTTCAACTTCCATGGGTCCTACAAGATCCATGTGTAGAAGTTCAAAACATCGATTGGTCCCATAATGTTGTTCACTGTGTTGTACGGCAGGATGTGAGGCATGTAATTGTTTTCCTCTTTGACAGTCGCCACATACGATCTGTTCAGCATTCCCAAGCTTGGGTAAACCTCGTACAGCCTCCATCTTGATTAACCTGCCAAGATTTCAAAAATTAGTATGGCCTAATCTTTTATGCCAGAGTATGACATCATTAACTTGAGCCTTGTTGCACTTCACATGGTCAGTCATGTAACAATTGTCTGTTGACCTTTGACCTGTCATGATGCACAAGTTCTTGTTGTTGTAAACTTCACATGCATCTTTAGTGAATTTCACCAGCAAGTTACCATCACATAGTTGACTTATGCTAATCAGATTTGCCATAAGTCCTTGCACATGATAAACATTTGTTAAGGCAGGTAAACCAGGAACATTTAGTATACCTTTACCAACAATTTTACCTTTTGAGCCTCCACCGAAAGAGACATTTCCTCCATCATATGTTTCATAATTGGAAAGGAATGTTTTGTTACCTGTCATATGACGTGAACATCCGCTGTCAAAATACCAAGAACCTGAAATGTTAGTTTTCAAGGTAGTGTACACAACATTGCAAGTTAGGTCAGATTTCTTTACCCACACTGTTTTGGGTTTCTGTGGTGGTACACACTCAGATCTCTCATCTCTTTGTTTTTGATAACAGAAGGGTTTTATATGTCCTGGTTTCATACAGTAATGACATATATATTTCCTCCTATATCTTTTACCTTTTTTCTTACCTTTTCCAGCTGGAAAGATCCCTTGTTTCTTCTGTGTTGAGGTCTTTGTGGTCACAGCATCTGCTCCGCCTTTTGATGTTTCTCCTTTCGATGTGGACCTTTTACACAACACAGTTGGTGCAGCATATCCAAGGCCTTGTTTGCTAGGATTCGCACTATCCATGATCTCTTGAAGTGTGTAAGTACCGGTATTCCACTTGCGGATGGTAAGTTCTGCTTCCTCAAGCTTGGTTTTCACCTTGGTGAGCTCTATCAATGCCTCCTGTTTTGCTTGTACCTCCTTGAGTCGTGTTACTTCAGCTATTGCGGTCAGCAGATCTTTTGCTTGATGTTTCCATTTTCCCAACAGCTCATCGTACAACCTTTTCAGCCCTTGAATTATGGAGAAGGCATTGCTATCACACTCTTCAGCACAGGTGGAATCTATGTCGTCCTCAACATTTCCTGTACCATCAATAGAAGCATTTAAACAAAACAACGTAGAATAGTAGTTAGAGTCATACCGTTCAGAGAAGATGTCCGCCTCTGCGTGTTGCTGCACGTCCTGCGGAGGCATTGTTACATGCAGTGCTAGACTTTCAAACAATTTTTCCTCAACCTCTTCAAAGAACTCGTGCTCATCATCATTCCACGAAACCCAATAAGATTTACCCCTTTTTCGAAGTGTGTTGGCACACTGATTTGCAAAGTGTCCAAAGCCCTTACATTCATGACATTGTATGCCATCGAGCTTTGAGGAGCTGTATTTGAATACTTCGTTGTTAGAAGGGTTTCTAACAGGAGTAGCAGGGGGTTTTCTTTGATCGTTGTTGGTCTTTGGAGGTTCATAATACTCCAAACGTGGTACATCACGCCCCTTGGGTTTGGACTTATCACGTTTAAATCCTCTCACCATACGATTGAACTTTCTGGTGATCATGGCAACATCATCTCCATCATAGATTTCTTCCACTTCTTCGGAGTCACTAGTGTCCATTTGGTTCAACAACTTACTGCATGATGGTGATGAACTTGAGCCTGCAGTGAGAGCCAATGTTTTCTTCTTGGGGAAGGTTCCTCTTGCTTCGTGATTCATCTCATAGGTTTTGAAAGAATTCATGAGATCTGTGAATTCCAGTGCATTCACGCCTTGCACCGTTTCAATGGCTGTTACCTTCATGTCAAATCTAGGCGGCAACGTTCGAAGAGCTTTGGAGACAAGAACCTTGTTGCTCAATGGATCTCCTAGGTCTTGACACTCGTTAGCGATGTCAAGAATCCTTTTCATGTAGCTAGAGATATCTTCATCTTCCTCCATCTTCATATCCTCGAATTGAGAGGTGAGAATACGTAGACGAGACTGCTTGACGCTCTTGTCACCTTCACAGTGTCTTTGGAGTATATCCCAAGCATCTCTCGCACACATACAGTTCTTGATTAATTTGAACATGTTTGTGTCGACAGTTGAGACTATAGCATTTAGTGCTCGATCATCAAGAGTGGCAGCTTCAATTTGTTCACGTGACCAGACACTTTGGTCTATTGGAACACAATCACCGTCAACATCAGTTTGCTTTGGTGGTGACCACCCATTCTCCACAGAAATCCATGCTCGTCTATCAAGAGATTTGATATAAGAGCGGGTACGTGACTTCCAGTAAGAATAATTCGAACCATCCAGGATTGGAGGTCGAAACGCTCCAGTGCTATTTGGATCCATCTTTGCGTTAGAGCTTGTGATACAGTCAGGACCACACTCAGTGTGTCGAGTGATAGCTCTGATACCACTTGAAAGTGTATCACACTACCCTAAACAAATAAATGCGGAAGCTAAAAGAAGACAGGAGATAATTTTGCGTAGGTTGTGTTAACAAACAACCTACACGGCAGCCTTACGGCCAAAAAGAATAATCAAAATAAGTGTTGTGTCGCTACAATGTTTAGCACCACACAACATCAACACTTCTTACAAAAAACACTAAACGTATAATCTTACAAAGATAAAGATCATACACACTAAACTACGAATTTAATCTGCAAAGTCATATCTCTAACTGAAAAACTATACAAGTATTTATAGAGACAGTTCATGGGCTTCATTCCAATAGTCATGTAACTGCCAGCCCATGTATTCCTTGATTTTCTCAACCGTTGTCGTGCTCCGCAATACACGCCTTGAAATGTGGACGCCACTGCATACTGTTTGTTGACTCCGACATTTGGGCTAACAGATTTCCACTATGCGCAAAGATCTCAACTTCCAGTCATGACTTGGTCTTCTCCAGTCTTCACGTCTTCTCACTCTTCTTTGAAATATACCAAGTCAAAGTCTACGTGGCAACGCTGAGTCAGCATAATGTTGATCTTAACAGCCAAGGCAACAAGCAGACCTGTGAAGAAACACAAAAACATAGATGTTAGGTTTAACAGAATAAACATCAACTGAAATATACCTAACAAGTTCCATGTGATATCATGTGAAATTTGTAACCATTCACCAAATAACCATGATATGATGTAATCATTGGTGAAGGTCCACGTGCAATGTCCCACATAACAGGATCAGTTACACAATTTTGTACCTACATCACACACAAGTTTATACTTATCAAATTATGGAGTTGTATGTCCCTTATATATTACTTAATTATATAAATTCAAGTAGTTTAGTGAAAATTTGACTCACATAGGAACAAAAACATTCAGGAAATTCTGTAGACATTTTCTTGTCAATGTCCATGTCAGTTATCCATGGATTTGAGTATCTGAGATGTGATTCGTATTCCCTTCATACAAAAGTACATATTAGTTGATAAAAACCACTCATTGCATTAAATAGTATTATTTGATTTGTAAAAGATTACTTGATATATGGATCGATCTCCATGCAATTATGGAGTACATATAGATGAGCAGCTCTGTATTCCCTTGGATCCAACGATCTTTTCGTTGTCTTTCCAAAACCAGTTCCAGCAAGTTTGAATACAGAAGGCAAGTTTGATTGATCTTCTACCCCACTAGTAGAACATCCTCCAACGTAGTTGAAAGGCACATCTCTATGTTTTGTACTGACATGATCCTCAAAATAATAGGAACAAAAAGCAGTGGCTTCCTCCACTAAGTATGCATTACATATCGATCCATCAACGCTTGCTTTGTTCTTGACATTATTTTTCAGTTTTCTTAAATATCTGTATTGAAATGATTCATTTAGAAAGCATAAAACAATAGTGAATCATTTAGAAAGCATTAAACACAATTGATTGAGTTTGAAGTACCTCTCAAATGGGTACATCCATCGATATTGGACTGGTCCTCCATCTTTTGCCTCGTCAGCTAGATGGATAGGCAAATGTTCCATTGAATCGAAGAAGCTTGGTGGAAATATGCGTTCAAGATTACACAAAATCAATGGGATGTTACTGCTAAGTGTCTCCATGTCCTCACTCTTTATGTTTCGTGATGTTAAATCACGAAATAATAGACACAACTCAGTTATGGACTTCCAAACAGCTTGTGGGAGTAGTTCTCGAAATGCAATGGGTAGTATGCGCTGCATGAAAACGTGACAGTCGTGGCTTTTCATCCCAAACATCTTAAGTTTACTCATGTCTACACATCTACCCATATTTGAGACGTAACCGTCAGGAAACTTAAGGCCTTTCACCCACTCACACAAGACTTTTCTCTCCTTTTTGTCAAGTGTATAGCATGCCTTAGGATATTTATTTGTATACTGGTCACGAATCAGCTCTGGTCTATGACAATAGAGGTTGAGTTCCTGCCTAGACTTTGCCGTGTCTTTTGTCTTGCCTTGGACATTCATAACAAGTATTGAAAATGTTGTCAAACTCATTCTTTTCAATATGCATAACATCTAAATTGTGTCGTATGAGCAGAGAACTCCAATACGAAAGGTCCCAAAAGATGTTCTTTTTCCGCCATCCAGTGGTAACTTGTCTTAAGATGAGCTTGTTATTATCATCATAATCTTCGGTTACCTTTACTAGTCCCAAATCTTCAATCTGATAAAGTATCTCTTCCCTTGATCTCATCTCCGGAGGATCATCTGCAACAATCTTATTCTTTCTAAAGGCCCTCCTATTCCTCCTGAACTGGTGATCGTAGGGTAGGAACTTGCGATGTGTATCAAACCATGACTGCTTCCGGCTATGTGTTAAAGAGAATGCTTCTGTTTGTTCCATGCATCGAGGACAAGCTAATTTTCCAGTTGTACTCCAACCAGACAACATCGAGTACGCTGGAAAATCACTAATGGTCCACATCAATGCTACGTGCATCTGGAAGTTTTGTTTTCTTGAAACGTCATAAGTATGGGCACCTACTGTCCACAATTGACTGAGTTCAGATATAAGTGGCTGTAGGTACACATCTATCTTATCTTTTGGATTTCTTGGACCAGGAACAAGCACTGTGAGAAACATGTGTTGTTCTTTCATGCACAACCACGGAGGTAAGTTATAAGGAGTAAGGATAACATGCCAGGATGAGTACTGTTGTCCCGATTGACCGTATGGTTGAAAACCATCTGTTGATAGTCCTAATTGTATATTCCGTGGCTCCGCTGCAAAACCCGGGTAAGTCACATTAAAGTGCTTCCATGCCGGAGAATCTGCAGGATGACGCATAATACCATCATCAGCTGAGGTTGAATGTCAGATCATGTCGCCGGCTGTAGCTTTAGATGCATACAACCTTTGTAAACGAGGCGTTAAAGGGAAGTAGTACATCTTCTTAAAGGACACTTGTTTACGTCCCCGAATCCTATCTTTGTATCGGCTTTCACTGCAAAATTTGCAATTCACAAGATGGGAATCCCCCTCCCAATAGATCATGCAATGATTCCTACACGAATCTATCTTTTCTACAGGTAAACCCATTGCCCGTAGCAATTTCTGTGTGCTGTAGTAATTCATGGGCACTTTGTGGTGATCTAGGAATGCCTCATTTAATAACACACACATCTCGTTGAAATACTTTTGTGGCATCCCAGAACGGGCCTTCAAAGTCATCAGACGAGCCACAAAAGACAACTAAGTGTGGTTCTTACTTCTTAGACCCAGGATATAACTCTTGATCGGCAGCGTCCAACATCTCGTACAACAACTTCGTTGTAGCGTTTGGATCTTCCTCTATGTCTGGGTTGTTAAAATTGGGACCCCCGAGATCATGAACCATCGCGTGGTATGTCCCGTATTCTTTTTTGGGTTCTACATCTACTTTGACACGTGTTTCTTGAGCATATGAAGGTATTTCATTTTCACCATGAAACCTCCAGATCTCGTAACCCCGTGTGAAACCCTTTTTAGCGAGATGAAGTTGTACAACATTTGTACTTCTAAAGTATATATTCTTACACTTCACACACAGACACTTAATTTTTTTTCTCCATCCATTAACTGAGGCTGACTACTTGCAAATCTTAAGAACTCCTCAAGCCCAGCAAGGAAATGTGAATTAAATCCCCCATTCGGAAGTAAACGCAGATACATCCAATCTCGACTCATTTTTATAACCCTGATTATTAATAAGTAGTATTGAAAAACGGAAACAAAGTTAAATTAGTTACGGAGAGGGCAAGACTATTAGTTTTGTATTAATTAAATTACACTTTAATAAGGAAATAGTTTTTGTGATAATGAAAGGAGATTGCTTTATGTAAGTTGAATAGAGAAGTTGAATCATTTGGAGTTCAATAGAGAAGTTGAATCATTTGGAGTTCAATTGAGAAGTTGAATAATTTGGAGTTGAATAGAGAAGTTGAATCATTTGGAGTTCAATATAGAAATTGAATTATTTGGAGTTGAATAAAGGGCGATAATGTATTGGTAAATTATTTGGACTTTAATAGAGAGAGGGAATATCCTTACGTTTAAAATGTTTTGTACGTCATTGATTTGCATTTATGAATTACATGTTGATGCTTAGATTGTTTGATGCTACGCATTTGGAGATCACGATCATTTCGGTCATTAATAAGGGTTACATGTTACAATCAAGATTTTTATATGCGATTATTTAAACTACATAAGTAATTGTGTCTAATCTAACCAAGTCAGCTAAGGTCATCAAACTATCCCAACAAGCGTGTCATATATATATATATATATATATATATATATATATATATATCATCAAAACATAACAACAACTCGTGCATCTCATCAAATTATCACAACATATATATCGAAATACAACGAGGTTCGTAGAACAATTACTGATCATATTGGGAGAAGATCCTTAAGACATAATCAAAATCTATCCCAAATGGAGAAGATCCTTAAGAAATTAATTATGTCTATCCCAATGTCATAATATATATATAAATACAACAACTATTAATCTAAATTAAGATAATTAATAATCTTAAACAAACTTGACCTAAACAATTTATTACGTCTAACCAAATATATTTAATTACCTAATTAATTACATATAATTAACCTAAGTAATTAAATAAGTACATTATTATAATTTAATTACCTTTCACCGAAGTAGGGAGCGCCGGAGCGGCAGAAGACGGCTCAGAAAGGCTGAGAGAGGAGTCGGGAGGCGACAGACGTAATTAAATAAATCCTAATTAAACAATTTAAACATATAATTAAACTAACGCTCAATTAACAAACTAATACTAATTAACAATTTAAACTAATTAATTAAGAATTTAAACTGAGATACACTAATTTACATCAAGCAGACAAATTAGTCAATTATCCATAACATTAACACTAACTAAACTAATTTGTTTTGGATTAATTACAATAATTAGAAAAATTATTCAAATCAGTCAATTAACTAAAGTAATTAAACTACTTAAATAATTAAACTAAGTAAACAATTAAACTATTTAATTAAACTTATACTAATTAACAATCAATTAACAATAATTTAATTTAACACGAAAACCACAATTATCAAACAATTAGCAACAATTAAAACAGATTTAACAATTAACTAATTTAAATAACAATTAACTAAATAATTAATCCAAATTTTCAAATAATTCAGAAAATTAAAAACAACAATTAACACAAAATTAACAATTAATCATATATATCAATTCACACTAAAAATAAATCAAATATATCAACTAACCACAATTATCAAACAATTAACAACAATTAACACAAAATTAACAATTAATCACATATATCAATTAAAACAAATTTAACAATTAACTACTTTAAATAACAATTAACTAAATAATTAATCCAAATTTTCAAATAATTCAGAAAATTAAAAACAACAATTAACACAAAATTAACAATTAATCACATATATCAATTCACACTAACAATTAATCACATATATCAATTAACCACAATTATCAAACAATTAACAACAATTAACAAAAAAATAACAATTAATCACATATATCAATTCACACTAACAATTAATCACATATATCAATTAACCACAATTATCAAACAATTAACAACAATTAACACAAAATTAACAATTAATCACATATATCAATTCACACTAATTTAACAATTAACTAAATAATTAATCCAAATTATCAAATAATTCAGAAAATAAAAAAATAAAATAAAACACATACCTGCAGACGGGGCAGCGCGGAGCAGGCGGCGGCGGCGAAGCAGCTGGGGGCCAGAGGCGCGACGTGGAGGCGAAGATTTCTACTCGGCGTGGAATTTAAATGGGTAAAAAATGAGAAACCGAGATACATAAAGATAGGGGAAGGGAAAAAGGCCAAATATACTTACCTTGGTGGAAGGAGCTTCGATTTCGCCGGAGAGATGTTGATTTCTGGTTCGTGAGTGTTATGTTTCGCGAAAGGGTATTTTGCTCGATAAATAGGGCGGGACGACGGACCAGTCCGTCGTCCGCTATAAAAATAATTAAAAAAATAAAATAAAATGTTAACGACGGAACAGTCGGACGACGGACCAGTCCGTCGTTAACATTGGCGCCATCTTACGCGCCAAAATAACGGTCGCTAGTCCGTCGCCAGTCCGTCGTTAGCCAAATTCGTTAAAGTCCGTTGCCAGCGGACGACGGAAAACCATTCCGTCGTCAGTTTAAGGTTTTTTTGTAGTGTAGGCTTCAATCTCTTGATTTTATTAATTTCTTTAATCGCTTTAATTAGGGTAGATTAAATCTCACCAAATTGAATAGAGTGTTTATAAGTGTTCTAATTAGCTTCATATAGTGTTATAAATTGATAGTTCTGCATAGCTTTCCTACGAAATTCGACTAGAGTCAACCTACCGCGTACAATAAACCTCGTTAATTGCGAGAACTTAGATATACCAAATAGGTTTGAACATATACAATACCAAGACTTACAATACCAAGACTTCAATTATTTAATGCCTAAATTTTTTCCACAATAATTTAATACCACGACATTAATAATTTAGTGCCTTTATATTCGACAAACATATATATACCACGACTTCGATAATTTGATGCCTTAATTATCTACAAGGATTTAATACCACAACTTCAATAATTTAATGCCTTAATT
>JAPKLX010000157.1:546732-686054 GCA_026898415.1 Leonotis leonurus | reverse complement strand
GCCTTAGATTTCGATGGGTTTGGTGGGGGTATATATATATCCTATCACATCCCCCCCCAAAAAAAGAGAGAAGCAAGGATAACGAAGTGAATTTATCCGAGCTTCTTTCTGGTGGCGAAGTGGATTTATTCGAGCTTCTTTCTGGTAATCGAAGTTGAATTTATCCGAGCTTCTGTCGAGTGGCGAAGTGGATTTATTCGAACTTCTTTTTAGATCGGCTTGAGATTCTGACGAGGTGAAATCACCGAAGTGAAGTGTTTGACGAAATCGAGGCGGTGATTGTGGTGGTGGAAGACAGCTGTTTGTGGAAAACTGCCTGTGACACGCGTCAACCTCGCATTGGGGCATATGAAGAGGCGTTTTTAGAAAAGGCGGGAACTTGGCTTATAAAAGCTTGCTTCGTACGCCTTGAATCACTTTACCCTTTCGAGAGTTTCGCCATTATTCTGCCGAGATTTGCAAGAGCTTTCTAAACGTTCTTTTACCGCCGTCGTTTTCTTTCAGCCAAGTCAGAATCTTTCTGTTGAAAGTAAGTTTATATATTTTTTTATTAAAATGGCTTCTTCTTCTCTTTCCCCGATAGATGTAGAAAGCGTAGAGGTTTCTCCCTCGCCTCCTAGGGTTTTTTCCGGCGAGGGTTACGGTGAGGGTTTTTACCCGAGCTGCTGTTCCTCCTATCCTTCAGGAGGTTGAGTTTTTGCCTTTGGTTGGGTCGGATGCGGCCCTTGAGTATTCCTCTACGATTAGCGAATCTCATATGCAAAATCTGGCTCGTAGGTATTATTTTCCGGAGTCTGTGGAGATGATCCTACCTCGGGCGGGGGATAGGGGTAGCTCTCCGCCTGAGGGTTTTTTTACGGTTTACGAAGACTATTTTCACTTCGGTCTTCGTTTTCCTTTAGCTCGTATTTTTATTGATTTTTTGGAGAGGTTCGACCTGCCACTAGGGCAGTTGGCACCGACCTCTATTAAACAAGTAGTAGGTTTTTGTATAGAGGTCGGTCGACGAGGTGGCTCGCCCTCGGTCGACGGCCTGCTTAGGTTTTTCCGGGCCAAGCGCGCGCCGACGGGGTGGGTGTACTTGTCCGCTTTAAACAAGTTCAAGTTAGAGACCCCGTCGAAAGTGTCGAACTGGCAGAAGAAGTTCTTCTTCTGCCGAGCTGGAGGGGTGCCTTTGAATGCATGGTCAAGGGCCAAGTTCGGGCCGCAGCTCACTGTGGATCCCGTCGGCGAGCTCGAAGCGAGCTTGGTGGACCTCAACTCGATTAAGAGAGAATACACCGAGGTCGAGCTGTCGAGGCACGGGCTAAGCCCATGTGACGCTTCCGCCGACGTGGATCCGGGTGAGGTTTCATTACATGTAGGATTAGTTTTGGTTATTGCCGAACTGATTTCTGACGAACTTCCTGTTTGTCTGTGCAGTGGATCCAGAAGTGTTACACGCTGTGCTCCAGAGGAAGAAGAAGAAGAGGGCGAGACCTTCTTCTTCTGAGGAGGTTCCACGTCTGCCGCCGCTGCCGAGGACGCCGGTGGCGGAGAGGCCGTCGAGCCCGCCCGTGATTGATCTGTCCCCACCTCGGAGGGAGGGGGGACAAGTTCGGCAGGCCTACTTCCCGAGCAGGAGGTTGCTCGTGGTATGCCGTTTCCTGATGTAAGTTATATTTTTTTTTCCTCGCTCTCTTTTCTCCTTTTTTTTTTTGTTGATATACTCTTTTGCAGGAGGCCGACCTGGTCTTAGCCGGGCTGAGGGGCATGGCCAACTTCGTAGTTGGCGGAGTCGACCAGTTTCGGAGCCTGTCGGCCGAGCTGGATGCGGCAAGGGCTGTAGCGGCGGAGGCGGAGGCGAAGGTGGCCGCGGCGGAGAGGGAGGCGAGGAGGGCGGCGGAGCGGGAGGCTAGGGCCGTCGAGGCGGCCGGGGAGGCGGAGAAGAAGGCGGCCGAGCTGGGCGCCGAGGTGGCTAGGGTGAGGGCCGAGCTTGCGGAGGCGGCTGCCGAGCAGAGTGGGATGCTGCGAGCCTTCGCCGAGCGGATATTCCGCTCCAAGCACTTCGGCGGGACGGTGACGCGGCTCGTGGGCGCCATGAGCTCTTCCATCACCGCGGCGGCTCTGGACCTCGTCGCCAAGGATTACCCGAAACTTGACAAAGCCAAGTACGGGTATGAGGCGATGACAAAGGAGGAGATACTTCGGGAGTATGCCGAAGTGCTCGTGGAGTGCACCGCGGAGGTGCCTGTGGTGGAGGTGCTGGCTCGGCAGAAGTCTCTGCTGTCGGAGGGGGTAGTTCGAGGCTGCCCGGCAGACAGGGATGACAAGCTGGAGGCTGTCATCGCCGAGCTGGCGAGGAGTTCGGCTGCCGAAGCTGCTGGAGGTCAGGGGGGCGGAGCCGCCGAGCAAGAGGTCGGTGTGGAGGACCCTTAGTTTTTTTTCTTCTTCTTTTTTTGTAGCCTTGTACTTTGTCGCCTTTAGGGCGGTGCTTTTCTGAAATATATATAAAATGCCTTTTATTGAATCGTGCCTTCTTTTGCTTTTGTAGTCTGCTCTTAACTTCTTCGACACTTCGCATTTTGAAAAAGAATTATCTGCACTTCATCGAGCTCTTGAGACAGCCGAGGTCGAAGTTGAATGTTGGAGAAGCCGAGCTGCTAACGTTGAGATCGAAACCGACGCGAAACTTCGAGCAGCTCAGGAGAAACTCGACGAAGAGCATGCGATGTTTTTGGAGTGCGAGGACAAGTTGAAACAAGCCAAGGAGGACCTTCAAACCTTTAAGGCTGTGGTCGAGGAGCACGCCGAGTACGAGGACCTTATCCATCAGAGTGGGCGTTTGACCATATACGAGGTCCATACGCAGATAAAGGAGGTCCGTGCTCGTACAAGGAAGTACATAGAGAAGTACGGCGATGACTCCTGGCAAGTTCGCGAACAGGAAGAGGCGCTTCTCAGGTTGGGGTCGATGTACAAGACTGTGCTGAAGAGGAATCCGAAGTTGAAAAGATGGGTGGAGTCCAAAAATACCCAGCTTGATTCGACTTCGCAAGCATTTTTGGAAGGCAACTTGGCCGGCGTGCATCCCCCCAGTGCGGCTCTGACTCGGGAACAAACACAAGCCATAATGGCCCGAGGAGGTGGTCGACGTGCTGCAAAAGGCCGAGGTCGATCTGCTCCTCCCGGTCGGGGCCGAGGATAAGGTTTTGGCCGAGGTGAAGGGATGGCGTTTTTGGACTCAGTGCTTAGTCATGGTGCTAGTTCGAGCTCGGGTCCGGGCTTCGTAGAAAAATACCTTAGCTTTAGTAGTAGGCCTCCGGGCTCGGACCCTCCCCCATGATGTAATCTTTCTGATAAATAAAATTTCTTGTAGCACTTCTTTAAAGCTTTTCTCGATTTTTTTAATCAAGTTTGCTTCGAAATTTCTTGTAATTGGATAATGTGAACGTCGTAATTACTTCGTCCAAAGATGAAGTCAATTGTTCGTAGCCACTTCGTCTAAGGACGAAGTTAAGGCGTTTAATTTAGCCACTTCGTTTAAGAACGAAGTTAAGGCTTTTGAATAAGCCACTTCGTTTAAGAACGAAGTTAAGGCTTTTGGATAAGCCACTTCGTTTAAGAACGAAGTTAAGGCTTTTGGATAAGCCACTTCGTTTAAGAACGAAGTTAAGGCTTTTGAGTTCCTTGTTTGTCGAATTTATCGATAGGAGTGGTCTCCTTACGCGCGTTTAGATGCTACTCCAAAAATTGGAGTTTTAGCTTGATTTAGACTTGAGATAACGTATGCAAAGCATGTACTTTAAAATAACACAAAATGGAAATTACAAATAATATTTCTTTAAATGGGAGACGTGCCAAGTTCGGGGTACTGATTCGCCAGATAAATAGGCAAGCTTGTACGACCCTTTGCCGAGGACTTCCTGGATTCGGTAGGGCCCTTCCCAAGTGGCTTCCAGTTTTCCGAGCTTCTCTGCCTTACTGACTTCGTTATTTCTGAGTATGAGGTCGCCTATTTGAAACTGCCGATGTTTCACTCGGTTATTGTAATACCGAGCTACTTGTTGCTTGTATCGGGCCTCTCGTATACAGGCTTGTTCTCGTTTTTCTTCCAGTAGGTCTAAGTTAGTTCGGAGTCCCTCTTCGTTGTCGTCGGCAGCAAAGTTAATCGTTCGGGAGCTCGGTAAACCGATCTCTACTGGGATCACTGCCTCGGTTCCGTAGACAAGGCTGTACGGTGTCTCTCCATGGGATGTTCGGGGAGTAGTTCGGTAAGACCATAGAACTTGGGGCAAGTTGTCTGCCCAATCTCCTTTGGCCTTGTCGAGGCGGGTCTTTAAACCTTTGACTATTGTTCGGTTCGTCACTTCGGTTTGGCCATTAGCTTAAGGGTGTGCTACCGAAGTGAATTTCTGTTGGATATTAAGCTCGTTACACCATTCTCTAAACGTCTTGTCCGTAAATTGAGTTCCATTATCCGAGACGAGGACATGAGGTATGCTGAAGCGACAAACTATGTATTTCCAAACGAAGTTTAGGGCTTTTTTGCTTGTGATCCGTGCTAAAGGTTCAGCTTCCACCCACTTCGTAAAATAGTCAATGGCCACTATAAGGAACCGTAGTTGACCAGGAGCTTGCTCGAATGGGCCAATGATGTCAATACCCCATTGCATGAATGGCCAGGGGCTTTGCATGCTGGTCAGTTCGATTTGAGGTGTTCTGGTTACGGTTGCGTGGTGCTGGCACTTCGGGCATTTCTTGACGAGGTTGATTGCATCTTGAAGCATGGTTGGCCAATAGTATCCCCATCTCATAACCTTTCTGACTAGGGCACGAGCTCCGATGTGACTGCCGCAGGATCCTTCATGCACTTCGCGTAGTACATAATCGGCTTGGGTGGACCCCACGCACCTTAGGAGAGGTTGGAGGTATGATCTTCGGTATATTACTCCCCGATCCAGAACATATTTGACTGATTTGCTTTGAAGCTTCCGAGCTTCAATCTTGTCGGTAGGGAGTTCGGCTCTCTCTAGGTAATTGCGAAGTGGCGTCATCCAGTTCGGTTCGTCCTCGGTCACCATGCTTACTTCGGCCTCGTCTATGCTTCGGGCTTGCACTTCTTCCACGGGAGAGGTTGTGGATGACGATGCGAGCTTGCTCAGCGCGTCAGCTCGGTTGTTGTCGCCTCTCGGGATTCGCACTAGTTCGAAGTATTCAAAACCTTCTTGTAAAGTTTTGACCTTGAGGAGATACTTCTTCATCCGCTCACCTCGTGCTTCGTATTTGCCCAGCACGTGACTCACTATAATTTGGGAGTCACTGTGGATTTGGACAGCTCGTAGCTGAAGGGTTTGCGCGAGACGAAGTCCAGCTATTAAGGCCTCATATTCCACTTCGTTGTTTGTCGTAGGGAAGTTAAACCTTAGGGCATAGGTGGTTTCTTTCCCTTCCGGACTGATGAGTAGGACTCCGGCTCCACTTCCTTTTTGGCCCGAGGCACCATCTACATAGATTCTCCAACAATCTATTGGTGGTAGCTTAGGCACTTCGTCTTGGTTTGTGACGAGCTTGGTGGACTTCGGGAGTTCCGCGAATGTTGTTTCTACCAGGAAGTCAGCTAGTGCTTGTCCCTTGATGGCTTGACGAGGTACGAAGGAGATCGTATGTTCGCCAAGTTCCACCGCCCACTTAGCAATCCGTCCTGAAGCTTCAGGCTTTGTGAGTGAAGGTCGGTCAGGACTTGAATCGGATGAGCGTGGAAGTATGGTCGTAGCCTCCTTGCAGCATTTACGAGTGCAAGTGCAACCTTTTCCAAGGGTTGGTACCTCGTTTCTGGTCCTTTGAGAGCTCGGCTTATAAAGTAAACTGGTAACTGCCGAGGTTCTTCCCGGACTAGGACTGCGCTTATCGATTCATCCGAGGCGGCGAGGTACAAAGAAAGGACTTCGCCTTCTTTTGGAACGGACAATGTGGGTAGGTTTGCGAGGTACTTTTTCAGGGCCTCGAAAGCTACTTTGTGCTCGTCGTTCCAGTCGAAGTTCGGGGCCTTTTTTAGGATTTTGAAAAACGGGAGCTGTTT
The DNA here is from genome assembly GCA_026898415.1 of Leonotis leonurus. Taxonomy (NCBI): domain Eukaryota; kingdom Viridiplantae; phylum Streptophyta; class Magnoliopsida; order Lamiales; family Lamiaceae; genus Leonotis; species Leonotis leonurus. The sequence continues at coordinate 679,993 of JAPKLX010000157.1, read as the reverse complement.
CTCTGCAGCTTTAGATAAGAAACGACTCAGTGCAGCTAGGCAGCCCGTCAGTTTATGTACGTCGTGAATGGACTTCGGTACTTGCATTTCTTGGACAACTTTGACTTTTGCCGGGTTGGCTTTTAGTCCTTCGCGAGAGACCCAACATCCCAGGAACTTCCCCGACTGAACCATGAAAGTGCATTTTCCTGGGTTCAACTTCAGGTTTACCTCGCGAAGTAGGTTGAAGACGACCTGGAGGTCGTTTAGGCAAGTGTCGACCTTCTTACTTTTGACGACTATGTCGTCGACGTACACCTCGACGCTCTGACCGATGTGATGCTCGAATATCTTATCGACCATCCTTTGATACGTAGCTCCGGCATTCTTGAGTCCGAAATGCATTTTCTTATATGCGAAGATGCCGAAGTCAGTAATGAAGGCCGTTTTCGGAGCATCTTCATCACTCATGAGGACTTGATGGTAGCCCTTGTATAGGTCCAAGAAGCTAAACACCTCGTGACCAACGAGGGCTTCAACCTTCTTGTCGATGTTGGGGAGGGGGTAACAATCTTTGGGGCAGTGTTTGTTGAGGTCGGTATAGTCAACACACATGCGCCATCCCCCTCCTTGTTTCTTCACCATCCCTAGGTTCGCCAGCCACGTCGGGTACTTTACTTCGAACAAGATATCGGCTTGTTGCAGCTGTCGTACCTCGTCCTGGATCACTTGGTTCCGCTCGGCTGCAAAGGCTCGTTGCTTCTGCCGAACTGGCTTCACCTCGGGGTCGATGTTGAGGTGGTGAGTGATGATGTCTGGTGATACTCCAGTCATGTCTAAGGGGGACCAAGCGAAGATGTCCTTGAATTCCCGAAGTAGTTGGACAACTTGACTTCGGAGTTCGCTTCCCCCGACGAACCCGACTTTGACGACTTTAGTCACGTCGTCATCATAAAGTACGACGTCTTCAATTGGCTCCATAGGTGGTGGGGACGTCGACTCCATCACCTCGGTTCTCTGTAGCTGCTATGCCTGAGGATGTTGCACACCAGAACCTCGGAGTGCGACCTGCATGCACTCCTTGGCCTGTGTTTGGTTTCCTCTAATCGTGATCACCCCATTCCTAGATGGGATCTTGATCGTTAGGTGATAGGCCGAGCAGATTGCCCTCGTCGCTATTAGCCAATCTCTTCCCAAAATAATGTTGTAGGGGGAGTTGGCTTTGACGACGAAGAAGTGGATTATCTTCGTAGAAGATAATGGACTTCTTCCCACCGTTACGGGAAGCGAGATGACGCCTTCCGTCGAGGTCTCTTCTTGGGTGAAGTTTTTCAACGGGACGGGTGCTGGTTTTAAGCGTGCTTCTTCGATGTTGAGTCTATCGAAGCAGTCCTTGAAGAGCACGCTCACTGAGGCCCCACTGTCAATGAATACTCGGTGGACCAATTTGTTGGCCACCACGGCCTCGATGATGGTAGCATCTTGATGAGGCAAGGCGTGGGGGACTGGGTCGTCACTAGAAAAGGTAACGACCTCGTCCTTCTTGAACCTCTTCTGCGAAGGTTCTTCCTTCGGCTGATTTCGGGCCTCGGCTTTTAACGACGACTTCGTCGCGCCTTGAGGTAGCCCGATAATGGCAGCGATGACCCCGTCATATTGGGGTTGGTTCTCGTCTTCGTCCTCGTCGTCGTACTTCGACTTCTTATCCTGATGAGGGTGGCAGCTCTCCCCTCTGTTCTGACCTCTCTTGCCCTTTCTTTGAGGTCGGGCGTTCCGTTGACTACGACCTCGGTATTTTCCCAGGGTGCCATCTCGCACATAGTATTCGATGTCCGAGGCGAGATTTCGGCATTCCTCGGTATCGTGACCGTGGTCTTCGTGGAACTTACAGTACTTGTCTTTGGGTCGGCGCTTAGATCCAGTTCGGGATAAGGGCGGGGGCTTCTGGAATAAGCCCTCGTGGAGCTCGTAGATCTCGACCCGGGGTTTGGTCAATGAAGTTAATTGACCTTGCTCCTGGTTAGGCCGAGGTCCGAGGCGAGATGTCAGCGGACCTCGCTGTATCCTCTCCAGGGCACCTCGTCGGCTCGGCCCCTGATCGCCGCGTTCTTCCCTTTTTTTGTCGCGGTTCTCAGGTCGGTCGATTGCCCTTTTCTTCCGGTTGGCCTCGTCCGCTTCGGCAAAGTTGTCGGCGATCCTCCATAGTTGTTTGGAGGTTTGGGGGCGCTCTTTTACGAGCTCCCTGAAGAGAGTGCCGGAGTGGATAGCGTTTTGAAACGCCGAGATGAGGACGTCGTCCGAGAGGCGATCGACCTTAAGGCTCTCATTGTAGAACCTGGCTAGGAAGTCGCTGATTGATTCTCCTCGTCCTTGTCGCATCGTGAGGAGTTGGGCCGAACTGATCTTAGCTTCGGCTTTTTGGTAAAAACGCCGTTCGAAGGCGTCTAGCAGGTCGGTATACGACCCTATGCTACAGCGCGGGAGGTTGTCGAACCACTTTCGTGCATTGTCTATCAGCAGTTCGAGGAAGACCTTGCACATGTAGACGTCTTCGGCTAGCCCTTGGTTCAACATATTGTACTGGTACTGTGACAGAAAGTTACTGGGGTCACAAGAACCATTGTAGGGTTTGATCGGTGGTACCCTATATGTTGATGGCAGCGGGGTGTAGAGTATCTTGTTGGTGAAGGGAGTAGCGATTCGACTGTAAACAGTGAATCTACCTTCCCTATGATCGTCCTCATCACGTCAAGAGGGGCTGACGTTTTGACGAGGTGACATTGTGTCACGCCCCGATCCCGAGGGACGGCGCACGCGCCAGAGCGTGACTGGGGGAAAGAAAAGAAGCGGGGAAGAAAGGGGGACATGGAACGTGTAATCATGATAGAAGAATTGTCCTTGAAAAATGGACAGTAACTCGTTTATAACTAGGGCTAATCTGAATGGGGGAAGAGACAAATAAATCCACCAATAGATATAGTTAACAATGCTGTCATGATCAATGAACAATTGGATGCAAAGAGATGCAATGCATGATGGGGTTGGAGATTATAGCTCGTTACATGGGAGCGGTAATCCAGAATCCCAAGCGGCCGAATCGTCCAAGATGAAATGAATTGGAGATAATCCAGCTCGGTACATGGGAGCGGTAATCCTGAATCCCAAGCGGCCGAATCATCCAATATGAAAGACGGGATTGGAGATAATACAGCTCGTTTCGTAGGAACGGTAATCCAGAATCCTCGAGAGGCCGAATCGTCCAATAAGAACCGTCGATCAAAGGTGGAGGTTAGTGAGCCTAGCTCGCCAAAAGGAGTCACTCACCCAGCTCACCAAGTGTGGTCGGTGCTACACGACAACATCACAAGGGGCCGAGGAGTTGAGCGTCCAAGAGGGGCCGACTACTTCTAAGCTCTCCTATGAACATGAATGCATGTAATAGACAATAGTAATTCTCGTGAAAGAACAATGGATTATTTATTGTCATGAAGCCGATAGCATGAAGAATCAGAGACTGGAAAAGAACATGAGTTTGGCAGCGGAATACATAACATGACAGTTTGCAACAACCCTTGCCTTAGCCTCGCACGACACCACCAGCCGCTCCATCTGCAAAACAATTTGAAAACATTTTGCAGGGCTGAGTACTAATGTACCCCGTGGGTTATGCCATTTAAAAACCTTTTGGGAAATCATTTTCTGAAAAGGAATATCCATGCTTGCACAGTATCACATAGAAAGTTTTAAAACGGAAATGTCATTCTATGCATACCAAAACCGTTGAGATCTCATTTTCCTTGGCTCAATATTGGCATTAGATACCCTTCTATGAACATATGGGGACAGCCCATAGAGGTCCATCATTTATGTCCTTCATCAGTAGGGAACTTTTACCCAAACTAACTTCACTCGAGAATATATGGGGACAGCCCACATAAACCCACGTGTACACTAACCATGTGCCAGTGCGCTAACATAGCACATGATCCGATCGTCATGCTTGAGGGATCACTTATCCAATAAGGAGCAAAACATTTTAACATGAACATCCATTTTTATTTTCATAAATATCAGAGCTTAATAACTCAAAAATACATTTGAAAACATATATACACCCACCTGTCAGCGAATACCAATACCGTGTGATAACCGTAAATCAGTCAAACGTCTCGTTCGCAATCGTAAGCACCTGACAATTATACGGAACAACATTTGGCCTCAAATCCCAAAACGTAACGCGAATAAAGTGAAAACGAGGAACCGATGGCTTTCTAAGTTTTCTAAGGTCATTTTGGCAATACCCGGGTTTTCAAATCAACTTGGCCCAGAAGGCAAAAATACTCAGGGCATTATTCTCTATAGGAATATGTAAAAACATTTTTGAAATATGCAACTTTACCTCAAAGCTTACTCGAGAAGATTCGTAGTCTTTTTCAGATCTATGAAAATTGGACCGATGAAAATTAATGAAATCTTTTTCATAAAATTCTATATTTTTTTTCTCTACATGCACTAGAAATTTTATTGAAAAATGATAGACCATGAATATTTTTCCTTTAGAAAAATATGAAATAATGCAATAAATCATGACATGTCGATCCTAACCGAGATCCAAATCTAAAATTCAATCCGGCAGAGTAACAGATCTTATGGTCAGAAACTCAAAACCTTAAGGGACCTTAGCCGTCTGATAGACCGATAGTCACGAAGGGGAAAATGAATAAAGAAGAGAACGGGGAAAAAAGCATGAAGATAATGGTATCAGAACGATGGCGGCAGGGACTAGACGGCGGCTGAGCCACCTTTGTCAAGCTCCATGCCTACCTTCGACCTTACCCTGACGTACCTTGACTTAAATCGATCTTCGATTTCCAAACCCGCAGAACCTCGATACTCCAAAATGATAGAAAGAAAAAGAGAGAAGGGGAGAAGAAGCAGAAGGGAGCAAATGAGCTTCTGTTTAAAGTGTGCGAAAGAAAGCATCGCACCCTCCCCTTATTTATAGCCAAATTTTCATTATTTTAATATTATAATTATTATATTATATTATTATTATATTATTATTAATGCTTAAACCTTAAAACGTCGTAACTTCTACACACGATCTCCTTTTCGAGCAAACTTAATGTCAACATCTCTATTTCTTAATACTCTACACAATGACTATAATATTGATATATTTTCGGTTATGCATGGAAAAACTAATTTTTTATACGACGTGCTTAAACTTCAAAAATTCGTAGCGGTTACGTACGAACTCCTTTTTGAGAAAACTTAGTGCCAATATTTTTCTTTTGAAAAACCCTACAAAATGAGTATAATATTGACATGCTTTTGACTTATGCATGAAAAGTTAAATTTTTAAAAGAAACGTTTAAAAAGTTTCACCGGGTGCCAAATTCATATGGTAGGTCCTAATAGGGTATAGTCTCTTCCTAAAATCCTTAATTAGTCATAGTAAGATATCTAAATCGTATTAAGAAAATTCGGGGTATTACACATTGAACCTTGCCGAGGTGAAACGAGGTCGTTGTTACCTCGGCGGTCCGGCTGTCGTTGGGGAAGTTCGTCATTTCTTCCCTCAATGATCTGAAGGCTTGAGGGCCGATGTCGTTGTTGCGGTGGTTCGTTCTTATCCGCTTCGTCCTGACTTCGTTGTCGATGTTGCTCCACAAACTTAAGGAAGTCTTGTTCGTGGAGGTCGAGATAAGCTTTCAGAGCGTCTCCGAGCTGAGGCTGGAGCGAAGTGTTCCCCTGCTGATGATCCTGATTTTGCCCTCCGCTACTGATCGAATCGTGAGATCGGTTTGAGTGAACGTCTTCCACATGACCTTCGGGAGTTCGGCGGAGCAAAGGCTGCCTATCAGGTCGTGTCCGATGTACATCCCCTTCGTTGGTGGAGGTACGAGGTGGATCAGCGGGCACTTCGGCTTGATTCTGCTTTCTATTAGCAGCAGCAGCTATAGCGGAGCGGGTAGATTTCACCATTCTTTCACTCAGAAAAACGTTGATCGATTCACAGAATTTATATCGTTCCCACAGACGGCGCCAGTGTTCGATCGTCAATTTTTAGAGTGATTGATAATGGTGAAACAGAAAGTAAAATGGGCACAAGATTTACGTGGTTCGATCGTTAATTAGATCTACGTCCACGGAAGGAGGAATATGTTATATTACTGTTCTCTCAGATTACAATTTGTCAAAAAGTCCCGCCTATCTCTTATGGCAGCACTATTTATAAGCAATGAATTACAGTTACAGTCGAGGTGGAGATCGTGGAGATCGTGGGTCCAAATGGGCCGAACTGGGCCGAAGTAGCTTCTGGGCTTCCTTATGGGCCGAGCTGCTCTTGGGCCGGGGTAGCTTCTGGGCTTCCTTATGGGCCGAGCTGCTCTTGGGCCGGGCTACTACTGGGCCGAGCTACTTTCTGATGGTCGTTGCCGAGGCCCAGTTGCGTGTGTTGGGCCTTAGATTTCGATGGGTTTGGTGGGGGTATATATATATCCTATCAGAGATATATTATGAGCCTTCACTGTAGCTACCACCATAAAATCAAAGAAATAATTACTCAATCAGCTCATAACGGTTGTTAGAGAGTTCATTAAACCTCATATTTATACTGTGTTGACATCCGTTATTTATTGGATGTATGACGTCATAACTTTGTACTGACATGTGTGCATAGTTGTGCCATCAAATTCTCAATTATATGCCATTCACTTTTCACTTGTCCTCAATTCATATCTATCAACTTTTTTTATTGTATACGAGTATTTTTCCTTTTTTCTTTTCTTTTCTTTTGGTCTGAAAAAAACTTTATCAAGTTATAATCGAACTTGACAATGTTGGCTCGTTGAGTTTGTGAATATATTCGAGTTTGTTTGTTCACAAACATATTATCAAGCCTTCTGTTGAGCTTTCTTAATCGAGTGTTAAGTTAAAATAACTAACTTTTTAAATAAAAATTTATATGAATTGAAAAATCATTAATATGAATTTAAAATGAGCCGAGTTCAAACTCGATAATTACATATTTAGCCGAACTTGAACAACGTGTCAAAAGTTTAAGTCGAGCTCAAGCCGAGCTTGGACAACGTGTCAAAAATTTGAGTCGAGCTTGAACAACTTAATAATTTAAATAAGTTGATCTGAACCGAGTAGTATTTAAATGTGTGACTAACCCTTCTTAAATTGTAGTATTAGGCTATGTTCTGTTTGAGTGATAAATTTATCTCTTAAAAATGTGAGATAAGATACTCTTTAAATTCCTTCTTTTTTATCCCTCCTTCCTATCTAAATTATAAATTTATCACTATTCTTCTTCTTAATCCCACTCTAAGGAGTATAATATTATTCATCCAAATTTGGAGTGATAATATTATCCCTCCTAGAGTGAGATTAAAGAGAAAAATAATGATAAATTTATAATTTAGACGACAGTGATGAATAAAAAACAAAGAATTTTAAAAGTAACTATATTATTATCCCACATTTTCAAAGATAAATTTATCCAAATCAAATATAAGTAATCTAAAGACTAAAAATATGGATAAAATGATATGGAGATTACTTAGTATGACGAAATCAATTTCTAATAACCAGTCAAAAGTGCATGTGATCTTCCTTTTCTTTAGAGTAAACATGCAACTAAATCAAAGTGTATAATATATGAAATTATATCTTTTGTCAATTACAAAAGGTGTATTTCACACATACTGTTCCAATTAAAAAGTTTAATGGATATAAAATTAGTTTTAGCTCATGAGCTATATTAATTGGTTTCTTATTCAAAATTTAAAATTAGTTTATTGCCACTCACTTCCTTATGCATTGCATGGCCCGTTACCTTTCTTTCTCTTGCATATACTATTGAGTTTAGTGTGAGTGTGAGATCCAAGTAAGAACTAGTTAATTAACGTACATTTACATGGTATCCATGATATGATATTAATCTCAAGATGATTGTGATAATTATAGAACATTCATCTTGATATAAGTATCGTATTATGGATACCAAACATAGCTTAGTGGAAAGACAGACTTTGAATTTCTAATTAATGCTACGAAGACCTTATTAGCTAGCAAAATTTTGCAACTCTTTTGCATATTTTGAACAGGTCCGACCCGCCCCGCCCCGAAATTATATCATCTAACCAAAGTGCGACGAAAATTAGTATAAATACCCCATTTTTATTCTCTCTATCTATCAACATTTATCAATGATGATTAGTATTAGAAGTAAAGCAATATGCATTGTGTTTTTTGTTATGATGCTTGTCGTAGTTCATCAACAAAGTTGTGCATCAGCAAGGAAGTTGCAACTCTACACCAAAAGCAGCCTTCTCAACTGAAGAGAAGAAGGCTTCGAAAGGGCGACAATGTTATGATGCATTGTGTTTTTTGTTATGATTCTTTAATGACCTTTTCTATATTGATTGAGCATGCGTTTGTCAAAATTACTCAATGGAACTTATATTCCATATCATTTACTTCAGTCTAAACGACTCATTAAGTCTTTCTTATTTTGTTCTATCACACGTTTGTCAAAATTACACAATAAATATTATCTTTCCTACTCTTTAAAGACCTTCTCATTGTCGATCCACCACATGTTCGTGAAAATTACCCAGTGACAAACCTTTATCTTCTATCACATCTCGGAATCGATCATTCCATAGGTTTGGATTTGAGCGGAGAGTGCCCTCACCAGAACAAGTGCAGGTACTAACCTTATTCTAATGTTGCCTTACAGTATCGTATTAACTATATAGAATAGTACCAATGGACATTTTCTATGCAGAGGACCTTCACAATACATTACATGTACATTTCTACTTTGAGAACTCCTAAGCTCTATTCAAACTAATAGTGCTGAAGCAACAGAACCCAAGATTAGATTATCTCAATCACTCCATCACTCCAAAAATCCACTAGTTTGCTTATTTTGATGCTTGCCAGCGGCCCCGGTGAATACGCTTGATCAAGAGCTGACAATTCTTGCGCAATGAGACGCATATTAGGCCGTGTTTTCGGGTTCGTCTGCACGCATGCTAATGCAATGGCGAATGCAAACACCACTTGTTGTGCTACTTGTGCAGTAGGAGGTGGAAGCCTTTGATCGATCACGTCCATCAAAACCGAATCTGAACCATCTTGTGGCAGTGATGATATGAGGTCTCCAGGGTGACTTCCCATCATAACTTCCAATACCACCACTCCAAAGCTGTACACGTCGCACTTCTCAGTCGCCTTCATGCTAAATGCTAGCTCTGCACATATATATCATGCTTAAAACATTCATATATACATATATGAACAAGTATATTTCATCATAGTAATTAGTTACCTGGTGCCATGTATCCATAGGTGCCAGCTGCTGTTGTCCAGCTTGATGAATCCGAGGCTAGTAACTTGGCTGTGCCGAAATCCGAGAGGCGTGGCTCGTAGTCCAAGTCCAGTAGGATGTTGCTGGTGGATACATCGCGGTGGATGATCGGTACGCTGCAATCGCAGTGCAGGTATGCAACTGCGTTCGCCACTCCTTGCACGATTCTCAACCTCGTAGCCCAGTCTAGCTCGGCTGCATCCTTATCATCGTGCAACACTTTCCTCAAGCTACCTCTCTCTATGTACTCATACACCAAGTATACCGACTCTTGTGTGGAGCAGTATCCATAGAGCTTGATAATGTTCCTGTGCCTCACTTCAACCAGTGCCCGGATTTCGTTCTCGAAGCTACGTAGTTTCGTGGTGTGCACATCGCTCGATGAGATAGAGATGCCAAACATCTTGACTGCCACAGTATGTCCAGTTTGTAAATCAGCTCTGTAAACGCTTCCAAAGCCTCCTCTTCCAATGCAGCATTCCTCGCTGAAACACTCCGTTGCTAGGACTATTTCTCCAAAAGGGATCTTCCATTCCGGCTCCCATATATGTGATTCAGACTCTTTGATCTTCTTCTTCCTTCTAGGAATGATATGTCCAAGAACAAACTTTGCTAGAATCAAGAAGATGAGGAATGGAACTATGACCAAGACAAGAATCTTCCCCACGTTTCTTCTTCTACCCTTAAGGAATGAATCACAGAGAGGCATTCCCTTCGCAGCTCCACATAAACCCGAGTTTTGAGCGAATGCTTTAGCTGGTGCTTTTGTGAATACATCGCCGGTGGGGATCGGACCTGAGAGGTTGTTGTTGGAGAAGCTGAACTCTGTGAGGCTGATCATTCCGGATAATGTTCCCGGAATCTCTCCTGAAAGATTGTTGTGTGACAAGTTGAGGACTTCCAAGCTTGCAAGACTCCCCAGCGAGGATGGGATCTGCCCGGAGAGGGAGTTTCTGCTTAAGTCCAGTGTGATCTGCAACCTCGTCAACTCGCCAAGCTCGGATGGGATGTTCCCCGAAAAGAAGTTGCTGCTCAAGTTCAAGCTCAGCATGCGTTTGAAGTTCCCAAAGAAGTGGGGAACACTGCCAGTGAGGTTATTTCTTGATAAGTCTAGAAACTCTAGGCTTGTTAACTTGCCAATGGCTTGTGGAATCTCACCATGTAACCGATTATTGCTCACGTTGAGATTGAACAGTTTCGGGATCTTTCCCAATTCTCTTGGAATTTCACCAATGAACTTGTTTGAGCACAAGGAGAGGCGCTCCAACCTCATCAGCTTCCCTAGCTCAGCTGGGATTAGTCCGGATATGTCGTTGTCGTCCATCTGGACATTCGTCAGCTGTTGGTTCAGCCCCCATTTCGACGTAAGCTGGCCAGTGAACTGATTGTTTCTGATGGTGAGGAATCTGAGTAGTGGATGGATTCCAAAAGCTTCTGAAATATTCCCAGAAAACCGGTTGCCATCGAGCCGGACTCTTCTTAGCCTCGAGCAGCTCTTGAAGCAGTCCGGCAATGGCCCTGAGAACATGTTGTTGTTCACTGTGAAATGGACTAAAGCAAAGCCACTGCATAGTCTTGGAGGAAGCTCCCCGGAGAATCCATTGCTCCAGAAGCTAACATTGGCTAGACGAGGACTGTTTTCGCCTAGACCACGTGGGAGGGTGCCCGAGAGGTTATTGCTTTGCAGATATAGAAGCTCCAGGCTGCGGAGGTTCGACATGGACTTGGGCAGCTGCCCTGTCAACGGGTTGCTGCTCAGATCGAGATTCGTCAAAGATGTTAGACTTCCTATGCCAGGTGGTATTGATCCACTAAGATTGTTTACAAAGAGGTGAAGAACTTCAAGATTTGTGAGGTTCTTGATTGTTGTAGGTATTGCACCAGAAAACTTGTTGACTGAAAGGTCCAGCTCCATTAAACTCTGCAGCTTCCCTATCTGTGGTGGAATGGGGCCTGAGAATGAGTTTGAGTAGAGGAATAGGGACTGCAAGTTTACAAGGAGGCCTATTTCTGATGGAACTTCACCAGAAAGAGTAGCATTGGAGAGATTCAGCAGAGATAGGTTAGTCAAGTTAAACAAGGATGAAGGCAGGGGACCGGTGACCGGATTATCGCCTAAAGCTAAGTAGGTGAGGCTAGTGCAGTGGCCTAGCTCTTGGGGGATTGAGGAAGTGAATGCATTTACTCTAAGATCCAAGTATTCAAGATTCTTGAGTTGGCCTAAAGCAGGAGGGATGTCACCTGTGATTAGGTTATCAGCCAAGTTGAGGTAGCTAAGGTTGAGACATCTTGTTATGAAGTGTGGGAAGTCCAAGGTGAGGCTATTGTAATAGAAGCTGAGGTACGTTAGAGAAGGGAAGGCGGGAAATCGAGACCAGTCAGGAGTCTCCAGGTAGTTAGAGCCCAAATCCATGAACTGGAGCTTCTGAAGATTGCCAACTTGGTATGGGATTGTTCCAACAATGGAGTTGTTGAAGAAACTAATGTATCGAAGCTCGGTCAAGTCCCCGACGTCCGGTGGGATGGCGTGGTCGAACAGATTGCTGCTGAGGTCTAACGATCGTAGCCTCGAGAGGTTGCCAACAGCAGCTGGTATGGCGCCAGTGATGGCATTGGAGCTGAGGTTGAAACTTGTTAGGTTTGGGAATGAGTTGAAGTCAAGGTGGTCAAGAGTGCCGGCGAGGTTTGCTCCCGACACGTCGATTCCAGAAACGAAGCCCCCGTCGTTGCAGCGGATGCCGGACCAGTTGCAAATGTTTGGGGTGTGTTTGAGGGACCAAGAATTGAGAGGTGAAGGAGATGATGGTGATGGTGATAAGCTGTTCTTCCATGTCAGCAGAGCCTCTGCTTCTGTTGTTGTTAAGGCTACTGCTTTCATTTGGAACAAGAAAATAGAGAAAGAGATTTCAAGAAAGAAGTGCACTGCTTTGAGTGGTAATTTGGGTGCCATGCTTGTTTTGATTTGATGAATTGAAGTGCTATATCTCACTCTATATATAGTGTGAAGAAAATATTAGAGATGGTATCTCTTTCTTTGTAAACTCAATCATTTAGTCATTCCATTTCCAGTCAACTGTTTGTGTTTTCAGTGTCTAGTTAAAACCATGTGAACTTATACAATTCACAAGTAGCATGAATAACATGTATGTGGAATATTTGAGCAAAATATCACTTTTTTGGTGAGAACTAGTCAATTAACACTTTAACATTTAGTTGAATGACAAAAGACTTTGAACCTCTAATGGAATGAAGACTTTATTAGCTAGCAAAACATTGAAAAATGTACAAAGAATGTAAAATAACATTTCCTGTGAGAAATAGAAATAAATTTGATTGGTTACTTACAATCCAAATTCACGATGTGTCATATTATGTATGAAAACATATCACAACTACCGTGCATCTTATAATGTATGAAAATGCATTATCATATCTTTATTCATCTTATAATGTATGAAAATGCATTACCATATCTTTGTTTTATAATATGTGAAATGCGTTATAATAGTAATATATAAGGCATATTTTTATTGCATTATCACATCTGTGTTTTATAATATGTAAAATGCGTTATATTAATAATAATAATAATATATATAAGGCATTTTACTTGAATGAGAAACCCTCTATATGTAATTGAATGATTGTTCATTGGAGCATGATTAGGATAGCACAAAGTCTAAAATCCGATCCAAATTTGATGGTACAGATATATCAAGGATCTTACTCATGTACATTTAAACCTAATATATTTGGATTTGATTTGGTCTTGATATTTGAATTTTATGTTTTAAATTAAAAATTAATTTTATTTTGGAGTTCCAAATTCGAGACTCGCATCTTAAAATTTTATTCAAATATCAATCTTATTTATAAATTAAACTACACTTAATAAGATAATGAACAACAGAACTTATGGAGACTAGGGCTGTCAAAATTTACCGAAAAAACGGTATACCGTACTTACCGTACCGAAAAATACCGTAAAATACCGAATATAAGGTATACCGAAATTTTTGGTAAGGTATCATACTGTACCGAACTTTTAGGTAAGGTAAATATATAATTTTTTCAAATAATGAGGTATACCGTCATATACCGTACCGCGGTATATACCGAAAAAATTGGTATATACCGTTATTTTGGTATATATCGATATATATATATATATACACACACACATATATTTATAATATTACATGTACATATATATTCAATTTGAATTATAAGAAAATTATTTATTCACAAATTATAAATTATAATTAATAAATATGAATGACAAACTACAAAAACATGTGAATTTATTGATAATTAAAAAGATTGAACAATAACTTATATACTACTTATTACCTTAAATAATAACGATAAACTAATATATATATATATATATATATATATATATATATTGTTACATAACTAAATAATTATGATATAATTAGACGATCTATTAGTTATTAAATATAATATAAGTTGTAATATATAATTAATGAAAATATATTATTATTTTTATAATATATCATACATAAATGATCAAATTAATTATAACTATATGCCTAAATCTAGTTAATTAGTTATATGAAAATACAAAAATATAGTTAGTTAATATATTGTAATTAATTATATGATATTAGTGGTTTATCTCATAAATTATGTTATTAAAAAAATAATAGTTTATGTTTTTTATACGTTAGACCTTGTTTAAGGTGATTTTCATTATAAATAAATTCTGGTATATCGCAAAAAAAGGTATATCGAATTAAGGTAAGGTATACCGAAAGTAAATAAGTTTTGGTACCGTGTAAGAAAGGTATACCGAAGTAAGGTAAGGTATACCGAAAATAAGGTAAGGTATAAGTATGTAAAAATGTCATACCGAAAGTAAGGTATACCGAACTAAGGTATACCGAAAAGTATGGTAAGGTAACGGTATGAAATTTTTCATACCGAAGGTAAAGGTAGGGTATAAGGTATGACAATTTTAGTAATGTATACCGTACCGCGACACCCCTAATGGAGACTACACAATATAATTTGTGCTTAATTTTCCACAAGGATATAATAATAGCACGCATTCAATAATTTAGTGCTCTTCCTATAATTTCAAGAGTACGACTAGTGCTCAAACCACCATTTACGTTATTGGATATTTTCCACAAGTATGGCATTTAATTCAAAAGTTTCGATTAATTTAAATAGTATTACCCAAGAAAAAGACCATCTCTCCACTTACATTGACCCTTTCATTTAATATATCATTTTAGCCATGTTAAAGATTATGGCTAATTTAGAATCGTAAATGTCGGTTCATAATTTCGTTATTTTGGAATCTAATTGTTGGGAAATATTTTATAAGTGTTTTGATTCAGATCTCAATATCTCTCCTGAAAGATGTAATAAGACCAATATTGAATCTTAGTATTTTTGTCTAAGAACTCATATGTTAGGGAGTTCTAATTTTTCAGGTACACTGAAGGACATCTCCACTGAAGATTCAAGACATTCCAATACTGAAGGACCTCTCTACTGAAGTCTGTCTTGAAGAATTGAAGTTGAAGTTAGAAGTCAAAGTCTTCCTGCCACTGAAGTTTCAATCTGAAGTTCTGCACTGAGTCTCAATTCTGAAGTTTCTACTGAGTAACAGCCTATCTCATAGGTGTTACCATTTATAGCAAAAATCTCAGTAGGTAAACAAAATCTTGTTGCAGACACCAAAAAATGGCAAAAAGGACGAAGACTCCAACAGGAAGAATTCAAATGAAGCTCTATCTCACAACGGTCAAATTCTATGAGAGAGCTATATATACCCCGTTGCTTCAAACGCTTCAAAACACCGATTACCCTGCTTTCAACTAGCTATCGCTATCATCAATTCTCAAGCTCTCAAGTTTTCATTTAGAACACACCAAGCTTTCAGATTTCATCTTTTAGTGTTCTTAGCGATTAATTTGTAACCGAAGAATAGTCTAGCATTAGATTAAGTTCGAAGCTAGAAGTGATCAGATATCCTGTTTATCTAACTCATTGTGGTTGATCACTGTAAGACTATTACATCTCCATTCATTTGGAAACCCTCAACTAACATCGAGTACTCGTGGACGTAGGAGTTTTTATCTCCGAACCACGCAAACCAAATCACTGTCTCTCTCTCATTTATTTTCAATATTTCATATTCATTGATTATCATTAACTGAATACCGAATAATTGAAAAGAGAAAGATTGCATTAAGGTTTTCTGATACAAACGAGTAAAGATTTAAAACCACCACATTCCGCACAACACTTAAGATATTAGTCCATTAGTCAAACACTCAGTGTAGACTGAAGGATTCTTATCTAAAGTATACAACTCTCACTGAAGTACCTCCCTTCAGTTCAGGAGACACAAAAGTTTTAAACTTGTAAAACTCTGACTGGTGTATTCCTCTCCATACACTCAGTTCACTAGTTTCGGGACCAACACTAACTGTGAGTTTGGAAACGAAACCGTTTCAGTTCGTTTTTTGAGCTATCAATTCTTTTGTAAACACCTTAAAAACGTATAATTTTACATTATATTACATATTAATATGTAATTTTATGAGTTATAAACAATGATTTTAGAAGATCGAATTAAGAATAAAAATTTATAAAAAATATTGAGTAACCATCAATTCATAATTTTGAAGTTTTAGAAGCGGAGCAAATCGTCTCCTGCACGATTACGTAATGGCCGGTTACAATTAGTTTGAACACTATACCTCAAACTTTTGTAAAAATACGTGACAGAAACCAGCCTAAATTTGAATTCCAACACAACATGAAATAACCTAAAGTTATGGAAGCACTATTTCCCACTCTAACCAACCATCAATATTAGGTCCATTTTGCACTCTTGTCGTGAAAAAAGATAAACTAATAAAAGTGTACTTGCACCTAACCAATTACAAGGTGCGATGGAATTTAGTTTAAATACCCCATCCATAAATTAGTTTAAAGAAGAAAACTCCTACATACATATATATAGAGAGAGTTTAATTGAGCTCATATCAATCTTCAATGATGACTAGTACGATTAAGGCAATATGCATTGTGTTTCTTGTTATGATGCTTAGTGTTATTCATCAACAAAGTGGTGCATCGGCACGGAAGCTACAGCTCGACACCGGAAATCGGTCATCTCAACTGAAGAGAAGGCTTCGAGCGGGGGGTATGGGAGCGCCAATTTCCAACCAATCCCAACTATCGGGGATCTCGTTCCCTGATTGTAAATTTCAGGAGGAATATTGTGCCAAAGGCACGAAGAGGGGCTACTCAGATCTTGAAATGATCGAGTCGCGGGTAATGACGGGTACATAAAATAAATATATGAGATTGTAGTCATTTCAAGCACACAAGGTTGTCTACGTATCTTTGATGGCAAAGGACTTTTGTCAGAATTTTTCTAGCAAAAATCCATCTTACCTAGATAAATTTTGCGTCTTGCCTTTAATAGGTTCCTTTTGAGATAATATATTGATTTTAGTTAAGTTGTGTGCTGAAATATGTACATATATGTGTATGGTATAGTTTGTGAAAATATGCTTTTTATTTTTTCTTGATAATTTCTTTAACTGTCTAAGATGAAGATGCTATAACACAAGTCTTGGTGTAAAGAGAAGACTAGATTAAGCGCTACACTTTATAACAAGCTCCAACAAACCCTAAATCAAGCTACACTTTATACCATAATAATCAATAATAAATTTTTAATTTGCATATATAATTAGGTTAATAATCATTTAGAGCAAGTAATAATAATTCGACAATAATCTAAGATATATTTGATAAATAGAAAACAATTAAGATTTAACTGATCATAATTAACCTTTTAGAATCTTACGAACTCTACATTCTTTCTTTCTTTTTTATAAATATATTTTTATTTATTGATTTCTAGAGTACGACTAATGCTCTAGTGGACATTCCACAATTATGGCATTTAATTCAATAATTTCGATTAATTTATATTATCACCCAAGAAAAAAGACCATCTCTCCACTTGCATTGACCTTTTCATTTACTATCATTAGTATCATTAGTCATGTTCAAGGTTATGTTTATGATTAGAATTCTAATCTAATTGTTGGCTTACAATTTCGGAATCAGAACTGTTTTAATTTCATTTCTGAATTGTGGATTCTTTTACAAACACCTTAAAAATTTATAATTTTATATTAATTTACAATTTCAAATATAATTTTATGAATTACAAACAATGATTTTATATAATATAAGATATTTCTATAAAAAAATATTGAGAACCTCCGGTTCATAATTTTGAACTTTCAGAACCGAAACTAAAACGTCCCCTATACTGTTAAGGTCTCTTGAACCGTCGATTACGATTATTTAGAACACTCTAACTCAAACTTTTGTGAAAATATGAGACAGACCGGACCAACCTAAATTTGTGTTCGACCTAAAAATATGAAATTCAACTCAACTTAAGCCGATTATAGTACCAATTTTTTCGAATCGAGTCAAATAGGCCCCAACCTATCAAACTTTTGAATATTTTGATGAACTGAACCAACCCAACCTGAAATAAACTAAAATTATGGAAGCACTATATTTCCCACTCCACCCAATTCCATCAATAATGGGTCCATTTTGCACTATTATGGAGAAAAATAATAAACTAAAAAAAGTCTCCTTGCATCTCTAACCAAGATGCGATGGAATTTAGTTTAAATACCCCACATTCATACTCATTCATCAACAAATTAGTATAAAGAAAACCCCTAATAGAGTTTAATTGAGCTCATATCAATCTTCAATTATGACTACTAGTACAAGTAAGGCAATATGCATTGCGTTTCTTGTTATGATGCTTAGTGTTATTCATCAACAAAGTGGTGCATCGGCAAGGAAGCTGCAGCTCGACACCGAAAATCGGTCTTCCCAACTAAAGAGAAGGCTTCGAGACGGCGGTGCCAGACCGCCAGCCCACAACAAATCCTTGCCCTCGTGGGAGTGCCCTGATTGTGAATTCCAGGTGGAATCCACCCTCATCGCCAAAGGCACGAAGAGGACGCCGTGAACTTGAAATGATCGAGTCGTTGGTAGTGGCGGGTACAAATAATAAATATTAGGGACTGCAGTTATTTCAAGCTCACAAGGTTGTCTTGGCGGCAAAAGCCAGAATTCCATCTTCACTAGATAAATTTGGTGTCTTGCCTTTAAACATGCATTTTATTTTTCTTAATAATTCTTTTACTCTCTACTACTAGATTAAGCTACACTTTATACCAAGCTCCAACAAACCCTAAATTAAGCTACACTTTATACCAAGCTCCGACAAACCCTAAATTAAGCTACACTTTATACCATAATAATCAATAGTAAAATTTTTATTTGCATATATAATTAGGTTAAATAATCATTTAGACCAAGTAATAATAATACGACAATAAATTAAGATATATTTGATAAATAGAAAACAATTAAGATTTAACTGGAATTTTAAGAAAAAAGATAATACTAAAAAAATCGCCTTGCATGCATCCTTACTCTCTTCATCAACACAATAGTATATATAAAGAAGAAAAAAGAAGAAGAAGAGAAACCCTAATAAAAAAGAAGAGAATCCCTAGTAGAGTTTAGTTAAGCTCGTATCAATTAAGCACACTATTAGTAGAAGTTTAGTTAATCTTGTCACTATAATATATTGTGATAATTTTTATGTTCGTCACTAACTTTAAAACCTCGGCAAGGAAGCTACGGCTTGACACCAAAAATCGGCCTTCTCGACTAAGGAGGAGGCTTCGAGCGGACGGTGTGGAAGGGCCAAGCGCCAACAACAACCTATCATTGTGGAACCCTCACCACCAAAGACACAATGAGGAGGTCGTGAACTTGAAATGATGATCAAGCCGGAAGTAGTGGCGGGTGCAAAATATATATTATATATGTGGAATTATCTAAAGATTCAATTGATTATTCTTAAAATAATCAACTTTTAAAAAATATCTTTCAAACATATATATTAAATATGTAGAATTGTTTTGTGCTAAATTTTCCACTAAGGGTAGACAACCACCACTTCATTCACTTATTGATATTGCTACTTAGTGCAATGACTCCATACTTAATATATACCACCATTGAAATTCCACAACTAAGAAATTTATAATGTTTTTTGAGTAAAGTCAATCATGGCATTTAATTAATTCATTATTACATGTATTGAGTTTACAATTCAAATTAGAGTCTTAGTTTGATCTTGTTCATTTATTATAATATTTTAATTATAATAAGAAGATATGTTCAATGTTTATATCATTTAGCTAAATATATGTAAAAAAGTATCGACAACAAGATAATAATTTAAAATAGCAAGTCTTAAAAGTTCACCTAACCAAAATAAGTACAACACATGCATGATTCATGACCCTCGAGTCAATTATTTTTGTATCTTACTTGTAGGATTCATATAATATTGTATTAATAATTATTTTTGCAACAAGTTTAATCAACAAAAATAAATATATATCACGACAGCGAAGCCAAACCCCATATTATGGGCATACATGCAGCTGCACACACTTTCTTGAAATAAATATGTTGCTATTAATTCATTCTCACATCTCAAAACACAAAATTAGTGAAGGAGATAGCAAGAGAAGGCAAAATGAGTAGGGCATTGATAGTATCTTCACAATCATATGCTTCGTTTTCTTCGATTTCGATGAAACGACGTCGTTTCACCGAGACCCGACACTCGAATCTATCGTTCAATTCAAACTCATTTGGATCTCTTAGAACTTCAAGAATCAGTTTGAGGTGTAATGGTATTGGTGGCGATTCGGGTATACTATATATTCTTTGCTTTTCTTGTTCTTGTTTAATTTCCTTTGCTTCTTTGTTTTTTAAAGAGCAATAATTATTACTATGAATATAAAAAAAACTAATGAGTTTATTTTCTAAATCATTTTTTTTTCTTTTCTTTTTGCAGGTGAATGTATTGGCAAAACTATAGTAGATACAGTTTTGTCTTTTTTTAAAGGAGATGTATTTGTCATTGGAAAGGCTATTGGGGAAATAGTTACCCAACGTATAGAATCTACCGTGAACGAGTTTGTCGGTGCCATTGAAGACTTGCAAAAGGAACAACTCAAGCAAGTAACACAATTTCAGGTAATATATATATAATTGACATTCGATCAAGTTTTACGTTGAAACTAATTTTTTTATATATATTATTTTAATGTGTAAGTATTTAGATGCCTTATATTTATAAGGCTCTGGTAGTTAAAGGCCGAGATACTGTTGGTCAATCAATTAATGTGACTTGTGAGGTACAATAATTATTAAAAAATAATCGAGTTACAGCTGTAGCTATGAGTGCTACAGATGGTCTGATGAAAGGAATGTAAGTGATTGATACGGGAGCTCCTCTAAGTGTTCCGGTCGGTGGAGCGACTCTAGGACGAATTTTTATTGTGATTAATACAACATCATTTTAATATATTATATCCATAAATTTGATGCATTGTAAATCTGGACTATAGACTTACAATGATCAACAATCCGAATTAATTCTTAGTTCTTATCTGAATTGTTTTGATTTGATCTATGATAGATCTATTTCATAATTATATTTCTTTCTTAACGAAGTTTGACCTGACCCGCTTAAGTATTGCTTTCTGATCTCTTAGTCAAAGTGAATCTAAATTAGTGGGACAGACGGATGTATTTTCCTCTTTGTCCCACTAGTTTATAAACATTTTGACCATAAAATGTCACAGTTTTAGTCTAAGTACGTTTGTCTAAATTAGTGAGACAGAAGAATTCTAAATATATGAGGATTTGTATTTTAGATCAAATAGATTTATAAAATTTCGAATAATTGATTTACTAGTCCATTGCTCTTAAAATAGATATATTAGAGGGTCGTTTTAGGCAAAATCAATTTCGTAAGAGTTAATTCTTTTATAATCCTTATACATATAACGACGTGTGCAGGAAGAGGTGTTGGAGAAGGCAAAGCAAGCTCAAGAAGAAGCAACCCGAGAAGCGGAAGCACTAGTTTCCGACGTCGCTTCGACGGTAAAAGAAGCGACGCAAGAAGTGGAAGCACTAGTTTCCGACGCCGTGAAAGAAGCGACGCAGGAAGCGCAAGCACTAGTTTCCGACGCCGCTTCCACGGCGAAGGAAGTGACCCAAGAGGCTAAAGAAGCTGCACAAGCGGTAGTCGGTGGGGCGACTTCGACGCTTGAGCAAGCCGCACAGGAGGCCGGGAGCCTAGTGTCGGGGGCTGCCTCGACACTAGAAGGAGCGACGGAGAAAACCGAGGGGCTTATCTCAGACGCGGCTTCGACAGTGATCGGTGATGTTTCGAAGACGATATCTTCCATCACCGATGCCTCATCCTCATTGTTGGACCCCTTAGGCCTTTTTAAGAAGAGTTGATTGCAAATTATTGTCCTAGTTAAAAAAAACATACAATAAGAACCAATTTGTAGACTACATTTGGACTTTGTGTAACGTGTGATGTTCAATTTAAAGTTACATTATCTCTCATATTCCAATATTATTAATATATGTACAATCATGTCTATTAAGTAGCAAAGAAGCATCTATATTAGACTCTTATACGAAGGATAACTCATATATTAAGATTTTATTCAGTCCTCCAACGGAGTTTGTTACGCTATGGTAGCCCAATTGATACACTAATAAATTTAATGTTCGTCAACGTGGTAGGAAATAAGCTCCGCTCCTCGTATCATTTCTAATCTAATATGTCCACAATCCGTCCTTACACTAAGGTTATGGGCAGAAGCTGAAGTGGTTTGATGATTTGGATTGAATAGATAGAGATCCAAGAAGATTAGGTACACATGAAAGAGCTCAGAAAAACTGGCCATTTTCATTGTTACTATTCCAACTGTTAAAATTAGATCCACTTGTCTAGGACTCGATCTTGGTACTAGTCCATAACGATCAAAATCAAACCCTGATCCAAAGAAAGGGTGTGCTATATCCAAAACGTACGAAATAGACTAAATATCGTAAAGGCAGATGTAATAGAGGCTGGGTTGCAAAGCCGACAGTACACAAACTTGGTTGCCATACTTTACCAAGTAAATAAGAACAAATAAAAAAGACAAAGTAAAGTAACAAATAAAACCATGTAGCTCAAATCCATTCACTAAGAAAAGTAGGTAATTTTTCATGTCTGCAAAATCTCATACCACAAATATGTGAAAATTTCACCAACTCATTTCTACACATATAGATAGCATCAAAATGGCTTTGTCAGTTCAGCTATTCGTTGTCCAAATCTACTCCAGAAGGTAGCTCGAATCTGTTTGCACTTGTTTCCTCAGCAGCTACGGCCTCGTCTCCAGTTTCCATCACGTAGTCGACCTTGAAGTCGTAATCATCGTTCCCATCATGTTCCATAGTAGATGACTGATTCTCCTTCTTCCGCCTCTTCTTGTCTGCTTTTCTCATCTTCGTGTTTAGCATGCCTTCCTCGGCATAAAGCTTTTCGTTTTGTCTGCCAGTAGCGGATTTCTCCTTTACGGTATTAGCGCTTTCATCGTCTTCTCCGGATTCCATGGGCTGATCATCACCACTATTATTGCCTTGAGGTTGTTCTTTATCCTGTATATCATCATTATTGTAGAAATGAAGTTTCACTAAAAATATCTACCAGACAAGTGTATTCTTAATCAACCCATTAATCTTAAGTCGAGCAAGAACACACGACGGGGTTAAACAAGATGTACACTATCGTATGAGATGAATTTCAGAGAGAAAACTAACCTCAATCATGGCCATATCAAAATTCAAAGGACAATTCGGAGCTACTTCGACAGGATTGAAATCGTTCATCGATTTCAAACTGCCTATGATTGACGTTTCACTGCCATAAACTTCATCCACGTTGAACTCCTTTCCTAGTTCAGTGACAATCCTTGCCTCAGAAGGCTCATCAGCATTCCTTTTGGGAGGCATGGTATAATATGGAATTTTACCTGTGGTGGTAAAGAAAAAAAACAAAGTTAGGAATAGGTCAAAGTCCTTCGTTAAATTAACGAAAGATCTTTCTCAAAACGTCTTGACCACAAATACCGAAGGGAGTGGGGACAATATGTTCATCATAAAAATCCCATCGAATTTTCTCAATTGTAATGATTTTAATTTTTTTCAATTTAATAAAGGAGGGCTCGGCTCGTACCTTCATTCCAATCGTGCAAAACAATCCTTGCAGTAGCATCAATATCTACTACGCCACCCTTTTTTAGCCTTCCTCGGACAGTAGCAACCTTGTGAAGGAAGTCATCAACAGAAGTAAAGCTCGGGATCTTGTATAGAGTTACCAACACTGTATCTGGACAGAGGTTGAGGATCTCCTTAACTGCAAAGTTAAGAACAAGCTAAAATATTACCGACAGCCGTCTCATACAGCATGATATAGGTAACAATAACAGAGAGCGAGGTGGACCTACCAGGACCAACAGGATCCTCCAATTTTTCGATTCTTTTGCAATTTCGAAGAGCAATTGAAGCATCATTTGCTGAAGATTTAAGCATCACAACACCAGGGCAGTCCAATAACTTAACGTTTTTGTCCAAATGAACCTCTTGCATAGATCGTGTCAACCCTGGAGTGGCTCCAACATTGACAACGTGGGATCTTTTCAAGCTATTAATTATACTACTTTTACCGACATTTGGTAGCCCTATAATCCCCACGGTGATAGATTTCTTGATCTGCATCCATACGATTAATAGGAATAAGAAGTGGTTAACATCGTATGCACTCAATAAAAATAGGCTGCCAATCACATAATTATAAAAGTGAACTCATTATTGCAATTTTGAGAAATACCTCATGACTTCTTGAGTAATTTTTCAACAATTTAATAAGCGTTTCAGCCCCTAGACAGTCACTTGTTTGGAGAAGATTGGTATTCCTCCCAGCCTTACCAGCCTTTGGGGCTGATTTCCACCCAAGATTTGATTTCTGTTCTTGGGTACTGGATTTAAAGGCAACTGCAGGTAATTCCTCCCTGAGATACTTGAGCCACTTTTCCGCAGCCTCCCGAGGAACAAGATCTGCAGTGTACATAGGTTATGTATAGTTGTTAGAGGAGTGTATTCAACACGATTTCTACAAATACATATAAATAGAGAAGATTTTCATGAAATCCGAAGACACCGAAAAACAAAATACAAATATCGATGTATGATGATACAAAGTTCACAATTAACAAAACATACAAAGATCGTTCAAACCAAGCAACCGACTGATACAACACCAAAGAATTAGAATTCCTGCTACCAAATTACGAACTTCATGAAGAAAATTAGAAATCTCCAAATGAAAGCATACCTATTTTATTTAGGAGGAGAACAAGACGTTTATCAGGGCCGGCACTCAAAACCATCTTTTCCATGTCAACACAGCGAGTGCCAAGGGGGTCACGGGCATCAAGAACCTCCAGTATGACATCAGAAGCCTCGATAACTTTTACTAACTCCTTGTAGAAAGCCTTCTCTGTATTGTCTGCAATAAAGTTCAAAGAGCAGGTGATTCGTGAACTGCACATAAAGAGCTCAAGCCCAAAGAGAACAAAAAAAACTCCCAACCTCAAAACACGGTATAACAAAAGGTCCTCCACATACCTACTTTCCTAGTAACACTTGGGGGATTCTCATTCTTCTCCTCCTCTCCATTTCCTTTCATATCTTCATCATCCAGAAGTCCCAACTTTCTCTTCTGAGCCTACACAATCACAAAATGTTTACAATATATATAAAATCAGACAAGAAAAAGCTACCAAAAGTAGCTGTTTGAGCCAATTAAACATGAAGCTGATAACTACACATAGCGAACATACAAGCTAAACCAATCCTCGCCTACACAAACAGATATAACTATATGCATATAGCTAAACTAAATAACAAAGATTTCAAAAGGGAAGTATTGATTTTACAAAAGAGGATGACAATTAAGAAGAATATCAGAAACAAGCTAGACTAAAGAATAACAGAGATAACTATATGCACATAGCTAAACTAAACAAGATAAAGATTGCAAAAAGGCAGCACTCGAGCTAAGTTGGTGCATCGATTAAACAAAAGAAGGGGATAATGAAGAACAATATCACATACCCTCTCCTTCCGAGCCGCTTTCTTATCCTCAAGCTCCTGAATTGCACGTTCGCGGCGAACCTCAAGGGCCTTGAGCTCCTGCTCCTTGAAAGGCCAGTCATTGGGGATGCCGGGATCCTTTTCAACCTTGGACTTTTTGTTGATTCCCAATTTCTTGGCCTCTTTAATTTTCTTCTTCTGGTGCTCCTTAACCTTCCTTATAATCTTGTACTTCTTCCTCAGCGGCACCCTCTTGCTCTTGCTCTCTGTTCCACGAATTCATCCAATCAATCAAATATTAATACAAAGAGGCCGTGAATTGATTACACAGCAGCGAAAAATTGAATCTTTTTACTTACTTTTGCTCTTCTTCACCATGTTGACGTTAAGCAGAAGGGAGAGAGGGGGGCAGAGATAAAGGGGGAGAAGTAGGGTTTAGGTTACAGCACTTATAATACACGGGTCGGGTCATATGTAAAGTGGGTCGGGGCAAACGAATCTGTAGACTGTAATACACGGTCGGTAAATGTGAAGATAGTGGGCCGGATATTTTGGCAAAATGAGCTCGATTCGATTCGGTTTGGTGGGCTGGCCCGATTTGGATTAAGTTGGGCCTAGTTATTTAAGTTTTATATGTTTCATATTGTATTGGGCCCACTTAACACGTACAAATATCTGGGATTCCATAATCTTTATACTATAAAATATTTTCGGATTGGATTGGATTTCATATTTTCAGGTGCGATACAAATTCAGGTCGAATCAATTTGATTCATATTTACATAAAAATTCGATGAGTTTGGGTCATGGTCGGCCTAGCCCGATTGTACATGTCTTACTTTTAGTTAGAACCGTCACAATTGGCTCGTCGAGCCAAATTAAGGAGCTCAAAGTAGTTTTGATTTGAGTCGTTGAATATTAGCACGCTATATCAAATTGGTAAATTTGAAATTAGAGTTGTGTTGAACTTCAAAAATATAACTTTAAAGATATTCGGGTGGTCCTCTGAAAAGGAATGCACGACTAAACTTAGTAACATGAAAATTACATATTAAAGATATGTTTACTTTAAGTGATAAATTAGATTAATAAAATATATAATTAAATATTTGAAAGATAAAATTATTAAATTATTTAAAATTAAGAAATATATCATTTTTCCATCAAAGTAGAACTAAATTAGTTTTGATTATTTTTATCACTTTATTATAACATGCAAAGTAAAAGTTACGTAAATGTAAATAGTGAATTTAACTAATAAATCTTGATGCTGTGTACTCAACCTAAGGTGTTGGGATAGAAATAACGCTAGTTTAGTGGCAATTGAAATTAAATAAAACCAACGTATCTTGAACGTTTAGCAATTCTCACTACACAAATTTGAGGAAAAAATTAATTGCATTTAGACAAAGATCTATGAAGCCGACAAAGAAGAAGCCAAACGAAATCGGCCTTGTCCAAATATTACAAACTTATAGTCACCATTCCTAATCACCACTCCTAAATCCAAGCAAGTATCCAACACAACGTTGCATTCTATGCAAAATGTGTTTTATTTAGTAACTTGGAGCTTCATCACACGCACACACTTCTTCCTTTATAAACCACTATAATTAATTCTTGTCCACACTAAGTGTATTCCCACATTATTTGGTGCCTTAAAGGGGAAAGAAAAATGGGTGCAAATCTATGCTGCCTAAGTGGCACTAAACCCAAGAAATCAAGATCCAAGAAGATGCAAAAAATGCACTCATTTCCACTCAACATAGAGGTGCATGAGCATAGAGAGATGATGAGCAAGGTGACTTTGAAGGATTTGATTGATGCATCCCCCATTCTCAACATGGCTGCATCACTCGACGGTGAGTGCAGAGAGACGGGTTATCGTGTCGATATCGTGTCGATAAAGAGGGAGATGGGGTTGGAGACAACTTCCTCGTTTGGTAGAAATGTTGAGCATAGGAAGATGAAGAAGAGAGTGAGTTTTAGGTCTCCACAAGTGGCTGATATAGTAGTGCTGTCACCTGTTATATATGGGTGACTCTTTTTTCTTCTTTAGGGGACTTGTTATATTGCATATGTATGCAGTGTGTTTTGAGTGTTATATATGTGGCAATGTGTGTATATACATACTATAGATTATATGAATGCATTTTTCCAAGAGAAGTAGTTTTTTGTTTGTTTATTTCCTTTTATTTTCTAGGCACTTCATGTTGCAAGAAAATTAAAGAAGTTTGTTTAAACCATTACTTTTGGCCTAATTTTGCCTCGTATAATTAACAACAATTTAATTAATAGCAATAGTTGAATTAAGCAATAATCAATATATACAAAATCAATCAATTTTTGTTAATAATCGAGTCAAAATGAATAACAATTTAATCAGTATTAATTAAGGTAACTTATTGCATGTAAAAACACTCTTTAATTTTAATCTTATAGGTATACAAATATATTTAATTAAAATGACGATAAACGTTTGAATTAATGTTTACCTTTAACTCATTAAGATTGGAATTTACTCTTCAATTTTATTATAAATGTCATATTTTAATAATTTAACCATTTTTAGTGATAGATATTATATTTTTTTAAATTTAGTCCAAAAACTCATTATATCCACAAATTTAGTGATAGATAAAATTTATCCATTTATAATTTTTTAGCATAAAGATCACGAATTATATTGTTAATACATTTTTTATATAGTATTAATTGTATGAATGCATTTAATATAAAATCGCAAATGTAATTTAATTAGTATTTATAGTATAATTGGATTATGTATTTAAGAAAAAAATTGAGGAAATTATTACTAATATTTTGCAGCTGAATATTTTCTTATCTTTCGTTTTCAGAGCTAAAGAGAGTGAGATTCCAAATGTTTCACATGGGAAATTAGGTTCGCACACTCCCAATCTTCTCCTCCACCTCTCAAAACCCCTTCAGTCTCTCTTCTATTCTCACTGCTTCGCTTGATTCTTGCAATTCTGTCATGGTTTGACGAGCCAGAATCTCGTTTGAGGGTAACATCTCGTTGACTTTTGATATGCATTTTATTTTCTTTACGAATTAAAGCATCATTTGCCAATCCAGATTCATGGAAGTTTTCTGATTGTTTCGTCATGTGGAATGAAATAGCTTTCTATGGGGTTCAGGTGCTGGTGGGTAAATGTAGAGCTCATTTCCTTTTCTAATGTGATAATGGAGAGCTCAAATTGAACATTTTGAACATTGCTTACATTTGGCAGCATTTTTGTTCATGTTGTAAGCTACATGTTTTGAATTTGTTCATGTAATGCTTTGTGTTATAAATCCCACGATTTATTTGGTGAAAATAGTTGATGCAGATTGTTTTGGAATGTTTTTAGTAGACTTAGAAGAGTGTTGGATCACTGAAACTCCTATTTCTTGTTAGTTGTATGAATCTGTTTTCTATTCAGCTGTGGGATTTCCAAAATTGTCATCACATTTTGGGCTTTGGCTATGAAAATGAACAGGCAGTTACCAATTTGTATAACGAAGAGATGAGCTACTCCTTTTATCGCATCTTAATGTTGGGAAATGGGCTATTTTGTTTTAGGTTAACTATTCAGCTAACCAGAACTTGTTATAAGATGGATTTGAGCAACAGTTGAGCCATTTTCTTGACCATAAAGCATCATTATTTAGTGTGTAGTGCAATTCTTGACGGTTATTTGAGCAACAGCTGAGGATTTTTCTTTTTCTTTTATAGGTGCTGATTTGAAACCTCTTGCAAATTGAGTGTTTTTCTTGGTGTCTATAAGCTAGAAAAGGATGTCCCTATAGCTTGTAAGATACTCACAAATGGCAGAATATGTTGCACCGAATGTCAGGCTGCAAGTTCACAGTACGATCTTAGATGAGTGGATTTGTCTGCCAAAAACCTTCTATCCCCCAGCCAAAAGGTTTGACCTTCTTACTAGTTACTTGATTATATTGTAATATTCATAACATCTTGGTAGCGAGTTGGAATGGTTCACTTCATCTGTTCATCATAGTAACATCACCATTAATATGATAAACTCTACTTTATTTTATTGGGATCTTGATCAACCAGTTTTAAATTGTAAATTAGATGTAAGGAATGGGGATGCTAGGTTGCTTTTGGTCATATGTCATGTAGTTTTTCCCAATGTATAAATTATAATGAGTACATATGAGACCGTAATGCTGAGAAAGAGAGAAAAAAAAACAGAATATAAAGGGGGAAATATGGGACTGTTAAATTACTTGTTCCATTAATAGCTTCTCTGCTGCTAAAAGGAATTGCTTAATATTTCCTCTCCATCTCTACTATAGGGGCTCCTGTTATGGAAGTCAGAATGTTAGACGGTTATCTTCTTGCAAGATGATTTCTCCTCAGCTAAAAGTCCTGAATGGAAGTCAAAGGCAGAATATTACAAGGTGTTGTCACTTGAATATCCTAGCCAATGTTGATGCTGCAGTTGTAGCTACTTCTGACTGGGTTCCATTCATCGATCAAGTTCTCCTTTTAGCAAGTATAACTCTTTCATATATGGCTGGAGTAGTTCCTTCTGAGAAATTACCATTTAATGCTCAAACAAGCTTACCACTTTCTGATATGATCCCTGAAAACTCATCCTCCTCGGGTAGGTAAGGAAGGTTAGTGGATGAAAACTCATTATGGTTGTGCACACAACTGTAGAAGCAATTTACTCATTGGAATTTTTTTTATTTTGAGATATTATTTTTTTATTTGATTGCAGCTCAGTGACAAATGATGATGAGGTTTGGTTGCAGTTTGCCTGGGATGTCGTGAGAGACAAGTTAATGGATTCTTTATCTGCTAGTAGTAATGTAAATCTTAGTGAAAATGTCGGGAAATTTGAACAAAACCCAGCAAAACAGCCTTCAAGCTTATCTGCTGTTTCTGAAGGTCCTAGAGTAAGATTGCTCTGGAGATCATTTCAGTGGCTCAAACAAGAGGCAAGCATTTTGTTTAAAAATGTCTTAGTGCTTTCATCATATTGTTATAAAGGGAGATGTTTTACTATGCCTATTCATGGTTTTATATAAGCTTCTCCTCTAAAATCATGGTACAAGGTAATAATGGGAGTTCTCTTAGATCTTTTCTTTTCACCCACTATACTGGCATCTATGGAGCATGTGCTCGTCCTGGGTCATAAGGGAGAGAATTCAGCGAAGCTACATATATTTCCTTTGGTTTCCATGTCATTACTTCTATATTGTTCTTCTTCTACCAGTGAAGGATTAAACTTCTATTTTTCAGGTGACCAATATCTCTGTCAACTCTACTGCAAAATCAACAAATGATTTCATGTCTGTCTTTGCTGAAACTGTTCAAAACTCCTGCCGCCCTCTATGCATGGCTTGGCTTGAAGAGGAGATTCATCTCATCTCCAGGAAACCTGACAAGGTATGTTTATGTGATGTTTCGTCTACTAGTTATATTGAGTATTTGAAAGGAACTAAGAATATATTCCATAACTATCATTTCTTTAACGTCATCTCTGTCAGGAACTTCTTTCTTTGGCAGAAAGTAAGCTTAATGGATATGATAGCGTAATTCAAAATATCAGAAAGTCAGGCAAGGAGGCTCTGTATGCAGAGTTGGTATATGCCCTTAACTTTGGTTCTTCCAGGTAAAAGGGTCAATGAGTCTTCATATTTTCTTGCCAGTTCATTTCTTCTATTTGGCTGCATTTCATTATGAACCCATGGAGACATGTTTCTTTAAGATGTATTCTCTCTCTTTCCCCGGCATAAACAATTTGAAGTAATATAGATTTTTTTGGAAGGAATTACAGTTTTGAAACCTTCATGATCCTCCATGAGTGTGCCAAAATTGAGTTCATTGGCTATATCAGTTTCAGAATCTTGTAGATCTTTCTCAATATTCTTCTTGTATCGTTTTCTAGTTCGTGAATCCTGAAACCATGATTAAGGGCTAGCACAAGAAGGATGATTTTGAATTTATATCTCAAATGCTTATTCAAGACAGTATTAGCATGCTAATACATGATTCTCCAGAAAACCCTTACCTTTACCTATTCACCGACAGGAAAGATGGATACTATAGTTCTAGCTTGTTCATCCAGCATGGAGTTGCCATATTAGAGGATTTGGTGATTACGTTAGCAGATGGCATTGCAAGCATGTATTTGGAGCTTATTTCTGTGGATAGTAGCTTGTCTAATGAAATGAACAACCTCGGTTTGAGCTTGTGTACCCTCTCCACCAGAGCACTTCAGAGATTGCGCAATGAGGTATTATACCTTTATATGATTTTGGAAGTGCTGGGTTTTTAAAATTACTGAAATACGATTCTGCTTTAGTTCGTATCTTGTTTTACATATCATGGAAGGCAAATGTCCTCTGGTTGACAGGTGGCATTGAACCAATGGTTGCATCAAAACATGGCTGCAGTGGCATCTATGTATGAAGATCGATTTGACCTTTCAATACTTGAAAGTCAGCTTATTGAGTCCAGAGGCAATGAGACTGACAAGTTTGGCTGGTTAAAAAATATCAGTTTTATGAGATCAAACCCCATATCATCATCACTACGTTATGTTACCATCAGCAGCATATCAATATCTGCTAAAAGGACCAAGGAATTGAGGGCCTTGATTGGGTGGTACGTTCTACCCTTTACTTGTCGTTTATCTCTTTGATAATAAAGCGATTCCCTTTATGGCATAGTGAAGAAAACTAGAAACCTTTACAGTATTTCATGGAGGTTCTTTATTATGTTGGAAGAATAGTTTTGCTGATGAGTATTTACTCTGGTTCCTTTCACCAATTTCTTATTCTTGACTGCACCCTATAACACGTTGAATGACTCCATTTTTGCATCTTCCTTCACCCAGCGATGCAGACATGAGAAGCCAACTTCCAAAAGTTCCATCTGAACACTTTATTTTCTATTGCAGGAGGTACTTCTTCAGTCTCTTCCTTGAACTGTCCGACATCACCATGCCGATTGTTAAAAAGCTTGTTGCAAAAGCCAGTGAAGCCATTTCGTTCTTCCTTGTCTGCTTGATAGGAAGGTCTCTGGGACTAATCTATTCTGGAATTAGAAACTCCTTACGACTGAAGTAAACTATAAATCTGCCAGGTAGTCGGCTGAGTATCTGTTTGAAATTTCCCTAGTTAATTTGATTAATGAGAGGATGAAAACCCATTCGACATCCCTGGATTATTCAAATTCTTTAAAGGCTCTTTAAACCGATAATCGCCTTAGATTTTGTTTCAAGATGTAAAGCTTGAGTTCCTGCAATTTGACTGTATTTGCAGCCAAATCTTCCTCTATTTTCCAATTAGTTAGAAGATTCCTTGGGAAACCTCTTTATGTTTCATACATTGCCATGATTTATAGTTCCATCTGTTCCTATCACATTGCAACAAGAGAACACTATTATATGACTCAGATTACAATATTAAGAGCTTGCTGTTAGATTAGAGCCTGAGCTTGAGTATTACACACTTGCATAGTTGCATATAGGTCAGAAGATTGCTGCCTGTTCTTTAGGAAAGGTTTTGGACTTGTTACAATGAACTGAGTTTAACCATATATCTTAAGTAGATAAATAAACATATATACATATATTATGATTCCTTTTTTGATTTATTTACTACCCATAATTTGATTATTGGATAGAGTGAGCAGAGAATGGAATATTGGGCCTAAAGGAAAAGTAATTCCAGTAAGCCACTCACTCTCACTCCATGCAGCTGAAAGCTACTTTCCTTTGACTGTAAAGTTGTTGTCAAGGTAGTGATAATAGATTGCAGTATAATGCTATTTATTTATGTATTATTCTATTAATTTCTAAAGACTAATTTCCCATCTATTATTACACATAATAGTTTGCATTTATGCAAATTTAATAAGATCCTTATCTTATTTGCTAAGGTTAGTTTACTAATTTAATATATATATATATATATAATTAATTCTGACTGTAAATTATATAAAGATGAACGGTTCAAATCAATTCCTACTTTATACATAAGGATGGGTTCTTATTTGATCTAATTCCAATATATATAGATATGTGTTTGTATTTAAATTATATGTTTTGATATAAGATAAAGAGACTCTTCAAAAATGCAGTAACACCTATTATTTAAAACATATAACATTAATGTGTGACACATGCCATTTAGCTAGTATATATAAGTATTAAAATGGAAGTGTAAATATTGCTTAATGCCATTACCAAAATGTGATTTACTTTCATGGTTTTGTACATTAAATTCTGGTCAAAATCTAACAAAAAAATTACAGATTTTGTTACTGTCGAAAAAAGATTTCTCTTTGAGTTCCAAATTATTCTGTGATTACTTGGTTTCTGCCACTGTCTTGAGGTGTTATGAGCAAGCAAATCCAAAGGGAAAATTTTCTTTTATTTTTAAAGGTTAATGAATCATGATCAATATTTAATTATACTGTGTAAAGCAATGGTGGGGAACATGGGAAAAGGACATGCAATATAGGCAAATAATAATTCTTTCTAAAAGATCAGAAAAACAAAAGTACATTTGAGATGATAATCCTTTTATTTAGGGCCCCACCAATCTTTACACGACATGAATATCTTTCTAAAGAAACTTCTTCAATTTCATTTACTCTAATCTTTAATCGATCCCTTGTTTCCCAATTCTCTATAAAGCAAGATTGGAGACTCATCTTGTGCCTCTTTGATAGGGTAAGTTTTACATTATATAAAGGGGAGAGACACAGAAAAAGATATCAAAGTTTGCAGATTATAGAACATCAAGAATGCCCTCCATTTAAGTAATCTTTTAAAAAAATGGCACTTTTGGTTGTTAGAAAACTCGATGCGACGGGCTTGACTCGACCAACATATATGTCATTTCCAAAATAGGGTTGTAAACTAGCCGAGCCAAATCGATTACTATCCGGCTCAACTCATTTAGAATATTAGGATCTTCGAGCTTAGCTCAAGCTTTTCACATGTTGTTCGAGCTCAACTCAAAATGCAATTATCGAGTTTGAGTTCAACTCGTGAGATGCTCGATGAGATTATTTTCGAACTCGGGCTTGGCTGAAACTCGAGCTTGAATTCAAGTATAAATTTTTTATTTTTAAAAGTTAGTTATTTTAGCCCAAGGCTCAAATTGAATGTTTGTCGTTAAAGGCTCGTGAACATGCTCGATAATATGCTTGTGAATAAACAAACTCAAACATCGGGCTCGAGTTCGACTCAGTTGCTCGTTTACTATCGAGTCGAGCTCTTAACAAGCTTTTCCTAAACCGAATTTCAAATAGCTAGAGTAGCTCTATTCATTTATAGCTCTGCGGCCCCTACTCCTAATGGGGTATTGTAACACAGTGAGTTTTCCATTAAAAGGAGCAATGTTGAAAGATTTGAAATCTCAACTTCCATAGGCGGTTTTGGGTAAAACTAAATGAGGAGAAAAATCAAAGTTGGACCACCAATGAACAATGAAGGTAGATGATTATCATTACACTAAGCATGAACTGGCATTAACTTGTCTCATTAAGAAGCAAAACAGTTGATTAAAAAGTGATGGGACATTTTGAATCGAAAGATTAATCAAGGAGAAATAAAAGTGGCATAATTATAGGGTAGATCAATAGTCATTATCACTACAATTTGCCTTTCTTGAACTCTAATTACATCCCCACTCTTTAATAATACTACTATAATTGTTATATTTCCCTAGAAAGGCATACAAGAGCCTCAGAAGCATGTGTTAATTAATTATCTCTTTTGGGACTATCAATTTCCTATTCTTTTTTCTAATCCATGATTATGTCTTTAAAAAATCAAGAAAATTTGTGCACATGCATAGTAATTAATTTTTTTAAATTATACATTTGGAGCAAATTAATTAATTTATAGTGCCATATAGCTTCTTTTATAAAAAGAGTAATTAATTGATACTAAAGGGCCTTTTACAGTGGCTAACATTTTTTTAGAATTACAAAAAATACATTATATATAATGTGTGTGTATATATATATATATATTACAAATAAAAGTAAAATAAAAACAAATATAAATTTTATAGAAAGAACTTTACTGGAGCTAATTGTACCAGAATTGAAGTGGAATAATATGGGGTCATGCCTAGTTAATTTTTTCATTGAGAGTGCTTTATTACTTTAGTGAAAGTAGCACTGACATAAATTTAAATGTTGGGACAATTTACTATTCATGTTGAATAATAAAACTATAAAAGGCGACGTGGTTTAGGTTATAGATTTATTTTAGATTTGTTAGAGGTGAATTATTGTTAAATTATATTTAGTAGATGGGATTGTTGATGATAAGACAAGAGCTACGTGGGCACAAGATGTTTTTATTTTAAAGGATTAATGAACATGCATATTATATAGATCATTACTTACAATTAATTGTCCTAAAAACCATAAATATATTGGAATTGAGATTTTGCATGCAAATAATTTTTTTTTACCTATAAATGTATATGATATTTCATCTTGATTAGATGTATAATGTTGTATATTTAACTATTTACATGACACTCATTATTTTATCTTATCAACTTTTTTTTATGTATTTTGATTTAGATTTAGGTACATAGCTTATTCTTTTCATTTTTTTTATATATTCTTATCCACATTTTATAAATAGATTATGTCTATTTTCACATCTAGAATTTACATAGACAACGTGTACTACTGTCAAGAAATAAGTTTGAATATATTATTTCTAAAAAGGTTGGATCTAAATTAGAAACATTAAAAATATTCATAAATAAATAATGTTGGTCGACAACTTATACACGAAATTAAAGATAATGACTTCATATAGTTTTCCATAATTGCTTATTTTGCTTACCTCAAATTGTTGAAATATTTGGCAAAATAGTTTGAAAATAAATGCACATATTATCAATGTTTTTCATGGTGTCTTGTCCCAAAAAGTTGATTTACATTTCCTAATTTTTGGGTGACTAAAAAGCAATGATGTTTATAATGATAATGTAATGAGATCTTCTCCTTTGACTTTAGACTCAAATTGTCGAAAATTTTGAAGAATATGCACATGGGAGTTGGTTTATCTAATTTGTTGTAAAATTATGGGATGATTTACACGTTATCTTTAATTATTTTCTTATTTTATTGATATTATATATATATATATATATATATTTGTTCACAATTGAATTATATATTCTTGTAATTGCTCGTGTACACCATAAATTTCAAGAAAATTTAACTGCATTAATTTAGTTATGATTTTGATCTTGACAAGGCAAAAGGATAAGGAGCAAGTGTTTCACATGGATTATATTTAATTGAAGAATATATGTTTAAAATGTTAATATATATTTGAGACCCTCTATTTTACTTCTTGGTATATATATCACTTATATTATTCTATTACAGTAATGCTCCACCGCCCGCGGCGGGCACATCTTAATGTGCCCGCGGCTGATGTGGCAATGCCACGTCATTGCCACATCAACATGTGAGTTACTATATTTTCATTTATTTGTTAAATTTATTTTTTATTATTAATTTTTATACCAATGAACCCTAGTCGGAAGTGATAATTAATAAAAAAAATATTAAGAATTTAATATATATCTACATGGCATGCCACATCATTCGTGGACGCATTAACCCCGCCCGCCGCGGGCGGATGAGCATTTTCGTATTCTATTATTCATTATTATTCAATTTAAAGTTTCTCGTACTTTTTTTTATTTTACAATTGTTATTAATTAGGGTTCATATACTTTATCTCATTTAATATTCACAGATTTTCATTTGATAGGAAATAATTAAAGAATAAAAGGTAATAATAAAAAATAAAAACAAGTGAAAAAATTGTGGTGGGGCCATGGGGGAGACAAGAACTTAATTAATTGTGCATATTCTACAAACCATATATGCATTTCTATCAACTTTACTTTTTTTCTTCACTTGTGATTTGATTTAATTTACTCCTCTTAATTACATTTATTTATTTACATTATCAACTTAATTCGTCAAGATATGCCACCAATAATTCTTCCCTTTTTAGTGAAAATCAAATATGATAGTTTGTTGGTTATATATATTAATTCCGTATATATATATATGTGTGTGTGTGTCTCTTTTAAGAGCATATATTTTTCACCAATAATTCTTTTTACTTACCTCTAAATCTCTAATTAATATTATCTCTTTTTTCTCTCCACCTATAGAAATATGACAAATAGGTATATACCCAAAATAATAAAATTTTAATATTGCTACATGTCACCATTTTTGGAGACAATAAAAGATGTCATTAATTGAATTTAGCAATATGTAGAAGATCGATCTGATTTGGAATTTTATAGCAATTAGCCAAATTTGCACCAAATTAATTTAGCCTTATTGGAACCTTACTGAAATTGCTAACAGCCCTTTTCTTCCTTTTTTTTTTCCTTAACCCAAATAGGCAAATAGTAGTATATATTTCACAAAGAAATTGTAACGTCTCGGACCCGCGGTGAGAGAACCCCTACAACTGCATAATGAATTCACTAAATCTTTTTGAATCATCTTTAAAAGGTTGCATTTATATTTTACTGTAAAATTATTTTTAAAAAAATAAAAATTTTCTATTATATTTTATTATAAACAACTCAACA
This sequence comes from Leonotis leonurus, assembly GCA_026898415.1. Lineage (NCBI taxonomy): Eukaryota > Viridiplantae > Streptophyta > Magnoliopsida > Lamiales > Lamiaceae > Leonotis > Leonotis leonurus. Next base: position 641,856 of record JAPKLX010000157.1, on the reverse strand, counting down.
CTAATACTGCTAACATTATTATGAGTACTATTGCACATTACAAAATGAGACGAGAGGGGCTATTTGGTAAAGAAATTAAAGAAAATATTTATATAGGAATCAAACAAGCTTCATAGTGAGCCATACAAATCCAGAACCAAAAAAGTGGGGCACCAAAGTCAATGTCCACATTTTGCAGCCTTTCTTTCACAAATATTCACACACAAATATTCATATATATTATTCTTCTAATCTTCCATGCTAAGCTACTTTTCTTTTTCTTCACCAAAATGTGTATCCTATTTCAAAACTCCCTTTTCCACACCCCACTTTAATTCACCCTCATCAAATTATATTCCTCTCATTTTCTTCCCCTTTGCCTTTGTTGCCTTGTTTTCTTCATTCCATTCTTTCTTCTTGGTTAATGGATATTGATTTCTCCTTTGCTATTGGGGGGTGTAGGTTTATTTTCCAAAATCTTGCATGGCAAAGAAATTAAAAACCAATTCTTCTTCTTCCTTTTCTTCTTCTTCATCAATTCTTGAAATCCTTACAAAGTCTCACCACCTATTTCTTGTGTTCATGGGCTTGCTTTTGATCCTTGCAGCACTTGTGAACTCCACCATGGATATTAATCCTTCAAAACCCTCTTCTTCAAACATGGCTTCAACCACTCTTCCCTCACATGCAGCAACCCTTTTTGCAGATTCCTCCTCCTCTTCTTCTGCTGCAGAAACAAATGGTTTTCGCCCGAAAAAGAAGGAGAAGGGCGAAGATCGTAGATCGAAGAAACGAAGCGAGTTCGAAGCTGGTGATCATGAAGTCCCAAGTGGGCCAAACCCTATTTCAAATAGGTAAAGTTATTAGATTGGAGGGTTTCTATGGGGATGAAGATGAAGAACAAGTTCATTTTTGTTGTTTCTTTTTTATAGTTTCCTAATGCTTGTTTACATATCTATATATATATAATGGATCTCCATTCTCTCTCTCTCTCTCTTTGAAGACCATTGATACTGCTTCTTGTGCTCAGTGAAGTTTGTTACACCTTTTTTTATTTCTTTTAATTTGTAAACTTTTGATGTGATTTCTTTAGATATGTATAGCTAGAGGATTTATATATATACCCATATTTATATATGTTATTTGTTGATGTTGCTGCTATATATTCTGATGATGATGATGGTATTATTTGTTGAATTTCAGAATATTTTAGTTTGATTGTTTTCTAATCGATCCATCTCTGATTTATTTTATGAAGTGTTTGATTTTACTCTTTTTGTTCCCAAATATTGTTCTATTTTAAAATTTTAGAGTTGATCTGTGATAAAATTTTATAAATTTCACTCTTATAATTTAATTTGAATCAATGTGATACTAATTAATTGTTCAAATGCATTTGTCATGGTATTTAATAAAGTTATAAATAGAATTTTTACGTATATAACTTAGTAGAATGAGACATTCAAGAAAATCGGAGGGAATATATGTTTAGTTTAAAGTGGCAGTATTGATTCTTTCTCAAAGTGAAGCATTCAAGCATATATATATAGTTCTTGTAAATATATATGCAGGCTGAATGAGGAGAAACATGAATTTCTAGTTCTTGATTTTTATGAGTTTCATTTAGGGTTTTGGAATTTATATGTAGTATAGGGATTTTAGCAATATATCTATTAATTCCAATTAAAATTTAAATTCTATTAATGTTAATTAAATAATTTTATAGAAAATGAGGGGGACAATTACTAACTAAAGCTAGCCAATGTAGTTTAGTGTACGTCCATCAAGCTATTTGTGAATTATTTCGAGCTCAATCAATAAAAGTTTGTTCAATATTCGTTCATTCAATAAATGCACCGAACTGAGTCTCAAACTAGACTCGAATTTTATTTCGACAGTAATGATATTCGATAAAAAAAAAGCTCATAAACAAGTTTGAATTATATAATTTTAATGAACTAAACTTCTAATAGTTCACTAATTTCTTTTAACGAGCATATTTTCAAACTTATGAAACGAGACAAACTTCAAATAATTCATGAACACTTTAATGAGTTCGAACACAAATATTTAACGAATTTAAACGGAGTTTGAACTCGGGATAAAGTACATTATTAAATCAAATAATAAACAAATTGAGCTCGTATTGAATTCAAGCTTGAGTTTTATCTATCAAGCCTAGTTTACAAAATTCAAAAATGTCTTAAATCATACACGAGTCTAATTTACAAAACTCAGAATAGAATTCGAATTAAATTTGATTTTTCAAATTTTCAAACGAGTCAAATTCGTATCTACATTATTACATTATTCAGTTGGATTGATGCAATAATTATGATGTACCTTATGCAATTAAGGGGGAAAAAAATCTTAATGGTGTGTGGAAAGTGGATGGTGGAGTGGCAGAACTACTTTTGTTGTTTTGCCTGGATAGTCATTTGAATGGCTTTCAACTTTGCTTTTGTCTTCTCAAAGAGAGCATCCAATAAAACTAAAGTTGATATATAATTGATATGTACAAAAAGCTACCTATTATCACTCCATCATTTCATAATCACCACTTATAGTTACTTAGCTTTCATTCTATTAATAAACAATGTATACTAATATTTCTTGAAATCATTGAAGGATCATAATTAGGCTCTAAATATAACTTTTATAAAATGGTTAAACAATAGTATATAATTAGATGGTTCAATGTTCTATATTGAGATTTTTATTATTTTACTGGTTATTTTTATACAGCTATGCACCGCAAAAAAATATATGATTATCGACGAATATATGAATTTATTTATTACTAACTTGAAGATCTTTATTACAAAAAACTTAAACATAATGATTTATTTGAATATATTTATTGTGAATTTATATACTACTTGTGGAATTTGTTGTGCCCCTATTTAGAATGATGATGCTTTTAAATTAATTCTTCCAAGATCGGAATGTATTTTTCAAGATAATGGATAAATTAATATTTATGCAAGTTTTGAATAATCTGGGCTACATTCTACATGAACTAAATTTCAGTACAACTATTCAATTATAGATGGGCCTTTTTGGATTATCAATGATATAGGCCCATATGGGAAATAATTAAAGTTTGAGGTTTTTGTGATATATATTTCTCATTTTAATGTGTTTTTACTCTACTATGAATTATTTCTTCTTATTCTTTATGTTCAAATCCAGTTTCTCCTATTTCATATTCATAGTAAAGAATCAAAGGCTTTGATCCTAAATTGTGAAAAATATTTCATATACATAGTAATGAGTCCAAGGCTTTGATCCTAAATTGTGAAAAATATAAGCAAGCAACAAGTCAACTCAAGTCAAATACTATTCGTCTCAATTTGTTTGGAATATTATATTATTCGAGTTCTGCTCAAACTATTGGCATATTATTCAAACTCAATTAATTATCTAATTATCAAGTTCGAACTCAGCTTATGCTTACTCAATAATATTGTTATAGAGTTTGAAGTTTGTTCATTTGAAAATTTGTATTAATAGTTTTTCGAGTACAAATTCGTATAAAAATTGTAATCTAACAAATTAACTATTTTGACTTGATGTTTGTGTGTTGGCTCGATAGAAATTCGATTCGCAAATAGACTCAAATAACTCACGAGCTCAAATTAACATGTTCACGAATTCAGTAAAAATATCAATCTCAAGCTCGATTTATTTACTATCGAATCAGCTCCGAAGGAACGTATTTTCAAATAGCTAGTAAAGTGCTCAACTCCCATGCTTTGACAACTGTCAGATTTTAACTCCAAATTCCAGTTCAGCAACAATATGTAGAAGAGCCACGTCACCATCAAAGATGGTTAAACATCGAGCACTTTCAACCAGCAGGTAAGCACCGGGGCCCACGTGTTGTGCTGTATCAGCTGCGCTGCCACTTCACTAACGCCAAAGCTGCTCGATATTTAGCGCGCTCACACCACTACCCTTCCGAGCCTCCCATATGAATGAGTCCCCACTAGATTCCACTCCGAGCCTCACTCCAAGCCTCGCCGTATATATAGTCCCCGTGCTTGATTCCCCCTCCCGGAGCTCAGGCTCAGATCCCTACCGCTTTCCTTACCAGCTATTTTTCGGATTTACAGTATCCGATTTTTCCCCTCTTTCCTTCTCTCGCTCTAAGAATCTCATCTGTTTCCTTAATTATAATCGTTTTTTTGTTAAGTTTTTGTTGGTTATGATTTGGAGGCATTTATTGATTTCGAAGCGAGTTGATGAGTGGAGAAGTTTTTCTGATAAGCGCCGTAGCATGAATTGAGAGGTGAAGGCTTGTCGGATTATTTCGAGTGAATAAGGACGAGAGGCTTGATTGAATATTTCAGAATTGTTTGAAATCCGAGTTCCTGGTGATTCGGCGAGCTAATTTGGTGAAATTGGAAGAGCCTGCGGTTTTCTGAAGTGGTGGATTGAAGAAATAAGTATGCAACTTGACTATTTATTGTTTTGTCGAGATCTTATTCGGATTATGTTAATTTAACTGGAATTTTGTTGATTGTGCTGATAATCAAATATTAAAGTCAGGGTTTTGATCGGGATCTTGCATGGATCTTAATTGCTGAGCTTGATCTATCCTAGTTGTAAGTTTGTGCGCAAAGTTAGGTTTTTTTTTTGTTTGATTTTTCCCTTTCGAGCTGAATAAGTTTTCTGATTAAATTGCATTGGCAAATGATGTCGATTACATCTTTCCCAAGGTACAATTGCGTGGTGTCAATTCCCGGAGAAGAGAATCATGGCTCAGAGTAATTGGGAAGCGGATAAAATGTAAGGACTCTCGCATATTTAGTCCAATAGATAGGAGCCTTTAGATTCCTAAAACGTGGTAAGCATATATAATTTTTTTATGTTTATCAACCTTTGGATTGAGAATAATACTTTATTCCAATAGACAGGAGCCTTTATCAATGCCTAAAACCTCGGAAGCTTCTTTTTTTTATACCAGTTACTGTTTTCTGCTCAAAACTTTGATGGCTGCAAATAATTTCAGTATAAAATCTATTTTTTTCTGTTTACTAAGAAGCACTTCAGATTAAGGCTTACATTTTATATACTATTTGTCAGGCTTGATGTATACATTCATGACTATTTGTTGAAAAGAAAGCTGCATAATTCTGCGAAAGCTTTCATGACTGAAGGAAAAGTTGCTACGGACCCTGTGGGTAAGGGATTTGTTAATTACTTTATGCGATTGGGTTAAATTTATGCTGTGCGCAGTTGGATTAGCATATTTCTGTCAATACTTTACCTAATGCGACTGCATTATTTCGTGCTGCTTGTTGCATTATGCCTTCTCATTTCAGAGATATGCATGCTCGGGATAGTATCTTGACTTCTAACTACTAGTTATGATTTTTAGCTATTGATGCCCCTGGAGGATTTCTTTTTGAATGGTGGTCTGTCTTTTGGGACATTTTCATTGCAAGGACAAATGAGAAGCATTCTGAACCCGCTGCAGCTTACATAGAGGTTTTTCAAACTATGCAGCTTTTGTTAATTTCATTATGGACTTGCATCATGTTGCTTGTATGAAATGCACCACTTAATAGATTCATGATATTTTAAACTTAATTTAGACACAACAAACCAAACAAAGGGAGCAACAACAGCAGCTACAGATGCAGCAGTTGCAACTCATGCAGCAACGCAGTGTCCAATTACAGAGACGCGATCCTAATCATCCTCCACTTGGTGGTCCCATGAATTCTGAAGGAATGATAGGCCAGCCATCTGCCAGTGTATTGGCTATGAAGATGTATGAAGAACGGATGAAGCATCCTCACCCTATGGACTCAGAGACGTCTCCAGGGCTCATTGAGGCTAATAGGATGGCTCTTCTTAAATCAGCTTCTGGTCAGCAAGGGTAAAACTGATGCAGCCAAATTCAACATCATTGAATGGAGGTTATTAAATTGATTTACATGCTTTCTTTTCCTATGGTTGATATGCAGACAGATGATACAAGGAAATTCTGGGGGTATGTCTGCAGCCTTGCAGCAAATGCAAGGCCGGCCACAAATGGCTACGGTACTTACCGACACAATATTTTTTGTTTGATACTTCCCTCTGTTCTATTGTCCTTTTCTAAATGAGCTCAACTATGTCATATTGTTATAGGATATTAAAGCGGAAGTTAACTTGGGTGCAACACAAAAATCAATGCCCATGGACCCATCATCGATTTATGGGCAGGCAATTCTTCAGTCAAAATCTGGACTTGGTGGTACAGGTAACAGTTCTGCACATTATCACTACTACGGAAACTTATTGTTTGTACCAACTTTCTATAGCTTGATTACGACCGATAGTTTTCAGCATTAAAATGGTTGACAAAGAGATGGAACATCAAATATGATTGCATGCTTAATTATATCATAGTAGCTTTTGTTTATTTATTTATTATTAATTATTATTATTTTTTGTAGTCAAGTAACAAGATCAATATTATCCAGTTTGAGCATAAATATTATGCTTGTTGAAACTATTCTTTCATCCTTCCAATTCTCTTTTGTTGATTAATAAAAAATTTATACTTGTAATTTTGTATCAGATGCAAGTTTGAGGAGTTTTAAAGGGGTAATAGTTAGTTTCTATTTTAGTCTAACCATTCTCAACTAGTCAACTAGCCAACATGTGCGATAATACATACAGCAGGCTGCTTAGAGCACCTTGTTTAACTCATCTATTCTTATATATGTAATTCTGGAAGTTCCCTCTGGGATTAATGTTTGTATTGCTGAAAGTTATATGAGAAATTTATCTTGTGGTTTCTAAATCTTTATTGCTTGTCTCAGGGTTGAATCAAGGAGTCACTGGTCTTCCACTGAAGGGTTGGCCTTTGACAGTGAGTTTTTTGTGCTTTATTTGTCTGATGATCTTTGATGTAGTACCTAGTGGAAACTCTTGAGTTCTAACGCTTACAATATAATCCAGGGAATTGATCAATTACGGCCAAGCATGGGTTTGCAAGTACAAAAGCCCAACCTGACTTCCCAAAACCAGTTCCTTTTGTCATCACAACAGCAGCAAGCACTTGCACAGGCTCAAGCACAGGGGAACCTTGGAAATTCGCCTAACTATGGGTTTGGAGGGGTACCAAGGGGTAATTTTAATGCAAAAGATGGTCAACCTCCACGAAATGATGGATCTATTTGCTCACCAGTGCAGTCAAATTCACCCAAGGTTGTTACTTTCACTCAATTTATAAACAGCAGAAACTTGACCTCTGAACTCTTCACGATGCTTAGATTGTCAATTTTTGTATCATTGCATATTGCGTCTTCTGCTAATTTCTGGCATTAGGGAATGTTGTGGGAATCTGCAAAAGCATTGAAGCTGTTTACTATGTAACAATGGGCAAACCACCATTAGCAATTATAGAATACGTTATAGTACTAGCACACTAGTTTGTGTGTGGGTGCAACCCTATTGCTGTAGGATGTAAGGATAGAAAATCATATATAATTACAATATGTTATTCTCTAGTTACTTTGTATTTTGTGTCCCAAGTCTATCTCAATTTACATGCAACATAAGTAGTTTTCTTCCCTCAGTATAAATTAGAAATAAGACTTTCGTTTCTCTGAGATGTTTATATTTTTACAGCCCTGAACAATATAACCGAGTCCCTTCGTGTTTAGTGGTACATGGTAAGTTTTTTTGTACTTTAGAATTAATATTCCTTATTCCGAGCAGATGAAAATGGGTCAAATGCAGCAGTCGTCCTCTCAACAGGATCAGTTGCAGCAGCAACAGCAACAGCAGTTGCAGCAGGTTAGTATGTTCTAGGGCACATGTCAATCCCATTTAGTAATCTGAATTTTGAATAAGTTATGGCATTTCATATGGTGGTAATTGTCTATTACTGTTCGTATTGCTCCTATTGCAAGCATCAGAACATTTACAACTATTCTTTTATCATTGTGATCCCTTGCCTTTGGCATACATCACAGACTGATGATCACTTTTCTTTGAAACAGGGCAATAGGAAAAGGAAACAACACTCTTCTTCTGGACCTGCCAATAGCACTGGTACTGGAAATACTGTAGGCCCATCCCCAGGTTCACCACAATCAACACATACACCTGGTGATGGGATGACTACTGCTAGCAGCATGCAGCATGTTAATAGCGTATCCAAGAGTATGATGATGTACGGTGGAGATGGAGCTGGTGGAATTGCATCTTCTACAAATCAACTTGTGAGATTTAGTTGTCATTAGTTACTCTATTTAATTTTCACCTAACCTTCCAGATATATTTAACCTTCATATTTGAACACATTATATATACTCAATAATTTATTTGTTCCTCAATTGGATATTATTTTTGGAGCATTTAAAGTGGAGCTCACAAAATCTGTGTTAGATTGTGTATTTGTACTGATATTTTTATTCTTTTTGTTTTTGAACAGGATGATTTGGAGAATTTTGGTGATGTTGGTTCTCTCGAAGATAATGTAGAATCCTTCTTGTCTCATGATGGAGGTGGAGATGGTAATATATATGGCTCTTTGAAGCAAAGTCTTACTGAGCATAAAACGGAGACTTCTAAAGGTGGGAAGTGACATCTAGGCATGTTCCTATCTGCTGCTTCATGCAGCTTCTATTGCTATAAGTTTCATTTTATGACTTTTTCCCTATAAATAGGTTTTTCATTTGGAGAAGTTGGTTGCATTCGAACAAGAAATAAAGTTACCTGCTGTCATTTTTCTTCGGATGGGAAGTTGTTGGCTAGTGCTGGGCACGACAAGAAGGTAGTGTAACTATGTCCTTAGAGGTTGCGTTTCAGTAAACTAGACGTGTTCCATGTCATCATTTACTTTTGCTTGTCAATGCCATTTGGTCTCTGGATTTCCTAATCTATACTTGTACATAAACTACTAGATTAGCAGTGAGCTGTTTATCAATAGTAAGACATGTGGTTTAGTAACATTGTTCCCTTAACCTTCTACTCACTTCTGCTACTCCTTGGGTTAGGCTGTCCTTTGGAATATGGATACTCTACAAACGGAGACCACCCCAGAAGACCACCAGTACTTAATTACTGATGTTCGCTTCCGACCGAATTCTACTCAACTTGCTACAGCTTCATTTGACAAGTCTGTGAGATTGTGGGATGCAGCTAATGTAATGACCTCTTTCCTTCTGTTTCATAAATTTTAACCTATTAGATTGTTGATGAGAGGCAAAAAACATGAGCCCACCTGCCTACATGGCACATTAAAATCTGCTCTACTTAATCCTATATATGCAATTGCACCTAGCACAAGACCCAGATTCTGGTTCTGATTATACTGAATTCATATCTGCAGTTAGAAGTACTCACTCTGTTTACCTTTTGCACAGCCAAGCTATTGTCTGCAAGCTTATACCGGGCATCCTTCCCACGTCATGTCCCTTGATTTCCATCCTAAGAAGAATGATCTCTTTTGTTTCTGTGATAGTAAAAATGAGATACGTTATTGGAGTATTAGCCCATTCACCTGCACCCGCATGTCGAAGGTCTGGTATCTGACTGTGATCTTATGTCTATTATATTTTCATGCACATTCATTTATGCTTTCATTTCATAAGGTGTAATTAGAATATGATCTTCTTGATCGCATGCAGCAAGGAGGAAGTGCACAAGTGAGGTTTCAACCTATAACTGGACATCTACTGGCAGCTGCTTCAGACAAGGTGGTTTCCATCTTCGACGTCGAAAACGACAGGCAAACACATAGCTTCCAGGTTTTTCTCTTACTAGCTACATCTTGGTTTGGGCCTAGGAAGTTGAGCATGTGCTTTCTTTTAGTTTCCTTTCTTGTCATCAGAAACTTTTGGTGATTTAATAGGGACATTCTGGTGTTGTCAACTATCTTTGCTGGGATCTTAATGGTGATCTCTTGGCTTCCGTGAGTGAGGACAGCATTAAAGTTTGGTCATTAGCCTCCGGAGATTGCATCCATGAGCTCAATTCTAATGGAAACCAATTTCATTCTTGCGTTTTCCATCCAACCTATTCTGCTCTCTTGGTGATTGGAGGACTGCGGGTACGTCTATCTCTCTCATGCTCTCTTTCGATGGGCTTTTATTTGTTCATAGGAGTGCGTTCATGGGAGTGCTTTAGCACCTTCGTAGTAACGAATAAAACCGATGACTGGTTATTACTTTGCAATTATCTAAATACCACATGCTTTCCTTCATTTCTTGCAGTCTTTGGAGCTGTGGAACATGGTAGACAACAAGAGCATGACAGTTCCCGCACACGAGAATATGATTGCTTCTCTGGCGCAGTCGCCTCTCACAGGAATGGTTGCCTCAGCTAGCCATGACAGTTCTGTCAAGCTATGGAAATAAATACCGGGTGGTTTTCTCGTAACCAGGGTCAGGATTATCACTCGATTGGGAGTCACTTGTAAGTTGAGTATAAAAATTAACATATGCATTGCCTCTTTTCACTTGATATATACAGCAAGTTGAGAAGCGCTGTTGATGAACGACGAGGAGCCAAAAAATGGGGAGCAGAGAATAATTCATTAAACATTTTGTTGATCTCTGCTGCTCTGTAACTTATTTAACTAGTAAACTTCTAAGAGTCCTATCACAAATCTAACAAGATTATGTACAAACGAGAAGTGCAGAAATACTTGCGCCTATCGACCATTTGCTGCTAATACGATATTTGCATGAATTTTAGTAGTCAAAATATATGGCATTTGCTTCGACTATTGCCATTGATCATTCTAGGGTTGTGAATGATCATAATAGCTACAAACGAGCTATTCGAGCTTCGATAAAAAAAAAAAAAAAAACTTGTTCACAACTTGATTTGATAGTAAACAAATCGAGTTCGAATATGATTTTGATCTCAGATGATGATCCGCTCATTGAATTTGCGAACATGATTGAATTTGTTTTTCATGAGTATATTACTTGAGCCTTCTATCAATCCAATACACGAGTCTGGAGTCCGAGCGGAGTATGTGTTCAAAAATAAAATGAACGGAGTTTAAAATACACTTAGGTATTTTTGGAACTAAAGCTTACATCTACAACCAAATTAAACGAAGAGAAGTCACCAGCAAACCTTAATAAAATGACGAGATTCACTCTTTTTAATTTACAAGAAGCCTCAAAAACGTTTTAGAATGATACATTAATATCAATTTTGATTTGATAGAAGATCACAGTTGGAAAAGAAAAACAATAATAAGTTCATATAGATTAAATTAAAAAGTAACCAGAAAGATATTTATCTTTTTTCTAAAAAAATAAAGCAATTAACTAGCAACTAGTTGAGTATACAGATCTCGATTTTTTTTGTCCGAAATTGAATCGAACCAAACCAAATTCCAAAAGCCGCACGATTATTTCAAAATAAAAATAAAACTAATATGTAAATATATTTTCAAAAAGCTTGTTATAAAAATTCTCAACAATAACCGAGCTTGTTGCATCATTTCTTAATAATAAGTAAACAAAATACTCCCCATTGGCTTCTCTTCACATTGTTCCCAATTCAGACATAGCTGAATCATCAAATTAAACAGCAACTTAGCCTTAGCAGCGGAAGACTTCACATACAGAAACTTAGTATATGTGAAGAGGGTGTGAATTAGTACCTTATCCTATATTTTTTACATATTTGAAGATCACTTCTACTCCATTGGAGATGCAGAGTCCAAAGAAGGTACCAATTTTGCTTCAGACATTTCAACTTCACAGGCACTATTGTTAGAGACAGCCTCACTTCCCGATCTGATCTGTCTGAATCTGGCTAGTCTCACAGCTTGCAGTTCATATCTGATCAGTGACCATAACCAAGATAAGGCATAGAATTTATATGATGTTTCATGCAAACATGCTCACAGAGATAAACCTTATGATGGTTCTAGGAACTGATCTCAAGTCTTAGGGTTGCACCCCTCGTGCGTTTGTGGAATATATTTTAGTTTTACCTGGAAAAAGTGTATGTTGATTCATCTGATCATGGATACAGAGAATGATAGGTTTGGGGAGGTAGGGACTCACTATTTGGACCAACTAAGATATTGTTAATTAGTACATCTCCTAAAATAGTGTAACCAGTTCTGTAGAAAGTTGACTACTGCAAAATTTTAAATTATTCCAAACTTACTAACCCCATCCCTCTGTTGAACTGCATGCCGCAGACAACAATAACGAGTCATGTAGCAGCTCATTACAGACTTTTGCAAATTCAGGAAGGGTTAGGAGCAAAATAAAACAATTAATAAAGCTTCAACATGTCAGAAAACTCACTCGGCTACAAAACTCTTAACAAGAGTAAAATATATTGTCCAAAACTGCTTTTCCTTCAAATATCGAGGGCATAGTCGAAACCGTAGTTGGGCAAGTTCCTGGGAAGAAGATTGAGAGTGGTTTCGGTAAAAAAATAACTAATCAAATATCATTGAAAGCATGGTTTGCCCAAAATTTAATTACAATCTTGTTATGCATGCCAATCAAGTAACTACAACAAAATCCATCCCCTAGAGATGATAATTGAGAGATAATAGCTAACTTATAGTGTTTAAGAAAGGGCATAGAGTAGCTTGATAACCTATCCTTGTCATCACCCACAAAACTCATAATTCCCTTTTCTTCCTTACTTGAACCCAAATGCCAAGCTAACCAAACTTACATTTTAGATGCACAGAACAATATATACTGTTCTCAAATTACTTCTACGAATTTACTTAGAAGCAAAAAAGGTTCACACTTTAGTAAGTGAATGTCACTCCTTCAAATTCCTTTCGCAATTCGATACCTTTGCATCAATACAAACCACCATTATATAGGACTACTTTGTTTGTGCCATCAAATCCTCCCAATGAGTTCATTACTTGTTTCTATTAGATCATCAAACATCATATGCTGGAATATATCACTTTCATCTTCTAGAATCTATAGAGAGTGCCAGCTAACCTAATTTCCAGCATTTGTTTCTACATATGGCAGTGATCTTCAAGAGAGACAGTATACTAATTAATTCCCAGTAGAAAAGCTTCCCTTTAAAGCAAAATTCACTAAAATCTCAACTAGATTCATGTTCCATAGCATCAATAAAGTCTCCCTCTCCAGCTCAAAGCGATCAATCCACACACTTCAATATAAAAAAAAGACTGAAAATTTAAAAAAAAAAAATACCTTTACTCTTGAGAGAATAAGCATAGCATGAGTTTCCTGCCAGTCAGAAAGATCTATTCTCACATTACCAGAGTTTCCGCCATCACCGCCATTTTCCTCCTCATCTGCCAATTACCATCCCTAAATCATGTCATACACACAAACGCACACACAAAGCGAGTGTGATACAAAGATAAATACCAGGAATAACGAAGTTCCTGAATGTGTCAATGGAGAATGATTTGACGAATTCTATCAATTGATCAGTGATTCCGTATATTTTGTCCTCTTCTTCTTCTTGTAATTTGTTTTTGGAAGCTGTGGTAGCATTCTCAGCGGTGGCGGAAGGCAAGGACGACTTTTTCAGCTTAGATACACTTCGGCGGAACCATGCGTAGGCATCCATGGCCGCAACTCCCTCACGCTGCAGTCTCTCTGCAATTTAGAACAAGAATTGGGCCGTACTATAACACTAAATTTGGGCTTTTAATGGGCCACAAATTATGCATTTCTTTTATTTCAAATAGAAGAAGAAAAAAATCCTAAATGAGGATTATTATTAATTAGAAGTTTAATATGTTACATAATACATGTAGTTAAAAAATTATCAAAAGATAAAATGTACTTAATTTTCTATAGATACGATGATTCATGTTCTAGTAAACATGACACAATTTATATTTAAATGAATATATTAAAATAATAAATTGTGTCATAATGGGAGGGAGGGAAGTATATAATTTATGTGTTGTATCAAATTAAATTGTTTTTCTTCAAACTTTCCATGACACTAAAAAGGTAAAGAACTTACATTTATTTATATATTTTAAATTTAAATTAAATTACCAAAAATATAGAGTTTATCATAATATAATTTATAACCAATTCTACTCTCTAGAGTTTAATAAAAGCATTTTATTTGGTCACGCACGTGGCGGACTACAATTCGTTGGGAGAGAAACACATATCCCAATCATTTGTGAGCAGATAAGAGTAAAGAGTGAGATCAATTTAATTAGTTTAATTTAATTTAATTCTGGTTTTGCAGAGAGAGATAGAGAGATTGAAATGGGAAAGACAACGAGGAAACTGGAGGTAGCATCGCCGGTTCCAGCCGACATCGACATCGCGAACTCCATTGAGCCATTGCACATCGCCGAGATTGCTCAAGACCTCAATCTCAGCCCCCAGCATTACGATCTCTACGGTAAATACAAGGCGAAGGTAATGAATCGTGCTTTTATGCAACCAAATCTTAGATTTGGTGAATTTTGTTTCGTGTTTTGATTTCGTTTTGTTTAGATCCTTGCTGGAGTATCGTAAGTTGAGCTCAATTTGCAGGTGCTGCTGTCGGCGCTGGATGAACATGGAGCGAGCGGTGATGGATATTATGTGGTTGTCGGTGGAATCACTCCAACACCTCTCGGAGAAGGAAAATCCACTACTACTGTTGGTCTCTGTCAAGCACTCGGAGCTTTCCTTGATAAGAAGGTAGCATCGTCTTTAGTAATTAGATTTAAACTCGTTCTTCTGGTTTCTACTAGTTTTACTTAGCAAATTACTCGATTCTCTTGGTAAACTACTCAAACATAGTTTGTTTTAGTTTAACATGAAAAGAAGGTATCATGATGAAACTTAGAGAGGATACTCAATGACTCGTTCACAGAGAGAGGAAACTTAGTGAGTTGTGAAACGAGTGGAATGGTATTGATCCAAATATGTTGATTTATCTCGAGGAATGTGCACATTTTATTGATATTCTTATTTTGGAACTATTTGATTAACCCTCAAACTAAGAGTTGTTGCTGTCTCCTTCATTACGTTTGGTTTTGTAGGTGATCACGTGTCTTCGTCAGCCCTCACAAGGACCAACATTTGGGATCAAAGGGGGTGCTGCAGGTGGAGGCTATAGCCAAGTGATTCCTATGGATGAGTTCAATCTTCACATGACGGGGGACATCCATGCAATAACTGCTGCAAATAACCTGCTTGCTGCTGCCATTGATACAAGAATCTTCCATGAATCCTCTCAATCTGATAAAGCTCTTTTTAACCGCCTATGTCCACCAAATAAAGAAGGCAAAAAGAGCTTCAATGATATCATGTTTAAGCGTTTGAAAAAGCTAGGCATATCAAAGACTGCGCCTGAAGAGCTTACACCAGAAGAGATAAAGAAGTTTGCCAGACTCGATATAGATCCACAATCCATAACATGGAGAAGAGTTATGGATGTAAATGACCGTTTCTTGAGGGTAATTACAGTTGGTCAGGGCCCTGAAGAGAAAGGTATGGTAAGAGAAACAGGGTTTGATATCGCAGTTGCGAGTGAAATTATGGCAGTCTTGGCTCTCACAACTTCCCTATCTGATATGAGGGAGAGACTTGGAAAGATGGTGATTGGAAACAGCAAAGCTGGCGATCCCATTACTGCTGATGACCTTGGAGTTGGGGGTGCTCTGACTGTGTTGATGAAAGATGCCATCAGTCCTACACTCATGCAGACCCTTGAGGGTACCCCTGTCCTGGTTCATGCAGGTCCATTCGCAAATATTGCCCATGGCAACTCATCGATTGTTGCGGATAAAATTGCACTCAAGCTTGTTGGACCAGGCGGGTTTGTGGTTACAGAAGCAGGATTTGGTGCTGATATCGGAACTGAGAAATTCATGAACATAAAATGTAGGTACAGTGGTTTGAAACCTCATTGTGCGATTATTGTGGCCACCATTAGGGCCCTCAAAATGCATGGTGGAGGGCCTCAGGTAGTAGCTGGGAAGCCACTTGACCGTGCTTATGTAACTGAGAATGTGGCTCTAGTTGAAGCTGGCTGCACTAATTTGGCAAGACATATTTCTAACACAAAAGCTTATGGTGTTAATGTTGTGGTGGCTGTGAATAAGTTTTCCACTGACACAGAGGCTGAACTGAGTGCAGTCAGGACTGCAGCGTTATCTGCCGGGGCTTTTGATGCTGTAATTTGTTCTCATCACGCCCATGGAGGAAAAGGAGCGGTTAGTTCTCACCCTACCTCATGTTTGTATATTTGAAGTTGCATCGTTTTCTTTGCAATTCTGCCTGGATCTACCTGTCAACTGGCTATTGACTTGAATACAATATTTGCATTTGAATTTCAGGTTGACCTTGGAATTGCTGTTCAGAAAGCTTGCGAGAGTGTTACAGAACCATTAAAATTTTTGTATCCTTTGGATGCAAGCATCAAAGAGAAAATAGAGGCAATAGCGAAGTCATACGGAGCTAGTGGTGTGGAGTACTCAGAGCAGGTATCAGTTTTCTTTCCATGTTCTGTACTAATAGTCTAGTAATTTGCGGCTTCATCTTGAAATATTTTTTAGAAATAAAGACTAGCATGAATAATTAGAAATGGTGCATAACTTGTCAAGTTGTCAGTAATATTTAATGGGAGTTGTATGAATTGTGCATTATGTGTTGTAAGGATACTGATATTTGTAAATCGATGACTTTTCAAGAGAAGACCTTCATATTATGTTATGAAGTATGAATGAATTTTTGGAACTTATAACAGTTGAATAATTTTGAGTAGAAATTGATCATTAGGACGTCACGCATTTGATGTAAGTGTGGTAACAATCTGCTCCTTGAGAGTTAGTATGCGGAGTGTCCGTTTTTAGTAACAAAATTTGCTTACTTTTTTATATTATTTTGGATAACTAGGCTGAGAAACAGATTGAGATGTACAGCAAACAAGGATTTTCTGGACTGCCAATCTGCATGGCCAAGACACAATATTCATTCTCACACAATGCTTCAGAAAAGGGAGCTCCCAGCGGCTTTGTGCTACCAATCAGAGATGTCAGAGGAAGCATTGGAGCAGGCTTCATCTATCCTTTAGTTGGAACAATGAGTACAATGCCTGGCTTACCGACGAGGCCTTGCTTTTATGATATAGATCTTGATACAACAACGGGAAGAGTAATCGGTCTTTCTTGAGAGTCTGCTAGGTTTCGCGCTTCTACTCTGAAACATGATTAATGTGCCAACGTCAAGTTCCCCTTCTCCAGTAAGCGTTGTTGTATCACTTTGCCTCCTTGCCCTTGTGCCGAATAATGGAAAGGTAAAGTTAGATATGCAGATTTTGTTGTTTTATTATGGTGCTTAATAAGTATTGGTGAACTCTGTTTTCTGACTGACATTCTATTCCGATCTTGCTTATTTCTTATGTTGGTGTGCTGAAAAGGAACTCTTATTTTTTATGTGGGAATGCTGAAAAAGAATTCTTATTTCTTATTTCTGACTGACATTCTATGCCGAACCTAATCCAAGATTTCTTATTTTGTTTGGTATGATACATGAAATCTTGGATTAGTTTCGTTAATATGAATATAACGGCATAAATAATGCTTGAGATGTGGAAGTTTATTACTTTCCAAGTTCATGAAAATATTGTAGAAACGAAAATCATAATTATTTTTTTTCCTTATCTTGCTTCATAATGTAAATATTAAAAAAACAAACAAATAACTATCAAGTTTTAAATACCTCAAAATTCATACACTTTAAATAATTGTATTTTGGCAGAACTCCAACTTTAATATACACAACGTAATAAACGTTTCTAGCAGTAGATATACATTCCATGAATAACAAACAAGGCAGACCACGTAAAATAAGAATTCATGGGATAAAATTTGAGTGAAAGTTGGGAAGCAACATCGCAAAAATGAACAAACTACTCTGCTACATACAAAACTTATGTTATCAAATGCCGGTATTTGGGTTGTTACCAGCAAGGATAAGAGAGATCTCGAGACCACGACTGAATGCTTGATTGAACATGAGCCTCGTTTGGAATGTTGAGGTGAAGGGGAACCAGGAAGACAAGGCTACAGGGATGAAGATAAGGATTCCCATTGTAGCATCGTATAGGCGAGCAATTGATCTTACCGACTTCCATAATCCCATTTTCTTCACCACAGGCTTCCAAGCGCAAGCAATCTGCAGGTACGTATTATCCAATTATATCACGTTTCTTGCAAGATATGGTAACATGGATAACGACGTATAAGCATGTCTCGGTGTAAGTAATTATCTAATTAATGTCAGAAGCAAAGAGAGAACTTACGGAAAGAATTCCCCATCCAGTTGGCAGAAAAGCCAAGATAGAAGCAAATATATCACTGATGGAGAGAGAAGTAATCGCAACAGCAACAGCGATGCCAGCCACCGCCAATAAAAATGCGAGACCTTGGACAAATCGCAGCACCAACTGAAAATTGACTGATATCTTCTGACTGAAGGTGAATACCTGTGGAGCAACAAGTCCACACAGAAAGAGATTAAGATTCACAATACGTATGTATGAAGACATTTCCTGAGGAATCAGTAGTATTTAAAATCCGACCTTGAAAAGGACAATGAGAACTGCAAACACTATCCATGAAAATCCATACACCTGAAGAAAAAATAAAATATCACATTAGAAACAAATCAGTTGTCGCTCATACAATATAGGGTTACAATAAAAGATATATATAAACTTCAGATAATGCCCAAAATAATTTAGGCATTACAATGCAAGTAAGGATATCCTTAAATTATGTCTCGTGATTATGATTAACATACCTGTGTTTGATCTGAACTAACATGGAAAAATTATCTCTAAAGGAGAACCATTTCGTAACACAAAAATTGACGTTAGCTGATTAATTAAGCTAGAGAATGATCATGATTCAATTTCCATACATATATTTTTTATTTTAGGAACCATGCCTTCAAGAAAAAGAAGCCATATCACGGACACTTATTAGTAGATGATTTTCAGTGCGCATAGCATGTGGTGGTGGCGCTAAGACTTACCAATATGATTTTCACATTTTCAATACAAATTTGACCCCTGACCCATGTTGATCGTGTCATATAAATATAGAGGTTTAGAATAGTTATCCTATGCTCAATACAAGAGCTTTACCGTTAGTGATGTATTATCCCCTTGAACATTCAGCTTGTAAACAACACCATACTGGAAGATGAAAAATCGTAGGCTCAGGATTGTTTCCATCATTCTGCCACTGAAGGTTCGCATGTGAGACTGTTCCAAATATAAAATGTCATAAAAATACGGACATTTGAAAAAACAAGTTCTATAGAGTATAACTGTATAAGCACACAAATTCCAATATGATCAAAAAATGAAAAGGAAGAGAGAAAGAAAAGTAGCACAAGAAGAAACATGGAGTTAGATCGGTGCATGGCTCGTATATTAACCATTGATATTTTTATTAACTCGTAGCATCAGTTCAGATGGCTGTCTTTGACTATGACCAGTTGTTGCTCAATCAAGGCCAAATTCACTCTAATTTTTCATGCTTCCTTCATTTACTTTTTCCTTCTCCGTTCTATGCTTTTGAGATGAGATCGAAGGTGGGAGATAATTGGGGTTGAGGTGATGGAAAATAGTTCTTGTGGAGCAGGTGAGGGTGGTTTGTGAGGGTAAGGTGGGTGGAATGGCTAACGGAGGAAACAAATTTAAGCTACAACTTAGAGGAATAGATAAATAAAGCAATGGTACTTTTCAATGTTGCACAAGGGAAGGTATCAAGGTCAAGATGGATTAAACAATTAAGAATAATTAAAACCATACCAATTCTTCATCCCACCAAGCCTCCCAGCTTTCTTGTCCTTTAACTCCAATTCCACCTCGGTATAGAAGCCAGTTTGTCCAATCCCGAAAATCTTCAACAGTCCTAGTGATGACAAGTGGGTTTATACTTGAACCAGGCAGATAAACAGGCAGCAGACTGGAAAGTGGAAGGAAAAGTAACTTACTTCTGCCACTCAAATCCAGAAGGGTTGAACAAATATGGAGCAAACAGCCACGAAATAGCCAGAAACCAACTGCTAATGGTGAGCAAAATATAGCCTAGAGCCCCACCCTCATTATACCCATATGAAAGGTATACTACCAACAGGAGCACAATTTCCATTCTAAAACAAGATGAGGCAAAATTAGATGAATATAACTCTAACTAGACGTCGAAGTAAAAACCACATGATGAACAATAAGATGATGGAGAGAGAGAGAGACCCCTTAACAAAATGACTTCGCGAGTAAAGCCTGTAATTTTCACTAAACTTGATGTGGCGAACAACAAATCCTCTACCAGTAGCTTGATACTGCAAAAGTTCCCAATTTCTTAGTAATTTTAAATGTGTGAGTAACCCTTGGCAGGAAAGGAATGATTAGCATACCCTAGCACCACCATGAAGAATAGTTCGTCCAAAGTAATGTGTTCTGGTGCCCAGTGAGAATGTGAAGTAGATAGTACAGAGCTGAAACTGCATGGTGACAAAACTAACCATTGCCTGAAAGACAGGATAGGTTGCAGGAATCAAATCAAAAGTTGAAAAAATAACAAATTCCACATTAATGCCCCAATAAAAACTACACTCACAAAATATCAATCTTAATAAAATCTTTAAAAGTATTATTTTGGTTATGTTATTTGGTCAACCACATATTTGTCTAAAACTTAAAAAGCTTTAAGCTATCACGATTGGAGTAGATACACAACAAAAGAGAAGTTGCTTGTTCAGAATGAACCCATTTATGTAGGGGGAACTTGTTATATAGGTCATTCAAAGTTGATTTCTATTAAAAGATTAATGACTATTCTTAAAATGAAGACATTAAAGACTGACAAAAGATTTCTAGATTTTTAGAGTAACAGATTATAACCATTATTTAGATTTATCAGCTCAATAAACAAAATAGATAAACTAAATTACCATAATTGGTTCCACTACACAGAAATTGATAACAGATCTTCTAGTATGAAGAGAAAATCTCTCTTAATTTACAAATAATAGGATGTTGCATTCAAAATAGGTCGCTGAATATAGGGCACAGTCAATGTCAGAAATATAGAAATAAGAATAATCAATCAAATATATTGGCAAAATGTACTTTAATGGAATTTAAGCAGCTTTTGTTAGTATTGATGGTTGTTAATCAGTCCATGACCAACTCATTTATGTTTGAGATCAATCCGATTTTAATAGTTAATCAGTCCACGACCAACTCATTTATGTTTGAAATCCAAAACTCAAGTAAGCATTGGTGAATGAATAGCATAAGAGTGATAGGCAAACCTAAGTTTCTGAAACAGAATTAATAACCAAAGGTCAATGATTTTTCAGAACCCTCTGATGGATTTCAAGAACAAAATATATACATGAAAAAGCCTACTTACTCAGTTTGTAGCAAGTACAAGTTTTGCAGCTCTTTCAAACAGCAAATATAAACACAATAACACACATATATATGTATATAAAAAGCTCCTCCCGAAGATAATAATAGACTTACCCTTAGAAAGCCCTGTTCCAATATGAAGCATAAAATCATTGGCACTGCCGTAAAAATACCAATCTGGAACAGAAACTGTGCATTTAGAGCTGCATTGAGAGCAGTATTATCTAAAATATCGGCTCTGGTTTGCACAGTTTCACCAACTCCAGATAATGCCTGGAAAGATTTAATGAAAATATCAGGTAAGCATTAGTGATGATTAATAAAATATAATACATGTCTCCTTGCCAAGTAATCATGCCAAACAAACAGAGGCATCAAGGAGCTATCACACCACCTTCCTTTATGGTAAAAGGAAAAAGGACAAAAATACATAATTTTCCTCCTCCCATACCAAGTGGACTTGAGCACAATCTTTACCAAAGTTTGAACAGAAGAACCCAAAAAAAAGTCTGAATTATCTCAAAGTATTAAATGCATGAACATACCAAATATACCCTCCCGTAGAGAAAAGCATACACAGTAAGTACTGTCAGCTGCAAGTAGAATTAACAGTACTCAGTAAAGTATCATAAAGCACCGATAAAGGCATAGTAGCAAAAAAAGTACAAATTACTTAAAGAACCAATCAGAGGAATAATAGTTGGTTTTGGCAGACAAAATTATTGGCATGCAAAGCGTGTGACATTAAGCAATTGCTGGAAAATCATTTGCTGCTATCTGGAAAGCTAACCATGGTACAGAAGTAGTATCCGACAGTTGTGAAGTAGAAGGAGAGCATCCTGAAAAAATCAAAAAGCTGTCCAAGCCTATAAACGTCCCTGCTTATAACTTGTTCACCATTACCCCCAGCAACTTTTCCCTCAAAAACAGCAATCTGATTGAGCCCAACATCCCGACCCTTGCCAACCTGCAGAAAAATCATTTAGCAAATTTTAGGCCCTCTTACTTATTTACCCTTCCGTCTCCACCACTCTACCCCCCAGCAAGATTTTGAGCAATGCTACAATATACCTGAATGTATTCATGGTGAGTCACATTTCCTTGGCGTAAAGTTGAATTAAAACCTGCATTTTTCAACTCCAGTTAAAATAAGATAAAAGGCAAAATCATGACAAGCTCCATTGGTTAACTCGTTTTTATCAAAGAATCAGTTTAGAAACATTGATTCGAATGCATGAGATTTTGTTTAGATAGGATAAAGGATCAAAAATAAAATGGTATCAAACAAAAAGTATCAACCCAACCATTTAAGAGTAATACCAGAAAATATATCTTCACTTATATTGATTACACGAGATGCCTTGCTGATCCCACCCCTTGTGATATGAAAAACTCTATCAAATACATCTGGATGCCCATAATGCATGCGGACCCTGACAGTAACCAAAATGTCAGTGTTGACTATGCCTTATCTTGAAAAGTGACATCAATAAAAAGCAAGCATACTCACTTCAAAGGTTTTGCCAGAACACGCTGACCAAGCGTGACAAAACTAGACTCTTGATTAGACATGAAGGATGCCAATGAAGACACACTGCATTGGTGAGCTAAGAATTTAGGCACTATAGAATCAAAGAGAGCCAAAATTTTGCAAATATAACTTGTAAACACCTTCCAGTAAATACATGCTCCCTCACACCAAGAATGGTAGGGGGGCGCAATCCATGATCACAGCTAAACTCTTCAAGAAGATTTCTCATCTTCAATGCTTCCTCAAAATAATTATCCTGAGAGAAGAGATATGCAGGCAATCATGAAAAAGAACTGAGAATTGCTTTCTGTGGAAGCACAAGAACAAACTAAATCTGAAAACACCAATAGGTTAGGTCCTTGTTTGAAATTAAGACACAGAATAAGTGTCAAGGGTAAAGCCTTATCCTCATCATATCAGTAGTTTACACATGAGTAGGGGAAAATTATAAGTTCAGAATGAAAACATGGCTAATTGGCAGAGAACTTAAATATGATAAACAATCCAGACCTGGTTCATGTCAATTGTCTGGACAGCATTACCACGAGTAAAGACCACAGCATGATTCTGATTTTCAGGTTTCCCTTCACCAACTTTAGGATTCCCTGGAAGTTTTATCGAATATATTTCCTGCAATGGTTTTGATATAATTTTTAGTAGTCAATTGAATATATGCTCACTCAAAATGACAACTGATGCAGGAATACTAGACAAGATTTTAAAGCAGAGAGCATAAGCATTCATAAATCAGTTCCCTAGCTAACAGATTCTTGAAGTTAGTAAGGAAAGCAGGGTTCAAAGTGGAGTAACCCTTATAGGTTTTATCTTGGCATTGTTTTCCTACTAAAACTGCAATCAAGCTTCCAGGTCTCCCACCCCTGACATGATACGAAACGATGTATAAATGATTTTGTCTCAAAATGTGAAGGTCTTGTGTAGGTGCAATTTGAAAGACCAAAATCGCAAGTTCTTGTGTTTCTACGAGTAGATCTAGTATAGAGCATTAAAAAATCTGAGGCTGTTATTACACAGCCACATTGCTATGTTCTATAAACCTTATTGGAAAAAGGGCTCAAGTGTTCTGGCAATGATTGTCCAGACTCCTGACATTGTTTTGGTTTATCTGGTTAAAAAGGAATATGATGAATCTCAAAAAACTAGTAGCATCCAAATGTGATTAGGGAGACGCTCCCCATAAGAAGTTCTCACTTGGATATTTCTTTATACAAAAGTGGGGAGTGATTAAATCCACATAATATAAATGAGCAAACTGAGAAAACAGACATGAAATTCAGGAAAGCAATGATATCTACTCTATTTAATAAATCCAGCTTTATCAAACAAGCCTCATTTCCAAATGTGCAGACAGCGAAATAGATGGAATTACATAAACTCCTTCAAAGTGAGATTCAATATTATTTAAAGAATCAGAACACTTATAAGCGACTACGAAGTTCTCTTTAAGTTTCCAACTATTTGCATTTTACCATAAGGAACACTAATATCTGAAACCAACAACTGTCACTTTTAATCTCTTCCTTCTGTTAAAACTTAAATCTAAGAAATATTCTTATATACAGATTTAAATCTAAAAGTTATGAAAAAAATGAAAGAGATAATAAAAAGAACCTTGTCCTTTCCATTGACATCAGCTTTCACAAGTTTTGAGAAATATTCCGTGTGCACTTTCCCCTCTTTCAGAGTTTCAACTTCATCTATGAAAGCAACTCGAAGAGCTTCATTTCTGTTTGCAGAATTTAGACAATGAGAAAGAGAATTACAAGGTAAAAAGCTATCAGCTAGAGGAAATGGTACATCCAACTTCACGCAATAATTCCTATGTAATTTAATTTAAAGACAGAACCTTTGCATTAATAAAGCAATGTCTGCAGCTTCGGGTTTTTGCTCTTCTTTTTGCTTTCCATATATCTGACATGTAACGACATAGGTGAACTTGAGATCAGCTTGAGCTCTTGCCTCTGGAGACAACTCAAAACCTCGAACATCAGTCATTTCAGTTCCAACAATTCCAGCTTCGACATCTGAGAAGTAATGACATACGAGATACGTGCACGAAATAAGAAAAAAAGGAACAAACAAGAAAACAAAAGGTACTAGTTGATTATTAATAGTACAAACCTCCAGCTAACATCCGTTCCAGATAGGCCTGGAGCATCAAAGCTTTCCTATAGTACATCATGCCCCGTACTGTTTCAATAAGTTCGTGCGTTAGACAGAACAAGTGGAAATCTGAAATAAGCAATGCTTCAAGATAAGGAACTGCAAATTACTTACCTGTTCTAGCTAGAGTTTGACCTCGATAAGAAGCCCAGAACCGCAGTTCTAAGATATGATTGGGATTATCACCAAGTTCCAACTCTGATGTAGACTCATCACGTCCTATCCGAGCAAGGAAATTCTTCCATTCATCTGTATATGAAAGAGAAAAATACTCCAGTAAATGAAGATACGTGCTGATTTTTTTATTTAATTAAGCAAGCTTTTATTGGAAATGGCAGAACAATACATAAAACAGTTCTATGCTACAGTACCCAAAAAAAATAAAGAAACAAACAACTCCAGTAGAACACTATGAGAATGCAAAAAAAAAAGAGAGAACGAAGAAGATGGAATGCCTTGTCAAAATAAAAATGAAAAGGGCAATCATACAAGTTAGTAGTGATTTAATAATGCATGTTCCATTGTTGAAAGTAGTGGCTTAAATTATTGCATAACATGGAATTACTCCGGTTGCATTGGCTAGGGCAGAGGGAGTCAAAAACACAAGAAATTTGCCTAGCAACCCACACAAATCAATTGGGTAAAGGGGGTGGCTTAATAATATCTAAAGGTATCATAAAAGGAGTAAAAAAACAGACCAGAAAACATATAAAATGAAAGCAGCCTAACTAGTTACCTTGTGAGAAATCATTTTTCACAAGAAGAAACTAGCATTCTATACATGAACTTCAGCTTTTCCAATGATCACCTTTGCTTCACTTAATCCTCAAAAAAACTTCAAGAGCTATTATTTTAATAATGAAGGTTTGACTACAAATCACGTTCCAGTGGGAGTGGAATTAATAAAATTATCATATAAACAGAATTCACAAATTTTATAATAATAATAAAATAAAATAAAAAAACTACAACTCATAGGCAAAAAAGAAAAATTAAAAATGAAGTACCTATCACAAACATCACAATTCACAGGGTTATTTGATCATTTCAGAGACAACTAAATGTTGAAGCTTATCATACAATTGACTCTGACATTAGCATATATAGCTTTATGAGCTCCATAATACTAAGAACATATAAAATGAAAATGCCAGGCAATATTGCATATAATAATCTACACATAAAACTCAGAGGATTAATGACTCCAATGATAGAGAGCAAGACCGTAGGCGAGTCGGGAATAAGTTCACGTCCGTGGGCTTGTTAGTTAATTTTAATTATGTTAGTTGTTGTTTAGTTGTTTATTTTATTTGGTTTGGGTCTAGAAATAATAATGGGCTATCATAGCCCAATCTAGATTTAATTAGGGTTATCTTCTATTTAAAGGGTGATTAGGGCATGTAATTCCATTATCAAGATATTGAATAAGAGTTTGGGAGCCTTGACGGCTAGGGCAAACGGCACGTCCGTTTGATTTATCTTTTCTGTTCCTAACATCCAAGCTCACTCTTCCTGAGTTGTAATATTCCCATTTTTTCATCAACCGACGACAATCAGAATTTATTAAGTGAATGAAATGTTGTGCGACCCACAAACCCACATCAATTGAAAACAAATGTCCAACTGCTTGCATTTATTAGCATTCATGAGCAACTTGTAATGTTAGATATGAAATCAGGAAATGACTACAGGGCTTTTGCAAAAAGGAACAAAAAAAATAAAAAGGAAAAAGAACATGTTTGACATCTCCATTATTAGAAAAACAGGAGAGCCTGAAACAACGAAGACAAGCCAATGATACCTGGATATATCTTTTGGAGGTAAAACAAGGTTGTGATGCCATCTTCATTTTTCTTAAGGAGCTCTGACATGCTGTACAGCACTATCTCCGAGTAATATGGAGTGAATACACTGCAATAAGCAACAGGAAGAATCACATATATATTCATACGAAGCCACTGAGTCAATAATTGAAGCCATAAGAACAAATTACCTGAAAGATAGCATCTCTCGGACAGGTTTAGCTACTGGCATCTCCATAAAGAGTGAGTTAGTGAAAAACTGTAGCCGCCTTCTAGCCTCTAGATTTTTAGGAATATTTGCAGCAGAATCCTTGATGGTAAGTAGAGAGTACAATCTAGTGACTTGTGCTTTCTACAGATGTATTGAGTAGACAAGCTCTTGTTACTACATATAATTTAACAAGACAGGCAAAGAGAAAGAAATTATACGTGCCAAAAAAGTATACCAACTCAGAATCTTTCGGCCAATTCAGTTTTTGAAACAAACGGCCTTCAGTCCGGGCTCTTGACAGCATGCTCCACGTATCATAATTATCTCTACAGTGTAAACAAGTCATAATATACAATTATAAGACGTCCACCAACCTCCTAAATGTAATAAGAAAAGTATGACCTTTCATACAAACCTCAAGTTGATAGACAGGACATCAATTCGCATAACGTCATACAAATCTAAGATAGCCTTAACAGCACCAGTTTCAAGATCAGGAGTCTGATCCTTTTTCTGCAAATAGAATTGAACCATTTAAACAAGTTGACGATAAAATATCCAATGTAGTCCTATGTTTTTACATATCACCACCACAAACGAGGCAGCACTCTATTAAGCAACTCTAGGTTAATGTTTTTTATTAAATTTAGGGTTGGGTGGTAGGTCTCAATCATGACAAATTTGGGGCCTTTTGTTTCAAATTTATCTAGGTCCAAATTTTCCTTTATAGTTTACTGTTTTTAACAGTCTTGTCTCTTTAACTAGTTTTTCATGCTTCTATTAATAAATAAATTATTTATTAGAAAGTTGTACGAACCAATATTCCTAGGAGTGCTGTGACTTTCTGTATAATAAGCGGCAGTTTATCCAGCTGAAGATCAGCAAGTATACTCCTGTTTGATATGCTCCCTTGGATGTCTTCATAAATTCTTTCAACCCTGAAATGAAGGGGCCATCATATGCCTATATCAGAAATCTCGGAGCCTCCCATAGAAGAAAACATGAGTATATAAAAACATTACCACTTTTTTCCTTCATTATTTCCTTCATCATCCAATATTTCAGTAAGGATAAATTTTATACTATAAAAGCACTCCTCAACAGCATATTTCATGTAATCATCCCTTGAAATTCTTTCCCAAAGCTCTTCTTGAGAATCTTTGGTCTCTTTACTCTCCACGGCAATATCTTTTGCAAGGAATATCTACAATGATTTGTACATAGTAAATAGCAGCATATATATATATATATATTAAATAAATGAGAAAGGCACATCCATCAAGAAAAGTAATAAAGGCTAAAGACATCAGCAAACCTTGCTAGCTAGAAGAAAAAGAGGCCATTGGACAAATGGAAGGCTCTTTGAATTTTTGGGCATTTGGAGCAACTCCATTTCCCTATGCATCGTATAAAAACAATTAGAATGAGATTCAAGCAACAATATGATATAACAGTTGAACAGTAAAAACTCACAAATCGTCGATGTAATCTTCCTCCCTCAGATTCCTCATAATTTCATTCCAAAATGGAGCAAACTGAGAGGCATCAATTTTGTTCTTTTCCACAACCTTCAGTAAAACAAATTAAATAACTTCACCAGAAAATTTAAATTATCCATGTATGGCCAGGATGAGAAATTATTGGTAGAAAGCCCAGAACAAATTCACCAACTAGCTGTACCATGACTATAATAGAATAAAATCCAGCATTGCAGAATGTAAGTTCATCATGAACTTATTTCAGGCAAAAAAAAGGAAGGGAAGAATATCCGTTTTGTTGTACAGAAAGTGCTAATCAGCAACAAATGTGAGCCAAAGCTACTACCCTTCTTGTATTTCTGTTTAAAAACCTTAGCCAAGAAGGATAGCTAGACTCAACAAATTTTATCACCCACTTTAAGCCCCAGAAAAAAAAACAGAATGAAGTCGATATAGCTCCATTTCTGTCTCTCTCTCTTAATTCCGCAGGAAAACCAAAATCCAGATATAATTATTTCTATAGATTGTAACCCTCTGAGGACAAAAGTGGCATACAAGGGAGCTTTTTTGTGTACTCTTAATGACAAACCTCATCAAGGGACTTCTCCCATTGCTTCGACATTTTCTTTATTCTTTTAAAACTTTTGTCAATGAAGTTTCCATGACTTCGATAACAGGAATACATAGCAGATTTTGGAAATTACCAGAGCAGTCCCAAATGGTAACAAACCAATAATGATTCATACAAACTAATTATTCTAATAGATAATTAAGCCAAAGAAAGAGCATTAATTTATTAATTTAATTTTTTTTAACTATCAAGATGGTTGTTGGCAACCTATGTCCATCAACATAATTCAGAGTCTGTACTATGTTTTTCTGTGGGCAAAAGTTGTTCAGTTCTCTTATCAAAAGATTAATTGTGTAATTTGCTATTACAACAATGTAGCCATATGACATAAGAGATGCACTTGTTCTTCAATATAACAAGTCTAACTAACCTGACCAGATGACTGCACAGATTCCCTGCAAAAGAAAGATTCAAATTAATCCAGTAATAAAGCCACTCGCATGCAGGGATCACTTCTTACATGGTGTTCCTTCTGCTATTCTATTGAGAAGATGGTTCATGCTAGAAGAGAAATAACCTTTGGGGAAGTGGTACGTGTAGAGTATTCATGAAAGCTGCAGGAAACTTCTCAAAAAGTTGATGGACAGCATCTAGAGACCTAATCTGAAGTTCAAGGGCAAAAGAAATATTGGCTGTTAATGATAAACAAAGATCTAAATAAATGTATGAAGTACAAATATATAATATTTGCAGGAAAAAGACAACATAAATTATGTTCATCTACATTATTTTTCAGACTAATACGCAAGAATTTCCCAGAAATAGAGAAATAACTTTTAATCCACATTGAAAACATTACCTCTCCAAGGCGATCTCTAGCACCCAGCAGGAAACCCAATATAGCAGATACTACAGTGTAGAACACTTGGATATCCATAAGATAAATCTACAGCACAAAGCAGAGGACAATAAAAAAGTTTAGCTAGAATTGAAGATTGGGAAGGAAGATAGCCATCAAATCCAACATTAGGACGAAATATAGATATAACATAAATTGAATGCACTATTTAAAGAACAGATCAACGAAAGAACAAATAAATATAAAAGCCCAAAAATTCAAGAGCAGAAAAGAAAAACAAAATATATAAAGCATACTTACAGCAAGTACCGGGGCCCATAAGCTTAGTACCGTGAAAGCATTATAGTTATCTACAAGTAGAGAAACATTAGCAATTGTCCCATAAAAAATGCACGTATATGAGAAACCGTGTCAAACTTCGGTATGCATGATTATACATGAATCTTAGTACAAACAATATAATCTAACGCCCACTCAAATCCAAATTCCCAACACTCACAACTCACAAGAAAAGTAGGATTATGATCCACGAAGCAATAATATGAAAATAACTAGTAAAATTACATTATTATTTATATACTATGCAAAAGTTTAAAAAAAGGTAGGAGCCACCAAAACTCAATGTTGGAAAAATACCTTTTTGAGGCCCACCTTGTAAATCTTCTACCCACCTCAGAAAAGACTACATACTTGCACATATATTATTATGTTTAGGGAACTATGCACATGCAAAAGCATTCCACATCAAAATAATCAATTTGTGGCTTACTTTTTGATACAATATCATGCCAAGAGTATGAGTCAATTGGCAAGTTCACTAAAAACCTTGTTGGACTCGCTAATGGCTTAATCTGCAACAAGAACAAGAGTCCACTAGAATATAGATATAGAATCAATTTTCCATAAGATCTGCTAGAAAGGAATCTTAACACTTACCAGTAGAAAATACGCAAAGGAAAATTTGGATCCTAGTACAACAAGCCAGAAGGTCATGTATCTGCATTGGGTACAGGAGTTAATAAACGTACTATCATTACTACTCCCTCCGCCCCACTAAAGTGGCAAGTCGCTTTTGTGCACGTAAAATAGGGAAAGTGGTGGGACCCGCTAAAGTGGTAGGTCTCTTTTTGTGCACGTAAATTAAGCAGCTTACCTGCCACTTTTAGTGGAATGGCTAAAATTGGCACCCGTCAGTAATAACGGGATGAAGTACTATTATCTATAAACGATCACATTTATCAATCATGATAGAAATTTCTTTAAACTCCAATTATACATATTTTTTATACAGGGATGAAGTTGTGTCATGATAATTTATAAGCTCAGCTTAAGTACGCAGGATAAAAGATCTTAGGAGTTGGCAGAAAAGAAGATTTAATTTCGAGGTGACAAAATTGTCTTTGTAAAGATGAACTTTCAAATATTAACATCTTTAAAATTTCCATGAAAAAAGATCAGAAATTTGGCAATTCTAAATAGAACAAGGAACACTATAACTAACTTTCGAGGTAACCAAAAGATAAGTAACTAATCTCCTTCCAATGGTCTATGTTCTACCTCCAGACAAGTGTTTTCTTTTCTTACTGTTAATAGTGAAAACTACAAGAAAACCCTACATGAAAACAAAAAAAAAAGAACCCTGATTCCCAAATTCATCCTCTCCGATCGCATCAGTTCCTACCCACAGCCACCAGACAACCCCCAACTCCCACCTGTGGCTACCCGATGAAACTCACACTGTCATTGAAGGAACAAATGCCTGCCCGAACACAGAAAAAAAACGAAAAAAAATGTTTAAACAGCCAAAAGGTACGATCTCTTACTTCATGAAATCCGAAGCTCTTTCATACATGCCCCGGCCGACATAGTAATGTTCCTACATCACAAGAACAAAAAGATAATTAACAAAAACAGCTTTAAGATAATACAAATTATTCATTTCAAGCAAATAGTGAACAAAATTTGTAAACCTGGTGCATCCACTTCATCAAACGAACCAAAGGCCATTTATCGCACCTATCTGACAGATGATGAAATGCAGGGATATGCAACAAGAAACTCAAGCAGAACTTTGCACCAGCATAGATGGACAGAACAATAACATAAATTTTATAAACAATTGAATTGTTGTTGTTGTTACTCTTGTCTTGAAGAGCTTTCCTGAAATTATCAAAAAGTAAACAAGATTAAAAACTTCCACCATAGCACAGGAAAGGAAAAGATGAAAGACCAAGAAGTCTATACATACACATAAAGGAAACACATGAAAATTGACAGCAAGGTATAGCCAAGAAAACGGAGGAAAATCCGGGTGACAGCTAGATGCCTTGACGTAGCATATGCTCCATACATCATTATAATATCCAGAACACCTAAAAAACAGGACAAAGTTCAGAACTGATGAACTTCAATAATTATATATCAACAACTCAAACCCAAATAGTTTATTACTCTCAAAGAATTTCATCACAAAATATGTTGGTCCAACACTAAGAACTTCTCGGATGGTCTTGGAGTCAAGTCTTCCATCATTGAAGGCAATTATGGTAAGCCCCTGGTACAATAGAATAAGGTAAAAAAATTGTTAAATAGAGGCCAAGCTGAATCAAAAAAGACCAAATTATGGAGATTTATAGAGCAATAACTGTATTAAACGAATAAAAAAACCCGCTTACAGCAGCTCTTGTGACAAGTGAAAAACACAAAGAGATGCCCGATGAAGCAATACTAGACATCAGGATGAACTTAGTACACAAAAAGAATAAGATGCACAAAAGTCTTCCAACATAATCATTCTACTTTTCCTTCATATTATTACCTCCCCATTTCCATCATGTCTAGAATAAAATTGACTAAACAGACCAGCTATATATAGAAACACTACATCTTGCTGGCATGAAAATAAATGGTGTATCTGTTAATTGTTAACCTACCAAGTTTGAAAACTGTTACCCTTTTCTCACACATGATATGTAACTTAAAATTTAAATATATAGTTGCACTCGGAATGAGAACCTTCTCTTTCAAACAATTTCTAGTTTTTTCCTTTTTTTTTTTCGTTCCTGGTAATGTTAATATTAACACGGGCCTTATATTTTCATCCACTTGAAGAAACAATTCCATCTTCTCTATATCAATGGAGAACACCATCAATCTGCACCTTAATATATTAAAGTCTCAGATAAGGTATGTATACTTTAAGCATTTTCCGAAAAACTGGGGCATGTTCAACATATTAAGAATGTATGCGGTTTAACTTGCATACCTGAAACATCACAAATAGGAATATCCAAAGACGGTGAAAGCTGTGATAGAGATGAAGAAATGTCCTATGTTCAACAAAAGATGTTTTCCCACAGCGTTTGCCTCCACCCGACTTTAGAACATTCTGCAATTGAACAAAGCATTAATTTAAGCAATCAATCCTTAAGCTACTACAATAGATGATCTAGAAAACATCAGATTGGTGGAATAAAAAAGTAAAGTCACTAGTAATATTAATATATGAAATATAAAGCAATATTTTATTGAGATATAAACATAGAACACAAACATCATCAACTTTTTATGTTCAAAATTGATCAATCTATTTAAAAATAAATTACGAGTGGGAATACCGAATGAGCTCAAGAATAATAGCTAGAAATAATTCATAGTTACTGAGTCAAAGAGGAAGTGATGTAGACGTAAAGCAGATGACGTAAATACAAATAGTCTCACAAGCCAAGGTAGAATTATCGGTACCAGCATCACTTACTAATTACAACACTAAAATAAGGCACCTTGAGTAAATTGAAAGAATTGGTTGTTTCTTTATGTTTTTACTTTCTTTGTGTATAACAAATGGAAGAGGAATCCCAAAAACAAAGTGAATGCATCCTAACTACATATACAACTCCAACATCCAACCTTTAGTCAACTAAGGGCAACTATTTAAGATCCAAGTGTCCTACAAATTATCATATTAACCCTTAAGTCAAAACGACCACAGAAGAATATTTAACTGATCATAAATTTTTGGTCAACATTAATTTCGAGATAACTGAGAAATTTCCAAAGAACGCTTAAACTTGTAAACCATGTTGCAAATTTAGGCAGTGGATGTCTACAGCTACAAAATAAGTGCTCAATTCATGATAGAAGCAGAAGGTGCCTGTTTTACTGCAATATGTTTGAAATAAGTTCCATGGCACTAAATGAATTGATAACTATAAAGACTAGGCAGAACTTATTGTACCTTGGACCTCGGTGATGGCTTTAGGAAAAACTTTGAAATCTTGTGCCATGGCCAACGTAGGTCAAAGCAGCTCAGGGACCTAGTGATAAAGTGAAATTTTGTCATCAGATACATACTACACTAAAATAAAATAAAATAAAAAGATTGTATAATAAATATCAAATAAATTGACGACTAAAGAGCTTACCAGAAAAATTCATTAAAATCATCATAATTTCTCCAGGCTGAGTGAGGTGCTCGCCCATTATCGTTGTTTGCAGCTTCCTTTGGATTAAAGAATAAATGTTAACTCTACATTAAGACATATCTATTTTCACATTTGAAATTTCACTAAGTCATACCAAAATATATATATATCCAAAAATAGCCTTCTAGCATCTAAGTTTACATGATAATTCAATTTCGTGGACATACCGCACTTATGACCTCATAAAGAGGGCGTATAACTTGGTCAAGAAATGATACATCAGAGTCAGAAACACAACTGTTAGCTGGCTGTGCAACCTGCTGTCGTAATGCATCTTCCAGCTCCCTTCCCATCTGTTCATAGATTTGTTCATCAAGACAAGGAAATCAGAGCATTGTATTGTTTAGTTAAAGCAAGGTTTAAAGGGGAAAGGCACATTCTATCTAAGGAAAATACAAGGCATTATTTTATCCCCTGTAGAAGGCAAGCACAGCAAACATAAAATATTAACCCTCCCCACAGATAACGTTTTCATAACAATTTTATACCTGGCACCTGCATCTCACATACACGATGAATATGGTGAATCCATGGTTAAAATATGTACTACCAAATACCAAAGAAAAAGTTAATATTGCAATTATACCACATTGAAAGGTTTTTAATATAGAACTATGACCACAACAAAAGGCAAAATAAAATCAATTAAAAGTGACCTACAAACACAAGTACTAAATGGGATAAGGGCTAGATCACAACAGAGAAATTGAAGAATATGAAGGATACATTAAAAACAATAGCTTAGAGGATGGGCATGTAGGTTGAATTAAAAGGGACTCACTCAACTTCAGAAAAGGCCTATAATTTTACTATACAAATGATGCTAAATGAGGCAAGAAGACAACTCTTCAGCCGAAAAATCCAACAGTGTCAAAGGACTGTAATCCAGGATACTTACATGATGAAATATGTAGCACAAGCATTCTGGAAGAAATCGAACATTTGCTGCTTCACCCCATATTAAGAAGTACAATGAAATGAACAGCAGCTTCTTCTCTTTGCTAACAGCATCCAAACTGCCCAAAAACGAGAGAGAAAACTAATCAGCTTTTTTAAACAAAACATCAATTTGATAAACAACTCAGCATCAAAAGAGGATGTGCTTGAGTCATTCAACATAAGTTTCCTGCAAACGTACTTGCTCCATACGGGTAAAATTCCCAAGTAGCTACACCACTTGATGTAGTTGTCCAGGGATTTTATAAATACCTTCTGGACAGCAGCCTCATCCAATATCTGGATCAAATGTATAAGAGACTCAAAAGTGATTTCCGAAACATATAGATGTCTCTTGAGGTCATGGTAAATAAATGACGCAGTGAGTTAATAATCTAAGAAGAAAAAAAATCTTATCAAGCAGACAGGTGGAATGACATTTTTATTTACGAGAAATAACAAAAAGGTTTGTCAAGATACAATTACAAAGGGAATAGTCATTCTTAAAATACAAGACAACTTCAGATAGAAGCCCAATCTCTAACTCAAACTGATGCAAATAGGGTTTTAGAATATCAACATTGACAGATGAATGAAATCATGAATAACGATAGAACAACAGATCAACAGAAACTTGACAAAACTTCAGAACTTATTATATGCATTCTTCCAGATCAACATTCAGACAATGAATAATGATGGAACAACAGAAAGCTGGGACAACAACCCCCAAGTAGCTTGCCCATTTGCTAATGAAGCCTCCCAGATTTGACATAAATAAATTAGTAAATGGACACAGAAAAACCATTGTTTACCAGAACCATTGACAGAAAATGAACACACCAATTTAGAGAAAGAAGCATATAATGGCGTCTTTGTTGCTCATCAAAAATATCAAGCGTTCCCAACACCAAAAATCATCACAATTAAAATTTTCATTGACAGAATATCTTGAAAAAATCCAAAAGCCCTTGTACAGAATACAACACTCATAATTTACCACAAAAAAAAGGTGAAAATCTAAAGAAATAGAGGAAGAATGAATATCAGTTTACAAAGATATATTCAAGAAACAAAGCTGAAAAGGAATCTCAAAGACGTATTACCATTACAAGAACTCCTATGGTACAAAATCTAGAAGCACAGGGCATCAAATATATTAGGATCATTCTCATCGCAACCACATTCCACAAGAGATGCATAATACAATTCCCACCAAACAACTGAACCCTACCCCCAACAAACTTTAGAAAAGAAAAACTAAAAGAATACTCCAAAACTAGTATAAACCCTTGACGTACATCATTGTAATAATTAATATCCCTGACTCTGAGTGATAATCAGAGTCATCAGGCAACCACCAGAGGAGCAACCAAACAAGCTAGACAGCATACAGGAAAAATCATTATACTACTGAATAAAACCCATGTACTGTTGCAGACATGCCGTTACTTTTACAGCCCAAACTAAAAATCCTGGTCAATACAATGGAAGCCCAAAAAATTTATATTCTTGATCAACGTATTTCTTAATCGACAATAAATAAAGTGTATGATCGCTTTATCTCTATCAATCATTATGTCTAACATTGTCACACAAAGGCAATAATTCAATAAAATCGTGCTAACACATGACAAGAGACATACCGGCTCTGGGTCTTCAGGAATTCGCAGCCGAGTTTGCTCATTTGCAAGGAGATGAACAACATGTTCTCGCTGATTCGAAACACTATCTTTCTGTAAAACGAAATATATATAGTATTTTAAAGAACAGGGATCATGTCATGCAAAATCGTTTACTGGTTACTATTTTATGAAATTAAAAGCATGTAATTATACTTAAAAAGGATAAGATAACACATTAAAAATAGTTGAAATAGAACTTAAGAATCAAAAAGTTCTTTTTGTGGATCATGAGAAACATTGAGATGCAAGAAGAAAAAAGTGTCTGGAAAAAAGATCCATGGACAAATTTTCGATCTCTATACAAACGCAACCACTATCCAGAACAAAGTTCAGCCTTGTGGTTCTTTAACCAAGGAAGAAGCAACTAAAGAATATTGAGCTAAAATTGAACAAAAGAGCCATTCAGGATGGAAGAAACATATGCAAGAGACTAAAACAACAACAAACGACAATAACCCTTCAAAACTGAAATCAATAGCAGACTAACCTGAAAACCGAAAGTATAGTGCAAAAAATCAAAAATGTCTAGATTCCTTGAAGGAGGTGGAGGAAACGTTCCAGGTAATTTTGGGAGTCCCCTGAAGTACTTCAAAGATGAAACAGCTGCTTGTACCTGATGCATTGATTAAGCATCCAAGCATCATACTAATACAAAGGAAATTAAATTTGACAAAACAGATCAAGAACCAGATTACCTCTGGAAAAGAAACAATGGGGTTGGTTAGACTAGGGGCATCTAGAGGAATAATATTATAAGGAAGCAAATCCTCTGTCATTGCTGCATCTGATTCTATCACACGCTTCAGCTGAAAAGAAAAGAACCTTGAATAAAATGATGTTACCAAAAATCAGTCAAACAGTACAGGGTGCGGGCACGGTGAGGGGAGGGTGTAATAAAGTTAACATAGAGATTCCGTTCCCTAACTTGACTCCTCTTTCAGAAATTAAAAACCCAAAATGGCAATTAAAAACCCAAATATACATATTAACAGTATATGAGAAGAAATAAGGGAGCATACGCAATGGCTCTCCATAGTAAGAACAATATAGTATAAATGTCAGACCTCTTCAGGAAGTAATCTTTCAGCTTCTTCGGCAGAGACATCCTTGGTTAGTTGCTCTAAAACATTGCCAAGAACCCTAAGAGTACCCAGGACTCGTTTCCTTTGAACTGTTTTCCTCTCCAGCCTAATAAGAGTAATAAAAATGAAATTCCAATATTATGTTACTGAGATAAGTGAATGCAATATGGAAAAAGAGAGAGAAATACAAGAATAGCGAATTGTCATAGCATCATTTGTCAGTCTCTTATGAGAAAAACAGGTCCTAGTTCAAGAACATACTCTCCAAGGTTACCACTAAAGACGCCTGACTGCCTCAACTCCATCTCTTCTACTCTTAGCTTGTCCACGTTATTCTTCTCTCTGTACAGTTTATAAAATTCCCTTAAGCGAGCAATATCCTGAGTCCTATCTATGCCTCCAACCTCCTTCTTTGCTAACTTTTGCTGAAAGATAATAAAAAGAGCAAATAGAAGTTTGATTCTACCTTAGGAAGCTTGAAATATTTGCAGACTTACAAGTGCAAAGAATATTGAAAATTGGGGGGGGGTTGTTCCTGGCAGGGGGAAACATGCTTGTAATATTACTGAAATAAGTTTCTCAGAAAAGATTATCAGGCAATTGACTGCTTATAAAAGCAAGCAAACCATTTTCAACTCGGAAATAGATTACATGCATTGCTATTTTGCAAACTGATTTGCACCTCTCAAGTCTCATGTTAAATATACCTTGATAACAGACATCAAACCCGTCTTAAACTGCAAGACACCCCTTCCCTCACTATTTGGATCCAGATTTTGAGCCAAGGTATAAGCATGCTCGCACACTGCAAAAAAATGAAGTGAGAAACCAGACTGAGGATGTCAGAAAAGCAAAGGGCATTGCTTCTCACATGTTAACAGTCATTGCAAGAATATGCACAGCGAGAGGCAACATGACTTTCCTAGATCAGCATACATCAGAAAATTTAAGAGAAACAGAATGGAAGAGCGTTTTCCATAACATTTGTACTAGTTTTCCATGTTAACTTCTCATCATATTCACCAGACATATAAAAAGGCGGCACAATACCCATAGGACAATAATCTCTGCAAGGTCCAATTCAAATGACCTTCTTACAGTACAATTTCCATTCTTATAAAAAAGAGCAAGCAGTTGAGAATTTGATATTAATTTCACATATAGTATTTGTAGACATTCTAAGTTCTAACCAGTCACCAGCTAGTTGACTATGTAACAAGAGTAGTCTTGAGGCAAACACTTCAGAAGTGATAGTATAAAGTAAACTAAGTAATGTAATTGTAAACTGAGTTCACGTTCAATCTGGTACCTTGTGTCTTCTATAGCTACTGTTATGTTCTGAAGAATGCTAACAAAATTTGCAAGTATTCAGAAAACAAAAGAAGTTAAAACATAAGTATTATAGCAGCTAACTCCATGTATGGTTACAATGGTCACTAGACAGTGAAATTGGAGTTTGTGAACTGTGATATAGAGTTCATCTCCAAGTCGCTTATTCAAGTCCAAGGATACTACGTACAGTAAGGGGGATACTTGCTCAGCACATTTCGTACCTTCAAGTACTTACTACTGATTATTCTAACTAAATTAAAAACAAAATCCAGAAATAAAAACAAAGAACGGAAAATCTCCCATGAGCTTCTAAAATAAAAACATACTCCAGATAGATGCATTAAACCATTACAAAAAAAAGGTAAGGAAACATAAGTAAAACAAAGAAAAGTAGGAGAGCACATACAAATTCTGGATATATTAGGGTCGTCATCTTGAATTTCATCCGCAGCCCTCAAAATGTCGTCTATATCCTTGTTCCCTAGCGAAGAAGGAACATTGGCAGCAAGGCCAGCCTCAGGCCGTCGATTGAAATCTCCACCAGTAATTCGGCCTCTAAGTGCTGCCCGCACCAAACGCTCCCACAAATCCTCCACACGAGACATTTCCTGAAAGATGTAGATAGCAATCCAGATCACAGTACGAACCAAAAGCACATCGTAATTCTTCACTAACAACACCTAAAATTTATCTCGTCACTACCAAGTACTCCACGCGCATACGCGCAGAAACAACAAACAAGTACTGAATCTCACCTTCACCGGAAATCTCGCAGGGAGTTGACCGCACCACTCCGCTTCGGACTTCCGCGATAAACCCTAGCAAATTGCGAGTAGATCGCTATTCCGCTTCAGAATTGCAGCGAAGACTGTGTAGAAGAGCCGGCAAAAAGAGATAGATTTGAATGAAAACTGAGGTAAGAGTGAGAAACGTTTTGAAAAAGAAGAATTGGAGGGATCGTTGAAATAGTCAAGCGAGGGAGAACACGGTAAGGAAACTCGGATATTGCGGAAACATTTATATAGTGCTTTTTCTTTCCCTTTTCTATTTGGAAGATTCTTCTCTTCTTTTGAATTGTTGATTAAGAAAGTTGCTGGAAAAGGAAGTTACTCTTAAAACTTTGTTGCTAGCTGCTGTTTTCGAACGTTACTGGATTTTGTTGC
This sequence comes from Leonotis leonurus, assembly GCA_026898415.1. NCBI lineage: Eukaryota > Viridiplantae > Streptophyta > Magnoliopsida > Lamiales > Lamiaceae > Leonotis > Leonotis leonurus. The sequence goes on along the minus strand of JAPKLX010000157.1, from coordinate 601,181 downwards.
TTATTGTATATTATATGGGCTGGGCTTATTAAATGGGCCTCATGTGTGGATTTTGAAGTCTTTTCGTACCTTTTGGGCTTTATAATGGGATGGGTGCATATTTTTCTCTTGTCTTGATCCGTTTCCTAGTTTACTTACTCAATATGGGCCGGGCACATTATAAAAGGCTTTTGGGATTAGTTCATAATTTTCTCTTTTATCAAAAAAAAGAGTAATTGTTTAGGGACTCTCCAAAATGAGACGTATTCCATTTTGAATTACTATAAACTTTAAAATCCAAGTAAAAGTTTATTAATTTGCGTACCGAAAAAAAATGTCTATTTTTAGAGATGACGGAGTGGTAGATGAAAGAAGATTCGAACGTTATCCTCGTACCGCTAAACTAACACACATATTTATCTTTCTCTTTTTTGTGTTGATCAATGTTATAATTTGTGGGTCTATTTTGCCATTTGCGGTGACCAAAATTAACCGAGTAGTGATTTTGTTCTTGAAAGAAGCAAACCATTTCATAGTTTATCCTTTTAATTAAATAATTATGATTTATTCATGTCCAATTACTCATCTCTCCACTATATAATTATTCAAATTCGTTATATAAATATTTTTTCTTGATGAATTTAACTAAAGTACAATTCAAAGTTCATTTGCACATGTTTACGAGCAAAGTCAAACCATGTTATTAAAATTTGTACGCGTAACAAATCATGCTTTATTACCCCACATATATTTCAAAATACTATATAAAATGATTTTTATATAAAAAAAGTGGTTTAAAGATACGTCGGTTTAATAATCTTTTAAAAATTAAAGTATGGCTATTTGTGTAGTAGCATCATTGAAATATTGATTTTGTATTAGAATTTGATAGTATTATATTTTGTTGAACATGCAAATATAAATTATGCATGTGTTGTATTGTTCACATTTTAAATTAACTAAACTTATAAAAACTTTCCTTTTTCTTCATATAATATCCTATTCTTTTACTTATTCACTATATTTTCTTTTGCTTTCTACATTCTGCACATCTTTTATTTTACAAAAATAACATTAATTTATAAATAAATTTAAAAATGTACTAAAATTAACGCAAGCAGAGTTGTCAAAGTGACCGGACCAAGCCAGCACATCCCACCGGACTAGAGTCATATTTCGGGCCGGGCCAGCTGGCATTATTCCAAAAATTGCATTTTTTGTTGGCAAATGCAGATGATAATCAAATAGATATATTGAAGAAGAAAAATTGTTCCCTCAATTTCATAGATAACTGAGGCAACTGTCTGAATTGTATCACTACTACTCCTTGCTCCTCGAGGATCTGTCTTTCCTGTGTCCACCGAGAATACGAGAAATCTGAAGACCTCGACTGAACGCTTGGTTGAACAACATTCGGGTTTGGAACTCGGACACAAATGGGAACCATGCAAGAAACGCGACAGGCGTAAACAGAAGCAGTCCCATGAAGATCTCATAACCACGTGCCAGAGTTCGAACGGAACCCCAGAACCCGGCTCTCTGAACAACGGGCTTACACGCTTGTGCAATCTGTTAAACAAGAGCAGACACGTTTATATCATGAGATTTGTCATAACATTTCAATGAAAACACGCGGTTTTGTTATGAGGAAGGGGAGATATAACTGACCAGAAGTAAGCCCCAGCCGGTAGGCAAGAAGGCGAGTATGCAGACAACCATATCGCTTGGTGTCATGTGAGGTAGAGCAATCAAGATAACGATGATAGAGACGAATGTGATGAAGATTGCACCCTTGATAAGCCGAAATACGAGCTGGAAGTTTGCACTGAACTTTCTTCGTCCAACGGCAATTGTCTGGAGAGTAAAAGCAAGAGAAAGAAAGAATAGAAATCCCAGTCAAATGAGAACAAGTCCTTAGATAGGAACTAAAAACTAATCTGGACCGTTGATCTTTGTATACTCTATGATTCAGATGAACTGAGCATCAAATTTATTTATAGAATGAGTTGAAATTTGTATACATTGGCTAATGCATTATCATATGATGCAATAAAATACTACGTAAGACTTGTTTATGACCGTATTCTACCCATATCTTGAAATATGCTAATCGATATATTCATTGGAGTTAAAAGTTAACGAAAAGCATACATGTTGATTGCTCATATCCAAGATTCAAGAAAGTCACCATAGAAGAATAGGAATAAGTAAAAAGTATGTTCACCTTCATGACGAAAAGCATGAAAAAGATCACAAGCCATGAAACGCCATACACCTGCAATGCAATAGGTGCACGAGTGTGGATCACAAAAATAGCAACTCTAGAAACAATTGCTTTAATCGAATAAAGAAAACGAAAATGAAAGCAGATGGCGTAGAAGACTTCCAAGTGATAAACATACCAAAACACTCTTTGTATGCTTTGTGATCTGCAAGTGATACACAAGACCATATTGATAAATGAAGAATCTCAAGGCCAATACGATCTCAACGATTATGCCGCGTTTGCCAGAATGGCGAAGATGGTCCTGCTCTTCCTCCCACCACGATTCCCAACTTTTTTCGGACGGGACACCGATACCTCCTCGGTTACTAATCCACTTGTTCCAATCGGTCCAATCGTCAACTATCTTTTGCCATTCAAAGCCGGAAGGGTTGAAAAGGAAAGGAGCAAAAAGCCAGGTGCCGACCATAAACCACATCGATACAGTTATCAGTATATATGCCACCGTACCTCTGTACGATTGCCCAAATATTTGATAAACAAGAAGCAATATCATTAGCTCCAGTCCCTTAGTGAAGTGGCTACGGGAGTATAGCCGATAGTTATCAGCAAATTTGGCATGGAACACCACGAACCCACGCCCCGTAGCCCTATATTTTGCACCTCCGTGAAGTAATGTCCTCCCATAGTAATGTGTCTTTGTTCCCAACGAAAAGGTGAAAAACACAGGTGCAAGCTGCAATTGCATCAGTATAAACTCACTTAATGCAGTTCGAAATCCTTTCTCCAGTCCAATTTCCATCATCATAGGGAGAGCCATCAGAAACCCGATTTGGACAAAGGACTGAGAGGCAAGAGCGACTTCAAGAGGCTTATTGTCTCGAATTCCTGGTAGATCACTAAGCCCTTTCTCGAGACCACTAAGAACAAGATAAAGGCGACCATAAAGGAAAATGTACACAGTAAGCACCGTAATCTGCCAGAAGAACACATTATGGTCAGCAGATTCTATTAAAAAATTTGAAATCAATTGTTAGACAGTTAGGCTATTTCACATACCAAGGTACTGAAGTAGAAACCGATTGTGGTGAAATAGCATGACATCATTCGAAAGAAGTCAAAACGGTGACCAAGCCTATATAAATCACGGCTTAATGTTTGTTCACCGTTTCCATTGGCAATTTTCGCCTCAAATAGAGAAATTTGGTTAAGTCCCACGTCCCTCCCTTTACCAACTTGTATATATTCATGATGGGTCACGTTTCCTTCACGAAGTGTAGAATTAAAACCTACACCAAAAGTACGAAAAGTAGATCAGTTGCCGTTCCAGATAAGAAAGTTCAAAGATAAGCACCACGTTTGTACTGTCCATACCAGCAAATATGTCCTCACTCAGGTTGATGACCTTGGAGGCTTTGCTCACTCCCCCTCTCGTAAGGTGAAACAATCGATCAAAAACATCTGGATGACCATAGTGAAACCGAACCCTGAAAAAAAAGGAATAATAACATCAATTGATGGAAATTGGGGGGAAAATAGTCAGATTCAGAAGGTAGTGTAAGAAAATATCAAAACTGCACAAAAAACACGACGTAACATCATGTTATAGGTAAACCACAGCCAATGGCTACTCATGTTATAGGTAAACCACAGCGAATGGCTACTTTAAATCAATCTTACCGGTATAACCACATACAGTAAAAAGTTATTGCACTAAATAATCCAACAGCACTTGCAGGCAGAATTGAACTCACCTTCATCTACAATGACATACATATGAAACACGGAAGGAACCGAGAGGGTGATGAAACAGAACTTACTTTAGAGGATTGGCCAACAATCTCTGACCGATAGTAACAAAACTTGTCTCTTGATTTGACATGAACCAAGCCAGGGAGGAAACACTGCATCACATGGCAAGAGAATAATATCGAGTCATCAAAACAAGAGTGTATAATTTTTATTCAGAAAGTGTTAGTTATGACTGAATGCTTACCTTCCAGTAAAGATATGTTCCCTTAAACCAAGAATTGATGGATGCCTCACATCATGTCGCTTGAGAAATTCTTGTAGCAGGTTTCTCATTTTCAAAGCTTCTTCCATATAGTTATCCTAAAATTGGACATTTAAGAACATAAAGAATGAAAGCCATATCCAACTAATCATAATACTACTATATACCTGATTCATATCAATTGTCTGCAAGCCTTCTCCACGCGTGAAAATGATGGCGTGATTCTGATTTTCGGGTTTTCCTTCACCCAGGATGGCCGGTCCTGGAAGTTTTATGCGATAGATTACCTGCACAAGAGTCGCCGTATGTTATACACCGTAAGGGATGCTAATCTTTGTGCAGGCAATAGGAAATTAGAAACCGCCGAGAAGAGTTGTAAGCAAATTGATGGCCATTCTTTATGAACTACTATATTATTTGACTAATTAGCTCTGACAGTAAACAGACAGATACTGACAGCAAATTAGGTAGCATCATAGCCCAAGCAATAGGTTGCTGACGAGAAGAGGGTTGTTCCTAAGTGGCTTGAATAGGATAATTCAACCTCACATAAATACTGAACAATGACGTTTTTATTAACATGTGGGACTTCTAATGCACCTATCTTACCTGGTCAAGGTTCTGTCCCGGATCCGAAGAATTTGACTTTGGCAGAGCAGCCTTAACAAGGGTGGAATAATACACCTTATCATTCACCTTCTTGGACCTGTCTTTACATGGTTCTTCAACTTCATCTATATATGCTACTCGGAGTGATGGGTATCTGTTCACAGAAACCTAATTAAGTGACACTGTTGTAAGGGTTAAGGAAACAGCTAAAAGCTACACGTCTGTGATTCTTACGTTGTCATAAGTCTTAATATATCTTGAGCTCGAGGATCGCCAGATCTTTTTTGAATGCCATATAGCTGACAAGATACAACATAGGTGAACTTCATATCCGAAACTGCTTGACATTGTGTCCAAAGTGACCTCTCTCCTTTCATTTGATCCTCGTTCAACTCGATAGCCTTGTAGCCTTCCATTAAATCTGCTCAAATTGCATGAAATTAGTGTGTACTCTACCATAATTTTAATTAATCACGAAATGGCTGCTCGTTCAAAGAATCGACAAGATTACCGTCATCCTTGGCCATATCAAGGAAGGCTTGAAGCTCAAGTGCTTTGCGGTAATACATCATTCCTCTCACTGTCATAAATTAGGATGAGGTATCAGTCATGAAAATTAACTTCATTATGACACAGAAGGTGTGAAGAGAAGCCTGCTTAAAAGTAGCCAATACATTTAAAGTGAACTACTAACTCGACAAACCTTGAGTAAACCAAAAACGGATATAAACTAGAGCACTGGTGAACAAGCTAATAACCCCCTAATTCATCCCATCGGGATCATGTAACCAAACATTTGATAGACGATAGGTCCATGGGTTACTTGGGCTGATAATAGTGATCTACTTGTAAGCAGGTAAATTTAAAAACAGAAAGTTAATAACCATAGCAGGTCCTACTCAGGATGGATTCTTATATGCAAGGTGGGATTGATAATACAGGTCGAGGTACCCAATCATTAGTAAATCCAGATTCGGGCATCCAACAACTTTCTGCACCCCTTAGAAGTGGGGATGGTAACTATATGAAAAGAAAAATAGTGGGAATACGGAGTACAAACCACAGACTCCATAGAGTAGAATTCTACTTAATCATACCAGTTCTTGTTAGTGTTTGACCCCTATAAGATGCCCAAAGTCGTAGTTGTTCTTCTGTTTCATCAGATCCTTTAAGTTCTTCCTCACTATAACAGTTGACGCGCTCCAGAAAATTGTCCCATTCGTCTGCATGATTTAGTAGCAACATTAGTCAAGAATGAATAATCTGGCGTACAAGGAAGCACACCTAAAGCACATACCTGGGAAAATTTTCTGCAAGTAAAAAAGAATGGAAACACCATCTTCATTTGGCACTTCTAGCTCAGGCAACGAGAAGAGAACTTCCTCTGTGTAATATGGAGTCAAGACACTACACAGGAACAATAACTATGTTAATACCACAAAGAAAAAACAAGAAACATGAGAACTTATAGATAAAATGATTAGGACCTGCAGGCTGCAACCGACCAAAGCTATAACTAATGTGAAGCTAACATAACGGGAAAAAAATTTGGATATGTACACTTATCCTATTTACAAAGTGCTGAAATGGTTAGGATGATGGCTATGATATAAGGCCGTTGAAACAAAACCTTAAATTTTAGTTAGTTTATCAAACAGTCAATAAATCAATTTTCACCACGCGTATAAATGCAACAAGATTGAGCAAACAAAAGGACTCACGAGAAAGATAGCATATTGCGGACTTTAGGAGCTGAAGGCATGTCCATAAACAAGGAATTGGAAAAGAAGGAAATACGCCTTCTAGCCTCTAGGTTCGACGGTACATCCATAGCAGATTCCTTTACCGTCAGCAACAAATACAACCTTTTGATCTGTGCAAAAGAAATATAGAACCGTGGAACAAGTATAGATAGACAAATATATAGTTGCACTGACATTGATTTCTTTTTAAGGTACCTTCTCTCTCCAAGCTTCTGACTCAAGAGTTGGAAACTTGATGGCTCCAGCAGAGGCAAATAACTGATATTGTTGATCGAGAGGCATCATCCCTTCATGTCCAGGTCCACGATGAATTGAATCTAACAAGCTATCAACAGAAAAAACAAAAATAAGAAAACTCAAGGAGAGCTGAAAAGTTGACGGGTGGAGGATCATTCACACTAAAAGAAGATAATTACTTGGATATGTGATCTTCCATCATTATATCTCGGGTAACTACTTCGAGCAAATCCTGGAAAAGAATGACAACTTGATCCCTGTCCTCCTGCTTATTGTCAAGCTGGGAAAGGGACCATTTAAACCCAGGTTACAAGTTGGTAGAACCAACAGCAAAAAGGTCTACAGTTTTCACTTATAAAAGAGAACATTGCAATAGAAAAGGTACCAACCAAGTACTTTACAAGCCTAACGAAGAGGTCATAAAGACTGGGGAGAGCACTCAGCCTGTATTCTGTCAATAGATCATCCTCTGCTATATGTTTGTCAACTTCAGAAAAGATGTATTCAATGACCCTACAAAAATATTAATTGTATGAAGAAACTGAATGCATTGTGGGCGGTATTAGGTTGTGTGCTATTAAAAGGCTTACTCTTTTTCTCGATTTCCACGAACTAAGGTTTTAATGATGTTTCGAAAAGAAGCGTAGCACTCACAGACAGCAGAATACATATAATCATCGGACATTATCCGTTTTTTCAGTTCACTGTCCTTGCCATTACTATCTTTAGCCATATCCACTGCTATAGGAATCTGTATCATGAACGAACGTCAGATAAAAGTTGTAATTGAACATCAAACAAACATTTGTATCACTTAGCAGGTAAAAGAAATAAAAGTTCTATCATTCCCGCATCACACCCATATCCTTGAACTATGGATCCAAATATGTCATGCTACAAAAGTAATATAAAAGGTGGTGCAAGGCAACCTTGCTGGCAAGCAGAAATGGCGGCCACTGTATTAGCTCCAAATCACGATCAGCCCAATATGGTACAAGCAGCAGATCCATTTCCCTAAAATGGAAGCAAGTTGATTAATCAAATAAGGGGATATTCATCTAACAGAATCACATATTAATGAAAGTACATGATTGGGTTATTTAGCATCAAGTGGATAAAAGATCACACCTATTACTTATAAGATCTTCCTCTCTGAAACTTGTTATTATTTTGTTCCACAACTGAGCAAACCTTGCAGCTTCTTTTTCTTTATTGGATGGGATCTGGTACAGTGGCATTCATATGGTAGGCCAATATCCATATCAGTGAAGTGGGACAACAGAGAGGAGAAGGGTTTGTGGCAAACATCACCAACAAAAGAAAAACATTACCGCTTCAAACTTGCGGGAAAATGTAGCCTTCAGTCCTTTCTTTTTCACAATCTCACTCTTCTCCTCTGGGATTAAGCATGCATTAAAAGCACCAGGCAATGACTGGAATCGGGATCTAAGCATTCCTAGTGTTCGAATCTGTTTTGGGGCAGGGAAGACATTTTAGCAGATTACGCGTATATGAAGAAATGTATAAGATAAGAGGTCTAACAAGGTACAATCTCAGTTTTATTGAACAAGAAAAGCTTATCATGGGCTGTCTACTAACACTTGGATGTAGAACTCTTAAAAACAGTAATTTAATAAAATAAACTTTTTTGAATAATGCTCGAAATGGTCCACAAAAAGTACTGGTTGTCAAAGTTGTATCATGATGGTTAATGAAAGGGGTTCAGCTGACCTCTCCAAGACGACGGAATGCACCATATATACCCCCAAACAGCGTGGAGAATATAGCATACCATATCTGCGCATCCATGAAATATACCTAAAACAAAAAATTCCCACAAATTACAGCAGGAAAAATACAAGATCTGCACCTCCCACAAGCAAACCAATTAAAGATAACCACTAAAGTGATTTTTTTAAGAATAATGCCTCATCCTTACAAGGATAACAGGAGCCCAGATTGCGATGACGACACCCATGTTGTTTTTAGCTGCAGGAACAAGGTTAAGAAAACAATAAATGAAGTCAATTGATTCAAATTATACTTTTCTCCTCAAAAGAAATGCTTCACTTGTGTGTTCTTTTAGGAGTTTTGTCTCCAGATTACTGCCACATTGGCTACCTTGAGGAAAAAACTCATGCCACTGGTAAGTTGATACATGAGCACCCATGATGGTTCTTGTTGGATCAACTAAAGGCTTTATCTGCAACAGAACGATTCAGGTAGTGTAATCAGCATATATTGAAGCGGCCAAATGGATCCAAATTTATCCACAGGGAGGGGGTGTTAAGTGATAAATTAATAATACAAGAGAAGAAAATTACAGAGGTGATAAAGGAGCTTCTGGAAAATGTAAATCCCTCCCCCCAATCTTACTTAACGATTATCCTCCCTTGGATACAAGATAACAATTCCCACAAGTACTCAAGCAGTGGAGGACTGGACACCCAGACTTAAGTACCCATCCACAAATTTTCTATAGATTCATGATGATCTTATCATTCGACTACAAATCAGGTGTGCATGGACAGCCTTTACTCTGGGTAGCATTCACTCCGGTCCATGCTCGGCCAGGCCCAAGACATGGCATCTATACTAAAAAATGACATCGATTTTTTCATTTCTTTAAAACTGAACATCATATCTTTTTTATACATATTTTTCAGAACAAATACTTTAGATAGAAAATGAATAACCATATAATTAATCCTAAAGGAACAACAATGGTTTTGATGAAGATTACACATGTTTAAAACATACAAATACAAATATTGCAAAGGCAATTGATATCCACTAGATATTTCGTAACGGAATGATGCGTACTCAAAAGGGAAAAAGATAATCGTAAAGGTAGGCACCTCGATGTAGAAACTGACAGCTAACTTTGTAATGATGAGAAGAACCCAGAATAATGTATACCTGAGATAAAACAGTATATAATTAATAAATATGCTTGAGGTCATGCCTCACTATCAAGAGATCTCATCCTTAATGCCTTACTTGAAGAGAGAAAAGGTACTTTCATGCATTCCCCTTCCAACATAGAGCCGAGGCTGCAAAACATTAAAAGAGAAACAAAAATTACTTTCGAATATATCTTACTAAACAAGACCATAAGAATACAATATAACACAGAGCGAGAGCAGACCTGGGACCACCACATCATTAGCATAACAATCTTGTAATTGGAACTCTCAAGAAACCGACGAACGAATGGGAAAAGGAACAGAAAGGCAGCAAGCAGATTAGGTGATAAGTAGATAACAACAGCCACGATGAACAATGAAGGAGCCCTTGAGCTGCTGCCCATCCAACTTTTGATAGTTTGAGCAAACCCAGGAGGATTCTTCCATGCATAAGAGTAGGTAACAGGAAGGATGACCACCCAAGCAACAGCAGACACTACCTTTAAAATGTATCTTAACTTGACATGGTAGGACATGCTCTGTCTAGCTTTCCAACTCAGAATTACATCAAGGATGGCTGCCACAGATGTGCAGTTAGATATCATGAGGAACGGGCAAAATGGAAGTTTTAAATTTCAGTATGACCATACAAACTTCATAGAAGTAAGGCATTTGTTAACCTTTGTGAACAAATCACGGTTCTCTCGACCCTTTCTTTTAGAACCTTTAATATATTAATAACAGAAGCATTATAACATTTATGAAGGATAATCCTGGACAAAGAAGAAGCATGTAGCAATAGAAATTCAATCTTAAAAGTCATTACTTCACTTATTGATAGATGCTAATGCTATTTTATTTTATTAGCTAGTAGTTATTTTAAACTAAGGCCTTATGCATGGGCATGAGAAGATACTGAATTTAGGGGTGAATTTTAATCATTCATGAAGTAGAACAAACATTGAGTGCGGCAAAAACGTTTCTTGTAAGCATTCTCTTGTGAAGGTGTTATTATCGAAATTCAGTTTCCTTTCTTCTTCGTGTGGCCTTCACTTTAGCACATTAAAATTTAATGTTGGCACACACTCAGCCAAGCATCATGAATACGCTACAAAGAAATACTGTGAAAAAATACATCAAATACCTTGTCCAAGTTTCAGTACTGCAGCAGTTATAAAGACGCTCATTACTTTCAAGAAAACATCATCTTCAAAAACCGAACTAGGTTGTCCAGAGCCATTCCAAGCAATAATGATCATAGCCTTAATAAATGACACCAAACTTATATATCAGCAGAAAAGAATAGTTTGGATATTGTCAAGAGAAAGTCTAAGAAGCCCATTATGAACATACCTGTAAACACAATATGAAGAAAGTCCACATTCTATCGAAGCTTCTGAAGATATGCCAATATGAACGAGTCTCAACAAAATTAACTTTCCCGACCCACCTATCTCTAGTAGGTTTCATTTCCTGAGTTTTATAGAAAATCACATTCAGGTATCTAAGAAAGGACAATCACATTGAAGATGTTATATGAAATAATCAAGTACTTGAGTTAATTAATTAAATGATAACACTGATTCAAACATATATGTGTGTGGGTAAAATGAGACCACTAAAGGCGGTGAAGTTCTAATGTCCTTCTATAGAGCATAATAGATGAAGTTCGAAGAGCAACTATCCAGAGGAATAGAGAATAATGTGAGTGCCTGAGATTCACAAGTTACATTTATACAAGCTAATGCACATTTGAGTAATACATAAAATTCCTAGAGCACTAACGATGAATTTTAGAATGTTTGATGGCTGGAAAAAACAAACTGGGATTATCAAGTTACTGTTCTACGAGCTAGTGCAATTGTAAGATTTTCTTTGCATGAAGCCAAAAAGAAGTGTGGCCATTAGTTTAAAATTTTAAGCCCAAGTTTCGCAATTGTGCATCCCCATCAATTCAGGAACACGATTAAGATAAAATTTCTAACTCCATGCTTACTTCAGTTTTATCACTCTGAAGCTGATCCACTGGTTTGCAGAAAAAATCAGCATCACTGCGCATGGGCCAACCCAACCGAAAACAATCTACAGACCTATAGTTTTCAGAAATGTTTAGCATGAGGCGTAAACCAGAACAATTATTCATTGAATTAGGAGACATCGTATTACCAAAAGTACTCATTTAAATCATCATAGTTTCTCCATTGGGAGTGCTTGGATTTCCTTTTGCTCCTTGCAGCTTCCTAAACACATAAAAGATCACATGTAGTTAATGGAAAGCATAAGCAAATTAACATGATGAACGGAAGATATCCATCCAATATACATACCCGAGCAATCACTTCATAAATTGGGGTGACAACTTTTCTCAAGAAAGCCTCTTCATCCCCTCCATAAGCTGGCTTGACATTTTCACCGGTCATTGGACTTACATTACCAGCAAGCATACCATAAAGTTCAAAAGCCATCTACAACGTTCAAGGCACGACAAAATTCAGATAGCATTTATATAGTGTTAAAGTTAGCATGCACATTGCCTAACGACTATAAGTTGAGGCTCTTCGGGTAATTTGAATTAAGATGGGCTATACGTTGAAGGCCTTCGGAAATTATAATTTGAGGTATGTGGGCTATATGTCGAGTCCCCTATTTCATATATCATATAAGGTTAGTCTTTCAACTATATTTTGAGGCGTTTGGGTAAAATATTGTTTATATTGCATAATAGGTATATACTGTAAAATCTAGACACAAAAGCCAAAAGGACTCCATATATTATTAATACTCCCTTTATCCATGATAAATACACATCAACTTTAATGGCACAGATTTTAATAAATGTTGGGTGGGTTGTGTCGTAAGTGGAGATAAGGTCCAACAACTTTCGTATTGCAATTAAATGCGTCATTTATGGCAGACGGAGAAAGTATTATTTTTGCATTAATCATAAGTAAGGTGATGATGAGTAAAAAGACATGACTTTATTAAATATTAAATTTGTTGCAAACTTTGATCATGTTTTATTATTAAATACATTGTGGTATCTCAAATTTTGTTTTCATTTATTTATTTAAGAGAAATTTGTGGCGTTTTGGTATCAAAGCAAAAGCCTATGTTTCCATATACATGCAAATAATTTTCTTAACGGAAAATACAATATAATGTCTACCACATAACGCCGAGTAGAGCAATTCAATGTATTAATAAATGTTTGCATGAAAAACAAGATATGCTACAAAATTAGTTACGTGTCGGTTTGCAAGGGAGGTTCAGTCTAGAAAGTAGAAACATATGTAGGAAAAAGTTAATGACACTTTAAGCAAAATTCAGTCTTTTTATATAAAACCAGAAAATGGTTCCTACAACTTAAATTAGGTTAAAATTTCTAAAACTGCCCAATTAACAAAGTAAAGATACTCAATGAAAGGTAAACTTGAGGCAAATAAATCATTCATTTTAATTTTAAACCCATTAAATTATTAACTAAACAAATTTAATGTAAAATCATACATGATGATAGATGTAGCACAGGCACTCTGGCATGAATCTCAAATTGGCAGCTTCTCCCCATATAAGAAGATAAAGGCCCATATACAACAGCTTCCGTTGTTGCACTTCTTGCTGTATAGTAGGTAACCTGCAATAAAACAAACCGTGACAAATAAGAGGAATACCAATACAAATGGCATAGGTAAGAAAACATAACATATGGCCTCCATGAATGAGTGTTAAAATAAGATTGTTTCGAGACACGGAGACAGAGTAAAATCATCATCAGAATGACAGCTCTAAACTTAGAAACTTACCACAGGCTGCTTTTACGATCTAAATACTTGCACCATTTCTTGTAGTTCTTGAAAAGCTTCTTCATCACTTCATCTAGAGCAAACTCATCTAACTGAAAACCACAAATTAGTGTAAGAGGCTAATAAAGAACAAGAAAACAATAGAAATAATCCAGAGTAGTTGCTAGCACATCCTAGTAATTTGATGTTTTCTAGCTCAAGTGATGTTTTTATTCCTTAATAATATCCCATTAATGTTTTTTTTTTGTGTGGAATACAATTACAACTTTTATGCATTTGAAGCATTTGAGCAATTAATTGAGCCAACGTGGATTATTGGGGGATCAATTGTGCAACACTCAAGGAAAAAACATAGGTTTCTGGTTAGAGATAGACAATCCAATGACTTACAGGAAGCAAATGAAATAGGAAATAACTCTGAATCACGTGTTTTAAGTTTCGATAGAGGCCGCCAAGAAGATCATAATATTAAAGGATCACATGCATCCAACACTTACACTGAACAGTACACTAAGGCCTTGGCAAGGTGAAAAAAATGCAAGAGTATGTGAATTATGAAGGCAAACCTTGGGTTGATGATCGGGCTTCGGAAATTGCCTTATGTGTACATTTGCAAGTAGTAGAATCAAATGCTCCCTTTGATTTGCCACATTATCTTTCTGCAAATCAGAAGTAATGCAAATATGTTGGGTATTCAGTCTGTTAGAATCTCAACGTTCATGATTTACTATTAAGTATTTGCAGTTGAAGCAAATAAATTACTTGAAGATGAATAGGAGAAGACAGCAACAGAATATATAATTTGTTAAATTGTTATACTATCTCATAGCATTTATGCATTAGGCTTTATTTAATAGAATGTGACAGATGTCACGTCGTTTTATTTACTAAACTTAGGGATAACACTTTAATATAATTCAATACAATTATAATATGAGATATCACCTGAAAACCAAACATTGCATGAAGCCAGTCAAGGACATCTTCATCCTTTTTCTTCTTGTAATCCTTAGGCCAAGGAAGACCTCTTGTATTCCGAAGCGCGTGCACAGCAGCTTGAATCTGAATACTCTAATTGTTAAAATCATAAACAAATAGACTGGAAAGTAATGGAACTAGCTTATATCAAAACAGACCTCTGGATATTTCATGATTGCCTGATTCGCACTATCGGGATCAAGGGGTAGAATATTGTAAGGGACATAGATTTCCGTCTTCTCCGCAACTTTATCATGAGTCTCCAATATCTATGCAATGAAAAATTGAGCATTCAATTACATGCAACATAAAAGGCATTGGATGAATATATCTGTCCATTTTTTAAACAAATATATATTTCTGCCTATGCTAATCAGATACAAGAAGGAAAGAAACGCATATCTAAGAAAGAATACGAGTATTTACCTCACGATCAACTTCCACAGATTGTGTCTGGTTAACTGCTTTCAAAACCTCAAAGAGAACATTAGCTGTTTGGTATGCTTTTGTAAGCTGTGCACTGTACGTTGTCGGATTCAAGAACAAAGAGTGGTGATGTTAACAAACTTCACTAACGTAATCATCAATTTGTAACTATGCATCTAGGCAAAAGAATCAGTGATGTTTAAAACTTACCGATCAGCTTTGTCAGCAGCATTTTGTAAAGCTTGGATGTACTTTTTGTAGTAATGCTGATAAAAGCTCTGCATTTCACGCGCATCGCTCTTTTTTACCCTTCCAATTAGGGTTGGATCATTTTCCTGAATGCACAAGCAGACACCAAATCATATAATAAAGAGATATCGTATGTAAAAGCCAGTAATAAAATGCAGTCAGCCATCTCCTAAAATCTAGACATGGGAAAGGTGCTTTCTAAACAAGAAATCATTGCTCTACATCCTTGAAAGAATCTCATGCTTACTCTTTCAAGGCGTTGCAACAGAGCTGTCTTAAATTGGCGAACACCACGTCCGCTTGAAGTCGGATCCAACCTGTGAGCCTTCTCAAAAGCATAAAACCTACCTGCATTGTTCAACCAGTGGCGATGGGGAAAGATAAGTAATGGCATACAAAGTTGAAAGGATACAAAAAAGGTAAAAGCGAGTAAATATGTAATAAACACGAGATCGAGTTTCAAGCAATAACTGAACTACATTAAATTGGTCGTAGAACCTACACAGCACAAAAAGACAAAATAGCATGCGACAAAGTTTGTCGACATCTGAGATGAAAAGTCGAAAGCGCTAACAACGGATAAGATCACACTAGAAACGCCGGTTCTTGCAAGAAAACACAATGTATGCATAAACATAGTCACATAGACAAAAAGAGAGCAGCAAGTAGTGAGATTGTCCTTCAGATCCTCAAATTCAGATTACACATCTACAGTTGCTAGGCATTCTAAGAAGGTTTTCGCAATTCGAAAGCAGAAACTCGAAGTTGATAATCCATCAGCTTCTACTTATTTCATTTCCACGAAGGTTTAGTCTTTACTATTTAAACAAGAGTACAAGACAAAGTTAAGCTTACAGAGGTAGGCAACACGCGGGTTGCTAGGCTCAACTTCATTGGCAACTCGAAGAATGGGAGCAATTTCCACCAAAGACGACGGCACTACTTCACTGTCAAAGACAGACTCCCCAAGATTCCCCACTGTCTGAGTGCGCGTTATCCGCCGCTGCAGCTTCGGACTCGCCTGCGACGACCCGGCCCGGGACGACATGATCTCTTTCTATCCTCCTCCTCCTCAAGCAGCTACCACAACAAACATATACTTCTGCGAAAGAAAAAAAAACAAGAATATATAAATATAAAACACAACAAAACAAAACTTACTGCGTATTTAACACAACATATCCTCATAGCTTCTATTGAACTCGAATGGGCCGAAGCCATAAAACAGAGTGCAGCTCCTCCAAGATATAATTCTCTATGCATGTTCTACTCACTGATTATTTTCAAGTAAATTGATATAAGCATCATATCTATGAACATTCACCTATCGGAATTCTTATAAAAATCAAATCTTTACGCCACCACCAAACAAGAACAAAAACAAAAACCAGAGAAAAATATGCACGGTGTCAGAGGCTTCCCCCTCAGTCACACAACAAATAAAAAATGCTTCATCAGGTAAGACATTGATTATTTTAACACCATAACCTTATAAAAATGTAAACAAAGTAAACATGCAGAATGTTCTTTTTCCAGCACTTTTCTTTCACCTTTGTTTTTCTTCTTTTTTTGCTTTTTGCTTCTACTGAGGTGCAGAGTGTTGGGATAACAAAAAGCAGGATGAGAGGAAAGATTCCGTTGCCTAACCCTATGAGAGAGAAAAGGGAAGTATGAGGTGGTGCACTGCTGTTGTTTCAAGCTATTACTCCTTCATATGAAATGAAGAAAGCAAAGAGAGTGTGAGAGGGAATAATATGTAGGAAACGGAAAGTAAAATTGAATTCTTGGGCATGCGCGTGTGTGCGCGTGAGTAAAGAGAGCGTGAAGATTCTCATGTGCTTATCCTAGGAAATTACTAGTGGTATATTGTAATAAGCATTGCATTAGACATCTTACATAGATTTGCACCCCATTTAGGGATATAAAGATTTCCGCAATTAAAAAATGGCAAATATTTTTAATTATGCCAACTTTGTACAATTTTGAATTTAATTTTTAAGTTTCATTAACTATTTTCATGATAATTTGATGATTGACTTAAATTCAAATTCTCCATCTAAAATAATAAATTAAGTTAGATATTAAGTTTTTTCCGAAATATATATATATACACACGATGAAATAGTGAAGTTTGTTTTCGTTTAAAGTTCTTTTATTTAAAAAATATTTACTAATTAAAATATAATAAGTTTGACATTAAATGCGAAAGTTAAATTTTCTACAAAATATCTTATGTTGAATGATATGAAATTATGAAAATTAAAAATTATAGACATGGGTAGATTGTATTTTTGTAATTGATTGATAAATAATTCCTTGGCTATTAAAATAATCAGTGCCACTGTTTTCATGCTATTAAATGATATTTTATTTATCTTTTAATTGTATACTTATTTGTCTCAAATAAATATTGGAATATTTTTTTGCATCCCATAAAAATTTGAAATAAAAACTCAAAAAAAAAAGATAATTTACTTGCAATCGTTATTTAATTAACAATATCATGAGCGATGTAAAAAAATTTGCTTCCAAAACCAGACAGACAATATTAATTTAACTTAATTTGAATAACTAATAAACATAATAACACTAGGGATGTTCATAAATTGTGGTCAAATGTCGATATAGAATAAAATTAAAACCAACGGTAATGAGAAAACACTACTTATTTAGAAAGAATTCAAAATCAAATTCCTTTTATAGCTCGTAATTCATCTTCACTTTCACTCTCCACCTCGTTTTATTGTTCTTAGGTGTCGCAGCCCACAAGCATTGCATAGAGTCTGCAAAAACATACATTATCTCATCAATTGAATAAATAAAAAAATGATGCTTGATAGCCAATTATATATATAAAAAAAAAAGTATTGAAGTGAAATTATACAAATATGTATATAATATGAAGAATAGCATTAGTTTAGGTAGGGTTGAGAATTTGGACTCGGGTTTGGGACTTTCAGGATCGGAATTGAGGAATTGAAAATTTTCGGGACTCCCGAATTTCCGAAATTAATTTTAAAATTTGGAGATTTTGGTCCCATTCGGGGCTTTGGGATCATTCGGGATTATTATGGACATTTTTTTCGGGATCGGAACCGGGACTCCCGGTCCCGTCCCGATTCTCACCCCTAAGTTTTAAGGGATTGTGATTCTTTACACTTCTCTGAGTATGACGACAAATAAGAAGGCTCGACTATCATGAAACGGCGTGAAAAAATTATGTTATATACGAAAATTTATTTAATATCAAAATAAAATTCGAAAACTCTTTATATTAGTAAAAAAGGAAGAAGAAATGGAACGAATTGTCAACTGTTGTTTATTATCCACTAGTTTGTACTTTAAGATGGCTTTACATGTAATGAAATGATATCAATGGTTTCACGAAGGTTTAATTAATAAATCGCGCAATAAATTCAAGTTGAAATGATAGTTTGAAACATAAATATAGGTTGTTAGTAACTTAGTATTACAACATGGAGGGATAATGATTATTCAGATGTGGTTATTCATTCTTATGTCTTTTTAATTATTTTCTAAATAATCAATGACAAATATTATAACAAGACAAATTTAATGGAACGAATTATTCGTTATTAATTAATAATAAAATTGAGAAAATACTAACCTGTGGGCCACTAGGACCTTTTCTCCAAAGAGGAGTAGAGTTGGAACCACAGGCTTTGCATGCTTTGTTATCATCTTCATTAGGTCTTTTACGAGTTGGAGTTGCAACTCTGTGAGTAAAAGACCCTTGTTGATAAGCCACGTAATTTGTTGGTAAACTATTATGATATGTCACATTCCAATTTACCTGTCCATAGTAAATTTTAATAATTGTTATTGTTACAATAATGTAATTCATAAATTAGAAGTATGTAAACACACCACAAAGTTATTAGCTACGAGACAAATTCAATTATCCACTGTTACTTTGAAGACAACCTTTACGTTCGATACCGAACATATAGAGACAATATGAAACATGAAAAAGTTACGAGACAAATATATGGAGCATTAAATACTATGACAAATGTATATTGATTGAAAGCATATTATCCGCACCACGAAGTTATTAACTACGAGACAAATTAAAGTACCGAACGTTACTTTGAAGGCACACACTTACGTTCAATACCGAACATATAGAGACAATACGAAACATGAAAAAGTAACGAGACAATTATAGAGCGCTAAATACCATGACAAGTGTATATTGATTGAAAGCATATTATCCACTACTTTTAAACACGATGTCGATCACATTCAGCTTATACACTGTACATAAATAATTTGTGCAATTAATGATGTCACCCGCAATGTCTTATATTCTCCCTTTTACACTTTACTTGTCTCGAAATCTTCCGACCACGTATTAATATATTAATATATATTATTCATACCTTAATTTCTTATCGACTTTTTTTTTATCTTTTTATTGTGTTAATATCCCCTTACTAAATAATCCAAACACTCTAAAATAGGAAGGAAAACAACTAAAGTAAGACATATAATATACAAGACATAGACATCAAATCATCAATCAAATTAACTACAACTCTAACATCTAAATCACTCAAACATACTTATTTGATTACCAAAACTAGATTCATAGTTCCACTCACACTTACTTTGTGTTAGAACATGTTCATTTATTGGGGAAAAATAAATCTAAAACAATATTAATCAGTTGCATGCAAGAGTTAGGTAGGTAAGTATACCATGTTATTATATGATTGGGCAGCAAATCCATGCAACGTAGCATCATGACCTTCTGCTTCTTGATTTTGGTTGTAATAAAATGAAGATGAAGATGGTGGTGGTCCCAATTTTAAGGTAAGATCAATGTTCTTAGCTTCATCATCCTCCTCATGATCAAAACTTCTACTTTTGCCTTTGTGATTATCCATTTCCTGCACTCAATTAACTTGAAACAACACTCATTAGAACACATAATTAAAGTATTTAAATTGAAAGAAAATAATAACAAAAATTAATAAGCATGTAGTATATGTAAGGAATGTGAGTTATATTCACCCAACATTCACATAGTGAGCAAGTAATTAATAAAATTTAATGATAACTAATCAAGTTTTAATGTGTGCAGATGGGATTCGGACATAGCAAACTTTGATCTGTATATCTGTTTATTTTTATTCAACTTGAAAACATTTGGGGAATTCTAAAACTTGCAAAAGATAAACAAAGAAGAAGATAAACTTTAGATCTACATATATGTAATGCCCTCTCTCTTCAAATATATATATATATATATATATGTGTGTGTGTGTGTGTGTGTGTGAAACAAGATCAAGAACAACAACAACAATAATATAAGGTAATCAATTTATATTTGGATTTGATAAACAAGATCAATGGACAACTAATTAAGATTTTACAAAGATAAAAATTCAACAAAAACCCACAAAAAGATAAGAAGCTCTTAAATTTTGTAACACTTATCCAAACCAATTAACAAATAAAATACAAGAAGCCAAGAATACTATAATTAGCACACTAACACACACACAAAAAAAAAATGAAAGAACCCTAACCTAAATTAAATGAGATGATTTAGGCTCTTCCTATGGAGACAGCAGCAAGCAACTGTGAAGACAAAATATTTTGAGTGTGTGTGATGTTATACATATACACACATATATATATACGAAGAGAACCCCTAACACTAAATTAGAAAGTTAAGAAATTAATTTTTAATATTAAATCCGAGTTGTAATTTTTAATAAATATTATTATTCTTGTATGTAAGCTAATCCTTTGCTGTTGATAAATGTGGTTGGCTTTCTACTGCATTAAATTAAATGATTGCTGATTAATCCTACTTTTACAGAGCCATGCACACTCATACAATCACAATCATCATGCATTTATTGATTATTATAAAGTTCAAAATTTTTAATTACCCACAAAATCTTGGTTTGCTCTTTTGAAAAACAGTGGGGTTTCACCACACATGAAAAATTATATGAACTTAATTTATTTCACTTTATAAAATCTTGATTTAAATGAATGATCAAAGATTTCATTGATGTAATAGAAGTCAGCGTCTAATGTTTAATATATTTTTCTTTATAGTTTGGAGATAAAAAATTATGTGATGAAATCTGGCTTTAATATTTACTTTTTGTGCACATAATACTAATGTAATATGTTAGTGCAATATGTATTAACAATGTAATAATGCTTGATCTATAGTAGCAAAATTTTAAACAAGTTTTAACATGGACAAAAGTTCATTTATGCTTATTTTTTAATTAAAATTTTCCGTATTTTATAAGAGAGAGAGCTCAAGAGTCGGGCCACGACAATAATGTAACTCAAAAAGGCTCGTTTTTACAATAAAAAGTATAATATTTTGTGATATTGAGAGCGTGTTAACTTAAAAACATAAGCTTTGTTGAGGGCCGACAATTCTTAGGGCTTAAGGCTCTTTTTTGGTGAGGTGATTTTGCTAGGTCGATATATATAGCAAAAAATTACGATGCATAATAAATAGAATAAATCAAAAAATTACGAGAAGATGTTCGAAATGATTATAACATTAAATTAAATCTTAAATGCATGTTTGTCGATATTAGAAAACCAATATAGTAAACGAGCTTAAGATCGAGCCGATATTGGTTTTTTTATTGAATTATTATATTTTATAAATAATAAAAATTAGTTCAAATAAATAAAGATAAAATTTCAAAACTTTCCCATTAATTCAATTTATTTTGTCTTGCAACTTTTGCTAATTGAGATTATTATCAAGCTAGGCATTTTCGCACTCGAGTTCTCCATATTTCAGTTATTACTCTTTTCACAATTTAATTTGGTTAAAGGTTATCAAAATTCGATCTTCAAAATTCCATGTTTGTGTGTTTAAATCATTCCACAAAATTCGATCGTCAAAATTCCATGTTTGTGTGTTTAGTTAAATTAAATCATTCCAAATGATAGAAACTGATATGTGTGTATACTGTAACTTGCTCAAATGGTCCTAAGTTAGATAAATGAACTTAAACTGATTCGAATCAACCCGAAATAAAAAAAGGGACCAGGATCAAAATTTCATAATCCGTAACATTCTTAAAGCAAGTATGTTACATCGAAAATAACATGAACCAATTAATCAATCGATTAATAAAAATAATTACAACGTATTTTTATTCCCGTATCAATGTTTTTCCTATTCTTATTTATTTATTTTTTAAATTTGATATATGACTATATGCTAAAATTTTTATTTTATTTCCTATATTGTGCATATATGTTTTTACAAATATAAAATTATAACAAATATGCAATGTTAATTTTAGTAAGCTTGATGGGCTAAATTGAAAATAAAAAATCTAATATAAAGTTGTAAATTTTCAACAAAAAAAAAATCAACCCAATTTAACCTTAACCAAATAAACAGACAACTCAATAGGCCCAAAAACCGATGATGTTCACCAAATTGATATGCTATCTAAGCAAAAAAATTCACAGCCTCGTGCAACTGAAAATTTGTTTGTGTGCAAAGCTCAAATTACTCATGCAATTCAGACACAAATGTAAGACATTGAAAATGTACAATGTCTTGTCGGAAGGGACTCCAAATTCATACAGACACACATGATTTTAATTTAAAATGAGGCTAGGAGAAAACTCAGACTCTAACCATTATGACATCGTCAATTGTTTCATCCTATTGGAAAGCTTATAGAGCTTGCATCTCGACTGTAACTTGCTGATTTCCATTTGCGGAGGTCGATGCTGATTCCTGGCCATCACCACCGGCGTTCATCTCCTGAACTGGAGGTGGATTGACTATGGTCATTGGCATCACAGAATCCTCCGAGAGGCGTGACTTCATCTCCCGGTGCTCCTGGCACAAGGCACACCAGTGCATGCAGCAGTGCACCATGCAAGGGTCGCATGGCGAATTCTACACGGACCAGAAGACAATCGTAAAATTAGAAGAGAAGAAAACAATTGAAACTCGAATGCGATATCAAACTCCATATTATGGCTATAAAATGATCAAAGTCTTGCTGCCCAGAAAAGAATAATATGGCAGATAACAGTTATCAAAACAAAAGTATTCGTAATAAAGGGGAACAAAATTGATCCTTGAAATCATGATTAAACAAATCACTATCATGGATTAAGTGATCACGTTTCGGTTTTGCTGCCCAGAAGGAAAAATATGACAAGATCAAGCCGGTTCGGCATACGGCAACCATGCCTAGATATCTGCACAGAAGTTGCTATTTTGTCTACCAAGTCTTTGAAGTCAAATAATTGATAAAGGTAGAAATCTTTTATAGGATATCACAACTTTCAGATATTTACAAAGAAATTGCTGGAGTTCTCCTACAAGAATATTTCAGGACAACAGGAATAAGTCGGCATCTAATACTTGGAATAGTAAACTAATAGATCTTCCAAAGATAGCAGCTCATTAAAAGGTTATTCTGCATTAGCAAATTTGGAGGTGGTGGAAATAGGTGACACTACACCAGAAACATTTTACTTTAAAGAGATTACATAAGATAAGAATAAACTGAGATCACCTTGAGATGATATTTTTTCTGCAATGATTGCCTCACTAGACCAGTGTATATCCCACACATCCACCAACTGAAAAACAAGCCCTCACCAATGAGAACTGTTGTTCGTGGGTCAATATGACCGTGTAGAGCAGCGACTCCTGCAGCAAAGGCAAGGCCACCCTCTACAAAGATAGCATGACAAATGCAAGGTCCAGTCCATGGAGTATCTTCTCTCAACTGTTCGACGTTGCGGCCAAACAGAACACATGGGCAAAACAATCCTGTCCTACCTGATGCAGGTCAAGCAACAAATAATGAAAATTGTGCAGTCTTTATATGTAAAACATAAAGACCTCGAGACTGATAATATTAAGATGAATGTGGTAAACATTTCAAGTTCGAATATGATATTTGATTAATAGCAGCTGAAAAAGCAATTGGCAATTGACTACAATGTTATTATTAATATACTTTTTAGTAATTGAACTTCTATAGCAGTGAACGCGTAATAACTTACAACTGTCAGCATCTTCTGCACAACCAAATACCCCAGTAGTCCAGGGTTCATCAGCAGGGGCTTGGTAGCTTTCTGGTAAAGGCTGCCCACATTCATTGCACTTTCGAACATCCAACTGCAGAATGAACCACAACAAACAGCATTTTAGTTATATACAATTATACATATGAAATAAGTGCTAACAAGTAAATGGCATATCTGTAAAATGAAGTTCAATATTGCATAGACTAACAAAAATGTTGAATCTGCTTTTGCAGTGCTACTCTTTTCCACACCAAGGTTCAAAATCAACCTCAGTACTAAACGATATTTAGAGCATCAAACTCGACCACCAACCCTATTAACACACTAGCAGCCAGATCCATATATTGGGATCGAACAAGCAGAGATAGGAAGACACAATTACTTAAAAAGTGTACATTTTTTATATCCGAAAATCCTCATATATTGACATTCCTTGAATTCAACATGTTAAAGAAAGTGAACAAATTTCCCTCAAGGTATGATTCTGAAGGTTTCGTCCTACACATTGCAAAAGTGGGCGCATCGAAGAGGATCCGATTACCTGATCCAAATCCCCATCTCAAGTACAGGCAAACAAGAGATGAAATGCCCAATATGGACGCATAAACTTGATACTCCAAGATGAACCCCAAATCAACAGCTACAATCCTCACTATATCTTCGAGAGACAGACTTGATAAATCATACAAACAAACACTCAACGAAAGATCCGCTACCGAATCAACAGAAATCCCTCCCCTTCCCACACATCGGAAGTAATTGAATTACCAATTTATCAAACATCAATTAATAGATTAACTCACATAGAAAAAAATCAAACTAACAGCCACGATTACACAAGATAGAGATAAAACTGTACCTGAGGCACATCGATAGGCTGGTTGAGCTCTCCGGGCTTGATCTCCTCCATTGGCCCTTGATCCTTCGTTAATCTAACATACCTAGAGGGGTGATCCTCCGCCATTTCTTCAGAGCAATTTGAGAGTTCAACTCCAGCCGCGATTACACCAACTCAGACACACAAAAAGGAAACGGAAACAGATCCGCGCGCACAAGCCCACCACACACAGCCGGTTTGCTTGTGATGGAAGGAGACGAGTCAACTAGCGTGAGTAAGAGATGGGTGAAGCAACTGCATTCATGCCATAAACATAGAGGAAGATAGAGGAGATTTAGTTGAAAATTGGTTCGAATAGTCTAAGATTTGGACTTCTTTTTTTTTTTTTTTGCGTTGAATTGAATTTAAAATCCAAATTTTAAAACTAAGACAAATAAATTAAAACCCATTGAAGGTTTCGGACCTTTAAAATCTTGCTCAAATTTTCTACCACGTGTCCTTATATTGGGCCTATGTCTATCCTGTATTTGGACTTATAAATTTATTTTTTCGGATAGAAATATAAGTATCTAATGTTAAATGTATATTTTTATTTGAAATGGGCCAATTTTAATTGTATGGACTACGTTGTTTGGGTATAGTATATTGGAACTACGAAAATGCTCACCCGCCCGCGGTGGGCACATCTTAATGCGCCCGCGGCTGATGTGGCATGTCATGTAGATATATATTAAATTCTTAATAATTTTTTATTAATCATCACTTTCCGACTAGGGTTCATTGATTAGGGTATAGTTTAATATTATTTAATAAAAAATAAAATTAACTAAAAAATGAAAATATAGTGACTCGCATGTTGATGTGGCAATGACGTGACATTGCCACATCAGCCGCGGGCGCATTAAGATGTGCCCACCGCGGGCGGTGGAGCATTACTGATTGGAACTAATAAAGAAACTCATTTTTAAAATATTAAATATAGGAATTGAAATACTCTGTCTCTTATCTTGATTCTTAACACATTTTATATTCGATTGAATGTATTATAATAATAAAATGTGTTAAGATAAGCGGACGGAGGGAGTATATACCAACTACTAAGGGTAGAGTAAAAGTGTAAGCGAACTAAACTTTTCATGAACTATTTGGGGTTCAGTTTGATAAAAGCTCGTTCGAAATTCATTTGTTTACTAAACGAACAAACTCGAGTTTTGAACCGAGCTCGAATTATATTTCAAGCATAACTTGAGCCCAATAGTATTTAGCTCGAAAAGTTCACGAACTTTGTTAACGAACCGAACTTCAAATAGTTCACGAACTTTGCTAACGAGCTTTTTCACGAACTCTACAAACGAGCTGAGCTTTGAATAGTTCACGAATTTTATGTACAAACTAGTTCACAAATTTTATTTACGAACTAGTTCGCGAATTTGTCAAATTAATATTAAAAATATATATAAACTCAAATAATTTAATAAATGAAGTTTCTTAACGAGCTCAAACTCGAATATTTAACGAACTCAAATCGAGTTTGAGCTCGAGTTTGTATTCACTATTAAATCGAATAATACATGAATCAAACTTGAGCTTGATTTTTATTTACCGAACTGAACTCGAGCTTGGTTTTTAGAACTCAAACGAGCCTTCAAATTTTGAAACAAGTCGAACCCGAGCCTAACATTATTCAGTTCAGTTCGGTTCGATTACACCTCTATGTAAGAGAGTGTCTCTTCGAAAATTCGGTATCATATATTTTGGATAATACTCGATATCCAATTGGTTTCAGATACACAAACTCTCATTTTCGAAATTTCGGATTGGATCCACGATTTTTCATGTTCTATGATTTTTGGATTTGGGTATTTATCGAAACTCGAAAACTCGAATTTTTTATTTATATTTATTAACCAATATTTTAATTTTATAATTTAAAACATTTTAATATCTAAATAATTATTTTTTAAATAATTAATAATACAATTGAAATTTCGGTATCACCCAAAATTAAATAAAAACAACTGTGGTCGAATTTGCATAGAACTAATTCCAATTGACGAAGCACAAAACAAACCAGAATAACGGCAAAGAAAACCCTAACTTGCCAGATTATCACAAAATTCCTTTCATAAAATCCCCAAAAAAATAGAAATAAAAATCAAAGTCTTAGGGTTTCTCGTTGCGATTATCCCAAATCGCTACCCAGAATTGTTGTTTGTAGTTGAAGCACATCAAATTTCGGAAAGATGGACGCTCAGAGAGCTTTGCTTGATGAACTCATGGGCTCGGGTTAGCACTAGCCTCTAAACCCTATTTTTAATGTCTGTTTATATTTTGTTCGAGTCGGATGTTGAATTTAAGGTCTGCCAAGCTTATTTCCTTTTGTCATAATGTTAACTGAAAATGTTCATTAATTCTATTTGTTGGATTTGAGTGCGAGCTTAAAATTTGGAAGCGGAAGTCGTCCGGTCTGATGGTTGCCATTTTTTTTCATGAACTCCATATTTACATTATCAGAGAGACCTCCATATCAGATATCCACCTGTACTGAAGTTGATTAGTCTTTGTGAAGTATACACTAATAATTTGCTTTGGAAGCATAAATTTATTATGCTAAATTGAATGTTGAAAAAAATAACAAATAAATAAATAAATGTTACCGAAAGGTGCTTCTTGGTACTGATTGTTATTGTGGTTCCTGTAGCGCGTAATTTGACCGAAGAGGAGAGAAAAGGGCACCGGGAAATTAAGTGGGATGATAAGGATGTCTGCGGTTGCTATATGATCCGGTTCTGTCCCCATGATTTGTTTGTCAACACCCGAAGTGACTTAGGTGATGTCTTCATTTGTTTCCTTTTATATTTCATGAAACTTTCTGTTATGATATTGCTTATTAACAACATGGTGTGAAATACCTTTAGTTTAGAATGAAGAGATTAATGGTAATGAAGATATATATTGTAAAAATCATGTTTTTTTTTCCCGGCATGCTTAGTGCTTCTTACAAATGTTGTATGTTCATTTTTTTATGTGTCAGGTGCGTGCCCAAAAATTCATGACCAGAAGTTGAAAGAAAGGTGCGAGTTGTCTGAGTTGCAATATTTTGTTGTCTGATTTCGTACCTAGGCTGTCTGCATACTATTTTTCCGAGAAAGTGGTTCATTGAACAATGTATGTTTGTGTATATTTGTGCCTTGGATATTTACTCTACTTATTCTTGTATGTTTCACCTGAGCCACAATGCCTCTAAAAAGCTGGAACCTTTCTTTTGTATCAGTCTTCTCGATTCTAGTTGGGATTTAACAAGATAGATCCTCTTGATAAATATTGTAATTTAGATGTTATTTTATTTTTCCATCTAGTTTTGAAAGCCTTATCTTATGCATAACTTAATTTGCATCAATGTTTACTTTCTCTGTCCTGGGTTTTAGTCCATATATATTTTGTAAATATATCAGCACTAGGCTATTTTATGTGTAAGTTATTAAGCAATAAGAGATCTCACTCAAAGAAATTTCTTTATGCCTGCGTAAGACTATTAAAAATTTAATCCCAATGTTGGGAACATCTACATTTTAATTTTTACCCGACTCAATTAAGCAGTTCCCTGAATTTTATATTTATACCGGAATATATATCACATCATGTTTTTCCTCTCTGTAGTTTTGAGCAGTCTCCTAGACATGATTCATATGTTCCGAAGTTTGAAGCTGAACTAGCTCACTTCTGTGAGAGGCTGGCAAGTTTTTCATCCCTAACAACTATAAAGTTCAGTATATATTTATTGCAGTACTTAATCTGATTCTCTGAAAATACTTTTCTTATGTCAGGTTTCTGATTTAGATCGGAGAGTTAGGCGTTGCCGTGAACGCCTGGCACAAGAAGTTGAAATCCAGCCTCCGCCACCGATTTCTGCTGAAAAGGCTGAGCAGTTGTCGGTTCTGGAAGAGAAGATAAAGAACCTGCTGGAACAAGTAGAGTCTCTTGGTGAAGAAGGGAAGGTGGATGAGGCTGAGGCACTTATGAGAAAGGTAATTTAATAAGCTCATTGTGTGATAATATCTAGTTTTTTTAAGTTCAGACATATCCCTGTCTAAGAATATGCCCAATTTACACTGCTTATCGTTATTTTAAGGTGGAAATGCTGAATATTGAGAAGACTGTCTTAACTCAGCAACCACCACAAGATAAATTGCTGATGGCTGTGCAAGAGAAAAAAATGGCACTATGTGAAATATGCGGTTCTTTTCTAGTAGCAAATGATGTTGCAGAGAGAACTCAGTCACATGTTACTGGAAAGCAGCACGTAGGCTATGGCTTGGTCCGTGATTTCCTGACTGAGCATAAGGTAATATTTTGTAAGTTACACTTTTCTTGCGGAGAACATTCTGTTAAAAGTTACACTTGCAACCCTCAAAATTCTTTAGTTACCTTTTATGTTTTGTGTGATCACCAGGAAGCCAAGGAGAAGGCAAAAGAAGACGAGAGGCTGGCAAGGGAGAGAGAAGCTGAAGATCGTAGGAAGCTACTGGAGAAAGAAACTGATGGTAAGCGCAGAAGTAGCTCGTCTGACCGGGACAGGCATCGTGACTGGGATAATGGCAGGGAGAGGGACCGAATGCGAGAACGAGATCGTGAACATGAGAGATATCATGAAAGGCATGGTAGAGGAAACCGAGAAGGAGGAAGAAGGTCGGATAGGAAGAATATTAGTTCAAGTAATGGAAGAGAAGGTAGTAGGGATAGATATCGAGAACATGAGAGGAGCAGATCTCGTTCACCTGCACGACACAGTCGCAGGAGGTCTTCCAGGAGTCCAGGCCGTCCATATTAGAGGATTGTGTAGAAATATATCTGGATTATGAAGAGGTAGATTCTTTCACAAACTACCATGTTTAATGTATGCGATTTGAGAGTCTAAGTTTGTTATCACTTATCATTATGAGTGATTGTTTTCTGTTCCCACAGCTATTTTGAGACTATACCATCTCCTATCACCAATATAGTTACAGGAGAAAGATGAGGTAGGCATTTCGTTGCCATAATGCTATTTTTCAATATACGTTTCCAGGCTGCGGGTGTTACTTTTCTCCCCTTTTTTGGTTTTGTTTCTTCAGATGTTCTGCTGCAAAACTGTTGCCTTCTCTATGGTAACTCAGGGCACCCAATATGATTTCTTACTTCTGAATGTGCTTATTTGCCAATTGAGTAGATTCAGTAATAAGATTTCATTGAGATCTGGCTGTTGCACTTGCTTGATGCTCTTAAACCACTGGGGTAATTCTCTTGTCTGATTTGTTTTACATATATCACCAACTTGGGATTTCACTAGTTTATTTGAAGTACTGGTCTAGGAAAATGGGATGCATTATTCGTCCCTTTAGTGCAGAGAAGGTGTTATTTGTGGTATAAGGTCTGTTTTTGAATTCCTTGAAGATATCTATATTCAGGTCATCAGCAGTGGAGCAAGCACCTGGTTTTGAGAACTGTAGTAAATGAAAAAGGCCATAACTTGATTATGCCACAGGATTTTGAGGATTGCATTGAATTCCATATGATATCTTCTGTTGATTTATCATTGAAAGATGTGGGGAACAATATTAGGTTCAATTATCATCTTTCTTTAACCTGTTCTGTTTATTCCTTATATATATATATCTTTCATAACATATTTTGGTTCACAATTTAAAGTTGAAGCATCAATCAGGGGATAAACTAGGCAGTTTTATTCTTTCATTTATAGTTTATTTTTATTATTATTAAATACTATTATATGTGTGTGAGTATATATATATATTGGTGTGTTGTGCTACTCATCACCGACAATTGAAAACCTTAGAGCGACGGGTGGAGCGGTGGACCCTAAATCGGATATATAATAATGGAAACCAATACAAAAAAGGGTATAAACAAATATAAATGAATAATAAAAAAAGAAAAAAAAATCGAGGTTAGGTTAGATTAATAAAGTTGCTAAAAAGTGTCTTTACCCGAGTGATTAAAATTTAATTTTTTTAGATATAGCTCTTGATTACAGCACAAAATCACTAGGAACATTAATATCTATTTAAAGACCCCAATAAATCCAATCTACAACCAAACGTTTAATTTCAATCCATTTACTATTTAGATCACTCATAATTCTATTGCTAATGCAAATTTCAATCAATCTTGCTAATCAAACAAATTTGGTAATTTAAGCTAAAAAATAGATGAAACAAATTGGGTCTTGAATGTATGGCTCATTTAACAATATTTGTCGCGATCAATAATGATTGAGCAACAACATATGTACTAAAATTATCATTTCCTCAAGCTAACTTATTTAAATTGAAAGTTTAGTGAATGAGTTATTCTGATTGGAAAATTTGTGGGTGATCCTAATAGCTACAAAGTTATAATTACAAATTGGATGTAAAAAAGAAAACACGCTAATATTTGTTTTTTGATTCACTAATATGTGTTTGAATGTTAATTGATGCCAAAGGCCCACACACAACTAAAGGTGTGTTTTTCTTGATTTTTATATGTGCCTCTTAACATATTCTCACACACACATGTATATATATATATATATAGTTATATAAAATCCGAAATTCACTGACAATTTTTTCCCTTCCCGCAAAAACACGCAGAAAGAGAAATATAGATATCAACAGATTCTGCTTGTTTTGGGACGCCTTCAAATCATCTCCTTTAATTCGTAAGAAATGTCTATTGAATTTTATGTTGAAATTGGGTTTTAGTCTACGTAGGCAGATGTTCTTTTATGTATGTCAATTGGGTTGATTTTCCATTTTGATTCTTTCTTTTGACATTATTATTCATGATTGAAATTTTAGTCAACGATTTCCGTCTAAAGTTTGATTTTTGGCATCTGGGGTGAGGTAAATTTCGTAGCTTTTCGGTTAAATCTACAGGGCTAGGTTACTTTCTCATTTTGGAAAGGTTTCTAATTAAAGAATCGAATGTAATCTGGGAAGAAATGCGTCAAATTGGAGCAATTGCATCTGGAAAATTCGAGGAAGAGTGGAATTCTGAGTGATTAGATACGCAATTATTCAATTATGATGCTTGTGGGGATGTTGGTGTTGCTGCCATTATATTTCTGTTAATTGTAAAAAGTAAAGGCTTTGCCTTTTGGTGTTATTCTTCTTGCTCTTGTTGTTGCAATGATTTCTATATGTGCTTCTTTTTTTAAGCTGGGGGTTTTGTTATTGTGATGGAAAATCTTCATTAATGTGTGTTGTTTATTTGTTATCTGGTTCCCCAACATAAGATGTTATTAGTAAATAATATAAGATGAAACAGAAAGATAGTTCTTCTGATTCAAGTTGACAAATCATGATTAAAGACTGGACATTGAGAAATTTGTTACTCATATTAGGCTATTAGCAATGGCTCTTGTCATATTTTCGCATGTTCATTGTTGTTAAAAGCTGTTGGATAAAGTAATTTGTGTATATTGGAAACTTTGTAGATTTTCCTCATGTTTTTGGTCATTTTCTGATCATGCCTTATGGTGTTCCTTGACTCCAGGATCTACTGTTAAAGCTGATAACTTCCCTGATAATTTGAAGGAGTGTTTCCTAAACCAGTTAAAACAAAGCTGTAATCTGTTCATATCCATTGACATTTCACCGCTGTTTTGCGGGCGAAGGACAATGCTAAAATTGCTCTCATGAAAATTTTGGATTTTGCTTTTGGTGGAACAACTGGACATATTTCTGATGAGTGTCAACTTCTTATCCGTTTCTGTGGTCTGTACCATTATGAGCCTGGTTGGCGTCCAGTATTGGACAGAAATCTCACTTCAAAAACATCAATCAGATGTTTTGATCGTAAACGATCTTATCAATTCAGAAAATGCAACTCATGCTCTTGAACAGCTTTTTGGTTCATACACGACCCTTCTGTTGGTTTCTAGTTTGGCATTCAATGTCATAATTTTGGTGATTTTAGGCCTAAAGGTACCATTCTTTCTTATGAACTTACCTTTTTAATGTTTATATCCAATTTCCCAATGTGATGGCATCTTACTCTTTATTATGCTGAAGGTGTATGACAATAGTTATATATCTTACTTTTATGCAGACATTATTCTTTTCGGAGTTGTATGCATCCGAAATCCGGAAAATGCTTGAACGGCTTGTGAACTACATCATCTACAAGGTAAAATCTCTATTCAGATAGTGACATTCTACCTTTGCTGCAAATAATGCATAGACTACACAACATCTCTGCTTATAAAATGTAATATCATCAATCATATTGCATGGGGAAGTACTGCAATTCCTTTTCTTTTCCTATTAGCTCGTGTCTAAGCAATCGTAGTTGAATGGGTGAGCAAAATGATTACCGAATGAGGAATTCTAGTGATAAATGTCGAGAATCCTTTTATTTGTAATGGATTTGTGATTATTCAGCTTTTGACAGGGGACTTTTCTTCCATTGGTAGTCCCACCAACAATATTTCAAACAGGTCTATGGTCAATTTGGTTAGCCATGCTTTGCTTCTTAAAGGTACTCAACTCATAAGTATCAGAGATCTTTGGACTAACATGATGGCTTATGCACAACTGATCTCATTACTCATTATGCAGATGTTTCAAGCTTTAGCTAGGGATCGACTAGAACGCTTGAATGCTTCTCCTTCAGTCACTCCATGGACATATTTTCGTGCATATTCAGCTTTGCTATTTGTTTTCTCTGTTGACCTGCTCTGGTATACACCTTCTGCGATCCCAACCATTCTGAAGCACTAGCTAATTACTTTTAAAAATTATATCTAGCAGAAGAGTTTTCACTACAAATGTTTACCATGGCTTGCATGCAGTTCTCAATTCTAAATAATAGGATGACAACTTTTGAGCACACTTCTTGTTATTTTTATCTATAACCTAAACACTTTACAACATCACGTTTACAGCCACCATATGGTTTCGTTATATGTTTTTATCAGAGACATTCGCCAAGATATTTGTCTATTTTGCAGGATATTTCTATGTTTGACAGTATACAGCACAATGACTTCATCAATATTTTTGTTGCTATTTTTTGAGCCTTCTAGCATAGCTTTTGAGACATTGCAGGTAATATTATCATTCTGTTGGGCTAAAACAAGTATAATGTGGAAAACTAATATGGTCTAACAGTTTGCCAATTCCCTCTTCAGGCCATTGTGGTCCATGGTTTTCAGTTGCTTGATGTATGGATCTATCACTCTGCTGGAGATGCTGCAAATTGCCAATTATCTAAAATCTTTAATATGTCTTCTGCAGGTGATTCTATCCATAATGTTGATTTTCTGAAGATGAATAGGATAGTGAAATTAGTTATGAAATACCTCTATTTAGTAGAATTATGGATGATGGTATATCGTTATCATGTTCTAATGGAAGTGCTTAAGTGCTTAATAAAATAAAATATACATCACCACGTTTGAGCTTCATTAAATGGCATAGATGGCACATGTTTGACTTCACTCTATTCCTTGTAATTCTTACTCCGGTTTCTCTAATTTCTTTCTATTAAAATCTAAACTTCATTTGAATCCCTATGTGTCATGTATTATCAGTGTAACCGTTATTTAGAGGTTTCCATCTACTATTCTACTTTATTCTATTAGCAATAATGGAATGATTATACTTTCCCTTTGCATTATTCTGATTACTGAACTGAATATAAGTTGTGATTTGATGAACCATAAAATCTTTTGGTTTTAATGATTTTGTTTTCTTAGGTTCACTGGGGGAATGGAAAGGCATGCTTACCCGGAACTTGGGATTTTTCCTTGACATGATGACGTTGCTAATGGCTCTTGCTCACTACCTATATATTTGGTGGCTTCATGGCATGGCATTTCATCTTATAGATGCAGTCCTTTTCCTAAATATTCGTGCAAGTTCTCTAGTCTCTCCCTTTTATATTTCTTAAAATGCAATCATCGTGTTGATTTAGTTGTCATTGCTGCAAGCTTAACTTTCTTGTTCTGATTGATTCATTACTTTTTTTTATTATAAACTATAGGCCCTTTTAAGTGCTATTGTGAAACGTGTCAAAGGTTTCATCAAACTGCGTATGGCTTTGGGAACCCTTCACGGGGCACTTCCTGATGCCACATCCGAGGAGCTCAAAGCATATGATGATGAGTGTGCAATTTGTAGGGTAAATGTTCTCTTGTATATGCTGTCTGTCAATTTCAGTTCTTTCGGAGTGTATAAACTTGTGTGAGCGTTTAAATAATTACAGGAACCGATGGCGAAAGCTAAGAGGCTGTCATGCAAGCATTTATTCCATCTTGCATGCTTGAGATCATGGTAGGTTCGATGAGTGATGTATTTTCTGAAAATATCTTTTTAACATTACTCGAAACTCTGAGAACTAACATTTGATTGATGTGTCAATGCAGGTTGGACCAATGTTTAAGCGAGAATTACTCATGCCCCACTTGTCGGAAGCCGCTCTTTACAAGCAGACCCGAGAATAGGGTGAATCCAAATGCTGTAGATTTGTCTAGAGATGAGCAACTTGCTCAACAGATTAGTACTGCACTCAATGGGCCAGATCTTCCTGCCCATAACCTGCACCCTGGAGTCTTTCCCGACCAGTCACCGAACGTAGAAACGAGAGATTGGAGGTCTGTGTTCCTTCTTGATATTTTGCATATAACACAAAATTAAATATGGCTGTTATTTTTCATTTTAAAATATATGTGAAGAGGCAAATAGGAAGACCACATCATGATTCTAACTATAGTGTTTAGGATGGATTCTCTTACCGTCCCATGTTTACGTGTCAGAACCGAACTACTTAAGTTATATATAACTTCAAAATTGTGAAAGGCGCATGAGGCATTATAATTTAACTAGTGATTGGTGTATTTGGTATTGATTGCACTCTTATCTTATCTCTTTCTTCGTGTTGAAATTCGTCTAGTCAGTAGTTCCAAAGTTGCTTCCAAAGTTGCAATCCTACCAGCTTTCCTTATTTCCCAAAAATCCAGAACTGATGATCCCTCTTTTACCTCGTTTTTTGGCTTCTCTTTTTTCCTTATAGGAGGACGGGTGTTAATTTAAGTTGGCTGGGTTTAGACGGAGCTGGCCCATCTGGATTTAATCGTGTTCAGATGCTAATGAGGCAACTCGATGTTGGAGAAACTTATCCACAGAGCTCACATGATGCTTCGTGGGGTCTGTTTCCTCCAAACACTTCCCACGTCGGTACTTCCAGATCAGCCATCCCTCCCGCTGCCTCAACAAGGTATCCCGGAGGTACCGGTGGCTTGCATTTGAGGTCGACACCCACTGCTGCCAGCGGCAACTTACAAAACATAATTGCAATGGCAGAAACAGTTAGAGAAGTACTGCCACACGTACCCGACGAAGTAATCTTTCAGGTACGGTTTCAGTTCAACATTTAGTAAACAGCCCTCATCTCAAATCTTAAGGGAAATGGTATCAATGAGTAGATTGAAATATGCAGGATTTGCAGCTGACAAACTCTGCAATGACAACTGTTAATAATCTTTTGCAAATGTGATTCAAGCTGTGGTTCTCTTCTCCGATCAACGATGCCTCAACGGTGCAAGTGAAAGCGGGCCCGTCTCGGGCTGCACAAGTTTATCAGGTTTGTGCAGTATAAGCTTCCCACCCACCCCCACTCCTACCCCTACCCCTACTCCCCTTGTGTATAGTGCTCTGCAGCACACGAAAACATATCCTTGAGGAAATGTGCAAATAATTAATTTGTTAGGAAATAAAAAAGCAAATTCAGTTGAAAGAAAGAAAAGGGCTCTGTTGTTATGCTGTATCAGTTTGTAGTCTGTTATTTTTCATTAATTTACATATTATTGTGCTGAATGCTGTGTATGTAGCACTTCTGCTCAATACCTCCTTCAGTGTTCATGTAATATGTATGTATGTAAGGTATCCTTTATTTATATCATAAAAGCTCTTTCTTTAATCTCATTACCATTTTCTTTTACTGGGGTTTAAAATATGTACTTTATTCATCCTGTTAAAAATAGTCGTAATGATTTGAATATATGTTCACGAGTCTTTTGAATTTGATAACCATTATGCTGGAATTTGGTTCATTTATTGAACAAATCATCAATAAAGTAGGCTCTACAAACAATTTGTAAGAAATATTAATTGAATCGGTCAAACTTTTAGTATTTATCATCATAAAATTAAATGATAACATACAAAATCAAAATTGATGACATTCTCTTTTGAAAGTGTGACAATGAGTTGCAGTTAAGTGTGTGTACAAAAACACAATACTCCAATGTATAGACATTTATTAATCTATTAACATTGGTAATTTATTCATTAAAGAAAAAAATGGAATGGTTAGTTAATATATGAAAGACGTGGAACTCATTATTTGTTTATTGCTGAATTATTTGTTTATTGCTGAATCAAGTGACGACTATGTTAAAGGTTGGCTTAGAAACACTTGAGGATCTTAGATGTGCCCAATTTGATTGTATCTTAATAAAATGATATCTTATCTTATTTTCAATCCAATGGAAAGTGTGATAATTATGAACTCCAATCAATCATAAGCAATAGCGGAAATAATTGGCAAATTATCTGGCAAAATTATCGATTTAATTAAATTAAAACCGGAAAATATTTTGAAGCCTGTTCTTGTGGGAAAACCATTGCTATCGACCCATTCAACTATTAATTAAACTTTAGATAAATTACACTAATACATGAAAAAAGTCTTCATTTTTTTCAATGACTATATATAAACTCTTTCCTCATGTATGTATATAGGGAAGATGTCTCCCTCCGACCCTGCCTCCCTCACGGCCAAGCGCCTTTTCTCTATCAGTGGCCGTCTACATCTCCACCGACGTCTCCGGCGGCCACGTCAACCCCGTCGTCACCTTCGCGATGGCGGTGTGCGGCCACATCACCATTCCCATGGCCATCCTCTATTCCATCTCCCAAATGCTCGCCTCCGTCATTGCTTTCAACAATTTATATCATGTAATGCACAATAATATCGATTAAGTTTGAGATTTATGGTATGAGGTCTTTGTTCAAGAGACATCACATTTTCAATCAAACTATCATTTCCAGCCACTATCATGCTTCATTTGTGTAATAATGTTATTGGTTATGTATTACCGTGTACAAGAGACTATAGCTGTAGAAGCTCAAAATCGAAGTTCGTATGTTCCAACATCGGCCCCAGTCTAACTAGTTTAGGTAGAATGACATTGTCCCGGATGGAACACACCACCGGATTCCGAAGCTGCAGTACAGCTCCCACAAGATTAGAACGCACAGTCAAAGGAAATATCCGTGGCCACCTCTCTTCCTCGTAAGACCTAAATGCATCTTCCACAGTCATGGTTCCCAGTTTCATCGCCTCTGCCAGCTTATTGGCTAAGACAACTGCGTCCTCCAGCGCACAACATGCGCCTTGCCCGAGATTTGGTGTCATTGGATGCCATGCGTCGCCAACAAGAACAACTTTTCCTGATGAAGCCGGTGGTACGATGCCCGGCCACAACCAACGATCTACCAGAGGGGTTCGTATAATCGTATCATTCGGTGTAGATTTGATGATATTTAAGATCTCTGATGGCCAGTCCTTAAGCAACTCTTCAGTTTGAAGCCTCAAAATGGATGGATCTGTTATCTTGGCACCTGAATATAAAAATTGGTAAACCTTCGATCTTCTTCTACTCTAATCATCTAATATGAAAGTAATATAAACTAACACATACATCGACTGCAAAATCTTGATCTTGATTAATCAATTTTCTAAAGTAAATGTGATGTAGTGAGTTGAAAGTCGAAGCGAACCTGGAGAGGGACTGTTGAAGCAGACGAACCAGTAAACCTTAGTTGGAGAAATCGGGAGGTATCCAGCACGAACACCTCTCCCGTAGACGTAAGTTACTCTTGGTTTGAAAGGTTGCCCCTCGGGATATACTGCAAGGCCACGAAAGGCACAATGGCCAACGTATCTGGGTTCTATAAAGCCCATCCATTTCGCCACTGGAGATCGTATCCCATCACAGGCTATGACAATCTAACTCCATTTGCATTTACTCAAAGAAGTTCGATGAAAAACCAAATATGAAATCAGTTTATGATGAGACTTTACCTTAGCAGATATGACCGAATCATCTTCAAGTGATAGCATGGTTCGACCATCATTCATTGTTTCAATCGATTTAAGCTTGGAGGAAAAAGAAATTGCAGACGGAGGCAGCCGATTTGCAAGAGTCTCCAAGAGAGTTTTTCTTTCCACAGCACGCACCTCTTGACTGTAAAATCAATCCACTCGATAATCACATTCGACATTCGAGATCATTGACATAAAGTGCTGTACTGGTGTTTGTTTACCTTTGGTCCTCGTCTTTGAATATGAATGACCGCAGTTCCCTTCCATTGTCGGATTTCACCACCATCCTGCACGGCTGAGTCAGGTGGAAATCATGAAGATGTTTAGGAAACACCAACTCGTTCGTTTCCTTATGAATACAGTTTCATCAACATTTCATACACCCCTAATCTAATCTATCTTTTCAAAGTAGACAAGATTCACCCTTGAATTTCGAGGAATTGGGGACGAAGCTCATCTCCTACTCCAATTGCATCGAATACTTTCCATCCGTTCTTGAAAAATGTTAGCGAAGTGCCGCCAGTCCTTAGTGATTCAGATTGCTCAAGCACCAATGATCCAATCCCTAACCTAACACAAGTTCCAACCAAATTTTATACTTGATTATGGAATTGTTATTATCATGGCCAAATAATAATGAAATTACTGATAAATGGAACCTTTGCAGAGCAACAGCGGTGGCAAGGCCAGCAATTCCGGCACCCACGATGACTATATCTTCTTTCCTCGCACCAATTTCCGCCACCATCACTGCCGCCGCCGACGGGGTTCTCCGCCGTGAAGGAAGCATCGGTGGCCACGTAAGTAGGCTTGTCATCATTTTATTCTTATTGATACCAATAGGGAATTGATGCAGAGTTGTACTTTTAACGTAATTCATTCAAGAAAGTGAGTGGCGGACCGTCAGCCGCTTGGTTTCTTCCCACACCATACAAAATCGAAACCTATACTCCACCGCTAGCTTTATTTCAGAAAATCAAGAAATTAAGATTAACATAACCTCGACTTGAACACAAGTATACTAGGCATGAGTATTCGGTTATTCAGGCATGTATGAGTAAAAAAAAGGATTAATGTCTCTAAGGTCCACCTTGGTGAACTTGTAGTCCAAAAAAACCACCATTTTTTCTCATTGTTAAGTAGGTCCAGTCAAATGCACTTTTGTTCAATTAAACCCAAAATATTGAAGTGGTTTCACGTTTCTAACCTTAGTTTATTAATTATATTTTTTAATTTTTTATTAACTAATTAATTATTTTTTAAGGGTGTGGTAACATACAGGTGGTGGCAGCGATGGCGACGGCGGAATCCGGCGTCGGTCTCCGGCGACCGACGGCGGTTGCCGGCGGCCAACTGCTGCTGCCGGCGGCAGAATCCGGCGACCGGCTACCAGCAGCTGCTGCCGGTGACCGGCGGCCGGTGGTGGCGACCGGCGGCAACGGCAACGAGGCAAAGGGTGGTGGCAGAGGGAGAGAGAGAAAGAGAGAGAGATGCATAATGAACCATCAGTAGAGGTAATGAACCATCTAGCTTGATGACATGAACCATTACATCAGACATTGTTAACCATAAGAATAGAGGTAATGAACCATCTAGCTTGATGACATGAACCATTACATCAGACATTGTGAACCATAAGAACAGATGTAATGAACCATCTAGCTTGATGTCATGAACCATTACATCAGACATAGTGAACCATCAATACAGAGGTAATGAACCATCTAGCTTGATGACATGAACCATTACATCAGACATAATGAACTATCAGCACATAAGTAATGAACCACTGCATTAAATGCACCATTGAAGAAAGCTTGCGACTAAATTCTGTGCTAAAACCATTATCACCCAATTAATGAATGGAATCTGCTTGCGTTGCTGCTTGTAATTGAGAAACCTCAAGTTGAAGGAGATTTCTATGCGATTTCTCCTCGCCTACAACAAACATATACATATTAGAGGGCAGGGGCAGATCTGCGCAATAGAGGGCAGGGGGAGATTTGCGCCGCCTCGCTGGCTAGCGGCAGCGTCAGAGGATGAGGCGCGGCGCCGCAGCGGCGAAGGCAGCAATCATGGCGTGTTGAAGAGGAGCAGATCTATCACGGTGTGGGCGGCAGCTTGAAGAGGGCAGATCTGTCGCAGCGTGGGCGGCGACAAGGCTGCGGTGGCCGGATAGCATGTCCAGCGGCGGCGGACTGGAGGGAAAGAGAAGGCGGCAGTGAATGAGATGCCGAGAGAGGGTGCGGCTGAGTGAGAGAGAGAGAGGGGGGAAGAAATTTTTTGAGTGATCTGGGAGTTTCCATTCTAGAGGGTGCGGCTGAGTGAGAGAGAGAGATGGGGAAGAAGGAGGGAGTACTTTTTTGTCCATTCACTTGTAATTTGGGCCTCTACAATAATAAGTTTTTTTGATGGTTTTTTTTGCCCAACATTTGGTCATAATGGACCGGCCCGTCTTTTTCCCTAAAAAAAATCTATTACTATATAAAAGCAATATCACTTCAATGCATTTTCCCTCCCAAACTATCATTTTTCCCTCTCAATTTTGCATGCTCCATGCAAAAGAGGTTCATCATTTATTTTTGTGTAACTATTTTTTAATATTTTTACTATTTTCAAGAGTACTATCATTACCATTTTCATTCTTTATCTATATCTCAATGATTTTACTATTTGCAAGAGTGTTATTATTACATTTTTCTTTAATGCAATAATGTTTTTATTAATTCCAATGGAATAAAGTTAACATTCAAAATGTTGAATTTAAACTAACCTAATATTGATTTTTAATATACACACATATTTATATAAAATGTTTATGGTAGTTGTAATGGAATATTTACTTTTTTTTTTCAATAATCATTTGAAATATTTTGTGAAAGCTATTATTGAATTTTACGGTACCATCATTCTAATTTTGATATTGAATTTAAACTAATAATTGATTGTATATTTTCCAAATGATTAACAATATCAAAAATAATTAACATATGGAAGATAATTTTTGAGCCAATAAATTTGGAAAAAAATTAAATTTTAAATTGATATTACCAGTATCCATGTTGAGTTGATATATTGATTATTCATTTCATTTTTACCTATAAATTTAGTTGGTTGGAATTACTTTATCTTTTTTCTTTCATTTATTTGTAATATTATGTAT
Organism: Leonotis leonurus; assembly: GCA_026898415.1. Classification (NCBI taxonomy): domain Eukaryota; kingdom Viridiplantae; phylum Streptophyta; class Magnoliopsida; order Lamiales; family Lamiaceae; genus Leonotis; species Leonotis leonurus. The sequence continues at coordinate 558,760 of JAPKLX010000157.1, read as the reverse complement.
TCAATATTTTTTCTAACATAATTTAAATGAGTTGATTTTGTATTAATTCAAAGTAATTTAGGAGCTATTATAATTAATCTTATATCTTTCTAATTATAACCTCATAAAAATAATAACTAAGTGTAAATTGATAACTTTTTTTTTATTGTGTAATCCATATTTTTTAGCATACGTTTTATTAAAAAATGGAAATTTGTATTTTACTTTTTTTTAGAAAAATTGTATTTTACTTTTTTGGAGAATATATATAAGATGATTATAATATAATAAATTTTATATGTTAATTTACATTATATATAAATTATGAATTTATAAAATTTATTATATTATAAATACAAAGATGGTTAAATATATTATTTCAATTTAAATATGAATATATCATTAATTACATGTTAAATATATGAAATAAATAAAATATATGTGTTAAGTTTAATTTTAATTAACACATATGAAACTAAATATAATTAATTTCTTTATTATATCTATTAATTTACATGATATAAATAATTTTATTAATTTTTAAATATTTAAAATAAGATATTATTATCGCAATGCGCAGCGCAACGCGCGCTGGTAAATCTAGTAGTGATAATAGGTAAAACTACCCACTTTGCAAAATGTGTATGTACAAAGTACCCAAAACTTAATGTACAATTGTACATGTAGAAATTACCCACTTAGTAAACCAAATCGCTTCTGCACAACAACCATGCTGCTCGAACGACACTGTGGCGAAAATAAAGGATTCGTACGATTCAGAGTACTGCAATTATTGATTAGGTCCAATTATTTTTAGAATAAAAATAACAAAACAAAAAAGTAAGATGTACGCATTTTTATTCAACACAATCTCTCTTTCAATCCTTCCATACTCAAAAATCAAATTTTGATTTTATTCATCATCACAACAAAACTTTCACTTGATCACTACGTCATTGGTGATACTCATATTCAGTATGAACCGAAAAAATTTGAATAGTCAAGCACTTTTTGATATTTTCCAAAATGAGTTGAATGATCTTGGTCTTGATATATATAATTTGTGTGGCAAGGGTATGATAATAGATCAAATATGAAAGAAAAAAATGAAAGGCTGCAAAAAAAACTATATATATAAACCCTAGAGGTTTTTTATTAGAACATTTGACACAATTTTTTTTAGAACATTTTGCAATCCTCTCCATCTAGTTTACCCGCATTTAGTTCAAATATTGTTTTGGGATGTGCGAATTAGCAACTTTAGCAACTTTGTCTGGTTGGTTATGGGTCGATTGTGAGGCGAGGGTTACAATGGGAAACTTCCAATATCAAGACCATAATCCTAAATGCATGACTGTATAGTTGTATAGTTGGCGCAATAGCAACTTTAGTTCAAATATTGTTTTGGGCTGTGCGAATTAGCAACTTTAGTTCAAATATGATTTTGGGCTATCTAAATCAAAATAGCAACTTTAGTTCAAATATGGTTTTGGGTATGCGAATCACAATAGCAACTTTACTTGAGAGGTTAACTGGACTAAAGTCGATGACGGCCAGAGTCTGGCCCAAACCCAATCCAAAGCCCAATCTCAAATATTAATCCAATGCAAGAGATTATATATTTTGTCACTTTCTTTAAATCTCAAATATTAATGTAATGCAAGAGATTAGCAATCAATTAATGTGGAACAATGTTGGGTGAATGACAAAGGATTACGTGGTGTAGATCAAGTTACTCTCTTTCTTTTCCTTCCTGTATCACTCTCCCTCTATGGAAATCTATAGAAAGATCAAGTTTGTTGTAGATTTAACTAACTCCCGTACGACCTACATGATTCCAGCCAACTGCACGCTGCCACATTCTGTTGTGACAAACTAACAAACTCTAACAAACTTGGACAGCTGGATTCGGCCGTTGAAAGCGGTTAAAATCCCTTTCCCGAATTCCCAGGAACCTTCCCGTTTGTTCTAGATCAAGGTTAAATTCACAGACCAGATCGTTTCTGAGCAGATAGAGTCATTTGCTCTTCATTGATCTGTCTCACACCAGGTTTGTTATTCATCAAACCAGTTAGGCACAAGTGTTTTAAAATCTGTCTAAAATCAGATGACCTGCTACCATCGAATCTGTCCTCCCAGCAGACAATCTGTTCTCATTGTACGATCTGCTCTCCGAATGATCAACTCTCAGCAGGTAGTTTACATCTTTGACAGATGGTCTCTGCGCTAACAGACGATCTGCTCCACCACAACTTATCAGCATACGATCTGCTTATTCACAACAATCGATTTGCTATACCAACTGCTCACCAGCAGATGGTTTGCTTGTCTTTACCAATCGATCTGTTCACCAACAAAATGATCTGTTGACTTTAACAGTCGATCTGCTCACCAACAGAACACATAATCTGGCCAAACACTTCAACCTCAATATCAGCTCATGTTATCACACACTTTAACAAACAAAAATTAGTTGTGCTGGCTACATAATTAATATTAATATTTACATATCATATATATTATAGTTGTTAAGGTGCTTTGTATATCATTTAGATTCCATAGCAATTCTGGGATGCTATAACTTCAAAATTGTGGAAGGCGGAGTGGGCATGACGCATGAGGAATCACAACTTAACTAGTGATTGGTGTATTTGGTATTGATTGCACTCTATCTTATTCTTTCTTCGTGTTGAAATTCGTCTAGTCTAGTCGGTAGTTCCAAACTTGCTTCGATGATGTCATAAGATGTACTTATTATGTTCTATCGCATTGAGAAGAAAATCGGGCCCTATCCCAACCCGGCCCAAAATGCTTTTTAGAGTATAAATAGTAGCGGGCCTTCCAAAACATACCAGAACTTAATACTATTTTGGGCCGAGTTGGACCGATTCAAAACTCAATCGACAACTATCTATGCCAATCCGTCGGGCCGGACCGGGCCGGGTCAGATTTGAAAGCTTTTAATCTAATCCAATCCTTAACCCGGTTTGAAAGTGTGTGTACAAAAACACAATACAATGTATCCACATTTATTAATCTATTAACATTTAATTTATTCATTAAATGAAATAAAGGAATGGTTATTGGTTAGTTAATATATGGAAGACGTGTAACTCATTATTTATCCCCATGAAACAAATATTAACCGCAAACGAATTTACCAACAGTAACTTACTCCTCTCTCTCTCGAAGATAATGGCAGGCAATGTCGTGCAGAAGAAACTGAGTCAACTCGAATCGGAACTGAGTAACGGCTTCTTCCTCCTCCCTCACTCGGAGTCCGGCCATAAGATCTTCCGCCACCTCCACAAGCGCTTCGATTACATCCGCAGGCTTCTCTCTGCGGAGGCCGCCGCCTCCACCTCCGACGAGTCTCTCCGCCTCCGCAACGCCGCGGATAAGTTCGACGCCCTCGAGACCACCTTCCAGTTCTGGAATTGCGCCCTCCACAACTTCCTCCGCCACCAGGCGGAGGCGGAGGCGGCGGCGGCGGAGGAGGTGGAGGGAGAAGAAGAGTCGCCTAGGGTTAAAGTTAGGGGAGGAGGGTTAGGAAAGATGTGCGGAGCGTTTGGTGCGGGATGCATTGTTGGTGCGGTCGCCATCATCAACTGCTCCTCTTTGTTTTTCGATATCTGGGAATCTGAATACCCTACATGATTAACTACCTTTGATTTTGTTAGTTTACAACTCTATTTAATTATTTTGCCTTTTTTATTATTAAAATTTCGATTTTGATTTCGAGTTCAAAGTTAGTAAAGTATCTTAGCAAATTGTTGATTTTGTTTCATGTTTTGATTCCATGCATGTAAGAATGAGGAATCGGTAAGAAAACGAGTAAAAAGATTTTGGTTTTGGTTCCCGGTTGTTTCCGACTTGCACTACTTATTTCTCCATTTATTTGAGTTGCCTTTTTATTAGAATTTAGATTGTTGATTTAGTTTCATGTTTTGATACTACCAAAATGTTTCTTAAAGAATGTTATTGCTCGTGATTTAATTTCTTGTAAGAATGTGTGATTGATAAAATAAAAGCTAGTAATTAAAGAGATTCTGGTTCCGATTTGATTCTATGTTGGATATAGGGTAAGAATTGATTCGTATTTGTTCTACATTTGCATATGTTAATTTATAATCTCATGCATATTCTTTGATTACATAGATCGACTAAGTAAACATAATTAAATTAATAATAGTCAATTACAAAAAACTTAAATTTTTTATCAAAGTTACGCTAAAATTAAACACATATATAATTAAATTAAAAATATAAATATGGAGGTAATTCACACTATATGATATACTGGAAGATCATTTGCGGACTTATATATTAATAATGTCAGTAGTGATAGATGATTATTCTGGTTTAATTGAAATATTATAATTTCTTATTAGCAAATATGAAAATTAAAAATAACAATATGAAGATAATTCACACTCAAAAAATATGTTTTATATGATTAAGCATAAATAAGTATAACTTAATTAGATATTATTATTGAAAATATTACTATTATAATCCTCATAACATAATTATTTTTATAATCTGTAAAAAATAGTTAAATAAATTACAAAAAAAAGATGATAAAAACAAATCAATCACTAAGATTGGATAGTAAGTAATAGGGAATTAAGAGATAGAGGATTTTCGCGGCCATGATTATAAATAAATGAGTATCGCTCTCCAGCCCACTACTGACACTACTTAACGTTATCACGAATAGTGTGACAATAACACTTTATTATAGGAGTCATCATAATATTCTTTTCGTTTTTTTATTTTATATGGAATAATATTAAATTATATCATAATTAATAACTTTAGTTGAAAAGTAAGAATTAATAAAGATTTATTAAAATTTAATATTTATGAAATGCATGCCATATCATCTATCGGGGTGTATTGACTTTTCCCGCCGCCAACAAATGAACATATTCGATAAATAAATATAAACGGAAAATATCATAGGGTATTCTCCATAACTCATAATTGGCGGCGCCATGTGCATTTTTGATAGGGATGCCAATTTAGTCTGAAACCAACGGGTCGGTCCGAATAGACCGATAAAAAAGACGGGTTAGGGCCTAAATATTTTAGCCCGAAACAAAAAAATCCCGTTTGAACCAAACCGAAAATAGCTCGAAAAATGAATGAGTTGACCCAATTAACCGATAAAAAATAATTATGAGTTAATAAATTGAAAAAAATATAATCATTTATGTCCAAATTGTGTCAAATTATAAATAATTTATTAGTTATTATGTAAATTTATAGTGAAATAAGACTTATTTTTTTATCTAATACAAAGTTAAATGTTTCTATTGAGTAAACACAACATAATTTTTGTTATCAATAAATATTTATTAAAAAATTTATATATAATATTTTTTTCTAAACAATATGTTGGCCCGATGGGCTAGCCTGAAACCGAGTGGATTAGGGCCGAAATATTTTAGCATGATCCGAACCGAAAATAGCCCAAAACTGAATGGGTTGATCCGAAATCGAGTGAGTTGGCACGATTGACATTCGATAAATAAATATAAAAAGTATAAAACATTCATAGGGTTTTCTCTATAGCTGACCGCGGCCCGAACGAGTGAACATTTTCTATAAATAAATGTAAAAAGTCGTATAAAGTATCATAGGATCATGGCACTAGCATCCGCAGCTTCAATATTATCAATGGAAGATGGTGCTCGAGAGCACCGATCTCGACCTTGTGGCGGATTTGACCGTGAAAGCGATCGAATCTGGTGTCGTTGATTTCTCCGTCGAGCTCTCGACGCTGTACTCCCCACCCTTGCTTTTCCCGACGGTGGAGGTGCTCGGATCGAAAACCCTGGCTTCGCTGTATCTGTGTGGTTGGTTTACAGTTGATCTACGCACGAGGGGTAAAAAGGAAAATTACACCAATCTCAAAACCCTAATCCTAAAAAAGTTGCAAATCGTGAACTGGTTTGAGGGCTAAAAAGATAAATTACTCAAATCTCAAAACCCTAACCCTAAAAAAGTTGCAAATCGTGAACGGCGATTTATTTAGCGATTTGATTTCGAGATGCCCTTTTTTGGAGAGTTTAACATTGGACCGCCTTAGGAGCTTCGTCCGAAACAACGAGATTCGGACTCGCATCCACGATATGATCCAACTTCAACAGTTCGATAAGCTCAAGTATTTGTACTTGGGGGATTTGGACATTAGTGACATCTTAGCTAGGATTGATTGGTGGCATAGGTTTCCTAAGCTCACGCAACTGTGATTTCGGGAACCGCAGATGATTGCACACAAGTAAGAATCCACAGCCGGTCACTCGAGCAAGTGAGCATAGCCCTAACAGGTATTAGTACAGTCTTGAAGGTGGAGTTTGATATCCCGAAAGTCCGAAAGTTCAAGTACTCGGCCTCCCCTCTGCCTCGTCTCGAGTTTTTGACACGACCAACTTCCGAAAAGTGGGAGTCGGAGATACAAACGAACTACTCCCCAACTGAAGATCCTCAGCAATGGTTCTCTTGTTTGAGGCAATTTGTGCAAGTGCTGACCCCATCACGAGTTTCTCTGTCCATATCAGTGAGCCTTGTGAATAAATCTTGGAGCTTTATAAGATATAGAAATGGTGCGTATGGTTTTGCTATACCATCTGCAGTGGAGACTTTGACGCTAAAGGGTAAAATTAACATTTCCCCTGCCTTTCTTGATGATTTTTTGAGGAGTTTTCTACCATATTTGTTAAGAATTCAACCAATGTGTCTTCAAGGAATGAAGAATGTGAAAGTGGAGGATTTTGAAAGATTGGAGTGTCTGCCATGGGAAGCTTTGTTTAATGATTCAAACTATAAAGGAGAATTTGTTCAGCTTCAACTGATATAGAGCTTTCTGCAGCCTTTGATTCTACTTCAATTTTCATCATTGTTTTTGGTAATTTTTCTCTTGTTCTTATAGCATGGTAAGGAATTATAGCATAGTAAGGAAGACAAAAAATAATTTTTTTCGTTCTCTTAGTTACTTTTTGCTTCATTGTTGCGAGTAGAATACTAGAATTTCGTTTCAATACATTCAATTTCATATTTAAATTTTATGCGAGATTCATATTGGGAGATTGTCAAGAATTGGCAGTTACGCCATAGCTTCATTGATTAAGGACCGCTCTAGATCTTGTATTTCCTGCACAACCTTTGATCGGTCACTGATTTTCGAGGTGATATTTACACGATGGTTAGGGAATAAATGACGAAGGATTTACGTGGTTCGACTTTTAATAAAGTCTACGTCCACGGAGAGCTCTTTTATTTATGACTTGAGAGCTGAAATGTAGATTACAGAGTGTGATTGTGTGTATCCCCTATAATCTGACTATAATCTAGTATTTATAGATAATAGAGGCGGTTTATGGCTATTTATAGTAAGTGGGCCGTGCTATTGGGCCGGCCGAGCTGCTCTTGATGGGCCGAGGTGTTGGGCCGCCGAGCTGCTTCTGGGCATTGGGCCTTATTGATGGGCCATATCCTATCACATCCCCCCCTCAAGAGAAGATCGGCACCGAGGTGGAGATCTTGACGAGGTGGGTGTGTTTGGACGAAGTGAAGATCTGGGCGAGGTGGAGATCTTGTAGTTGCCGAGGTCGAAGTGAAGCTCTGGCTGAAGCCGAGGTAGAAGTAACTCTCTGGCTGAAGCCGAGGTAGAAGTAACTCTCTGGCTGAAGCCGAGGTAGAAACCGTGGTGGTGGAAGACAGCTGTTGTAGAGGGTCGTTGGTGACACGTGTCGCCTTTCTGTTGGAGGAGCCGAAGAGGCGGGATTTTGAAAAAGAGGCGGTTGGGAAAAGGTGATTTGACGTCTATAAAGGCTTCCTTTGGAAGCTATCAGACACTTTTCACTTTTCGCAACCCTAGTTTCACTTTCCCATCTGCAAAAAAGCTCTTTGCCTTTCTGCTTCTGCCATTGTCGATTTCAAGTTCGAGAAGAACCTTCCAATCTTTTGAATCTTTTGAACAAGTAAGTGTATTGCAATCATGTCTTCCTCTTCTTCTTCTTCTTCTTCGTCTTCTTCTTCTCGCACCCCCGTCGATCTTGAGGTGGTAGAGTCTCCCTCGCCGATTAGGAGTTTTCCGGCGAGGGTTTCTGTTAGGGTTTTTACCCGTGCTTTTTCTCCTCCCGTATTTCGGGAAGTTGAGTTTTTGCCATTGGGGGGGTCCGGTGCGGTGCTGGACTTTTCGTCCACCATGAGTGCGTCGCACATGGTGAATCTGGCCCGCAATTTTGTTTTTCCCGAGGCTATGGAGTTAGTGCTTCCTCGGGAGGAGGATAGGGGTTGCTCTCCGCCCGTAGGTTTTTTTACAGTTTACGAAGACTACTTGCATTTTGGTCTTCGTTTTCCTTTGTGTCCCATTTTTGTTGATTTTTTGGAGAGGTGGAGTCTGCCTTTGGGGCAGTTAGCGCCGCCGTCGATCAAACAGATCGTCGGTTTTTGTATCGAGGTCGGTAGCCGCGGGGGCTCGGCCTCGGTAGATTCTTTACTTCGCTTCTTCAGGGTGAAGCGGGCGCCGACGGGGTGGGTGTATCTCTCCCCTACCAACAAGTTCAAGTTGGTTACCCCGTCGAAGGTGTCGAACTGGCAGAAGAAGTTTTTCTTCTGCCGAGCAGAGGGAGTGCCTCTGCACAACTGGTCCTCGGCTAAGTTTGGGCCGCAGCTGAGGGTGGATCCCGTCGGCGAGGTCGAGGTGGGCTTGGCAAGCCTCGGCCCTATCAAGAGGAAATATGCCGAGGCGGAGCTGTCGAGGCACGGGCTGAGCGCATGTGACACCCTGGCCGACGTGGATCCGGGTGAGGCTTCGTAGTGTAGTTTGTCTTCGTCATCCGAACTAATATTTTGACTTCGTTTATCTGAACTGGACTAATACTTGTTGTATTTCCGCAGTGGATCCCGAAGTGTTGCAGGCGGCCCTGAGGAGGAGGAAGAAGAGGCCGAGAATCACCTCGGCCGCCGAGGAGACGCCTCGCCGGGAGAGGGCGGAAAGGGTGGAGACCGAGGCGACTCCGCCCGTGATCGACCTGGAGGAGCCTCGGAGGGAGGAGGAGGTGAGGGGCCCGGATGCTCGGGCATCCGGGTCGGGGGAAACTCGTAGGGCCCCGTTCCCCGAGGTGAGTGGAAGAAGTTTTTAGCTTTTACTTCTATTCTTTTTCTTGTTCTGTATTAACATATTCCGTGCAGGAGGCCAATATGGTGCTGGACGGGCTGAGCGCCCTCTCGCACTTCGTCATTGACGGAGTCGAGCAGTTCAGGGCCCTAAAAGCCGAGGTCGAGGGGGCGAAGGCCGAGGCGGCGAGGGCGGAGGAGCAGGAGGCCAGGACTCTGGTCGAGCTGCTCGCGGCGGAGAGGAAGGCGGCGGCGGCGAAGGCCGAGGCGGCGAGGTTGAGGGGGGAGCTCGCCGAGGAGAGGGAGAGGATGGCTCGGGCGGCGGCCGAGCAGGGTGGCGTGCTGCGGGCGCTTGCGGAGCGGATCTTTCGCTCGAAGCACTTCGGCACTGTGGTGGCGGCGCAGTTGGTGACTGCCATGAGCACGCCGATTACTTCGGCAGCGCTTGACTCGGTTGCCAAGGATTACCCCGATCTTGATAAAGTCAAGTACGGGTATGAAACGACGACCAAGGAAGAGATGCTGCGGGAGTACGCGGAGGTGCTCGTGGAGTGCACCTCGGCCATCCCGGTGGTGGAGATGCTTGCACAGCAGAGGACTCTGCTTTCCGAGCAGGCAGTTCGCCGCTGCCCTGCGGATCGGGATGACAGTCTCGAAGCTGTCATCGCCGATCTGGCGAGGAGGCCACCTGCCGAGGCCGAGGAGGGAGGAGGCGAGGACGGCGCTGAGGAGCCCGAGGTCGGCGATAGTTAGTTTTTTTTTTCTCCTTTTTAGTTTGTATCACGTCGCCGCTAGGGCGGCGCTTTTTCCACATGTATATAAAGTGTGTTGTTGAACTGCGCTTTGTGCTGAACTATTTAATTTTTGCTGCTGTAGCCTGCCGTTGACTTCTCCAATACTTCGCATTTTGAACAACAAATAAACGAGCTTCGTCGTGCTGCCGAGGTCGAGGTCGCGTGTTGGAAAAGCCGAGCTACCAACATCGAGACCGAGCTCGAGGCGAAGCTTAGGTCGGCACAGGAGAAGCTTGACGAAGAGCACGCGAAGTTTCTGGAGCTTGAAGATAAGTTCAAGAATGTCGAGGACGATCTCCAGACTTTTAAGGCCATAGGCGAGGAGCATGAAGAGTACGAAGAACATATACATAGAAGCGGTGGCCTGACCATATACGAGGTCTCTACACAAATAAAGGAGGTCCGATCTCGAGCAAGGGAGTACCGAGAAAGGTACGGCGATGACTCCTGGCAAGTTCGCGAGCAGGAAGAGGCGCTCCTCAAGCTCGGATCCATGTATAAAATTATTCAGAAGAGGAACCCGAAGCTGAAGAGGTGGATCGAGTCTAAGAAGACTTCACTCGAGGCTTCCTCTTCGGGTCAGTTGGGAAGAAGTTCGGCTGGCGCCCCCCTTACTTTGGGTCGAACTCGAGAAGAGACTCTTGCCATCATGTCTCGAGGTGGAGGGCGGCACGCTTCAGGCGAACGAGGTCGAGCTGTGCCTCAAAGCCGAGGTCGATCTGCACCTTCAGGTCGAAGCCGAGGTGGTTTTGGCCGTGGTGAGGGGATGGCCTTTTTGGATTCGGTGCTCGGTCATGGTGGCGCCAGTTCGAGCTCGGGTTTGGGTTTCGTGGAGAAGTACCTTAGTTTTAGTGGTAGGTCTCCGGGCTCAGACCCTCCAAGCTGATTGTAATATGTACTTTATGAAATAAAATACAACTTTACTTGTCATTACTTCTCAAAAGCTCCACTCAATTTGTGTAATCAAGTTTGCTTCGAATTGTGATGACTGGCTCGTACTTCGTAATAGCTTCGTTCGACACCGAAGTTTTACTTCGCCTAAAGGCGAAGTTTGGAGACTTCAGGTGGTTGAAGGCGAAGTTTTGAGACTTCGGGTAGCTGAAGGCGAAGTTTTTGAGACTTCGGGTAGCCACTTCGTTTAGGAACGAAGTTTGGGCTTTCAAGTTCCTTATTTGTCGATTTAATCGAGTGGTCTCCTCACACGCGCTTGACTTCGCCACTTCATTTGAAGTCGAAGTTTTGGCTTTGAAGTACCTTGTTTGTCGATGTAATCGATAGGAGTGGTCTCCTCGCGTGGTTGACTGCTACTCTCAATTTGGAGTTTTAGCTCGACTTGGATCTAACGCAGTATGTATACAAAAAATGCTTCACAAAAGAACTTAATAAAATCCAAACTACATAGATTACAAATAATATTTCTTTAAATGAGAAATATGCCAAGTTCGGGGTATTGGCTCCCCAGATAAGTGGACGAGCTTGTATGAGCCTTTGCCGAGGACATCTTGGATTTGATAAGGACCTTCCCAGGTGGCTTCAAGTTTACCGAGCTTCTCCGCCTTGCTAACTTCATTATTCCTGAGAACGAGGTCGCCTATTTGAAACTGTCGATGTTTTACTCGATTGTTGTAATACCGAGCTACTTGTTGTTTGTACCGAGCTTCTTGTATGTAGGCTCGTTCTCGTTTTTCTTCCAACAAGTCCAAATTAGTTCGGAGGCCTTCTTCATTGGCATCGGTTGTGAAGTTTATAGTTCGGGGGCTCGGCAAACCGATCTCCACTGGGATTACCGCCTCGGTTCCGTAGACGAGGTTGTATGGGGTTTCTCCATTGGATGTCCGAGGTGTAGTTCGGTAGGACCATAGGACTTGGGGTAAGTTTTCGGCCCAATCTCCCTTGGCTTTGTCGAGACGAGTCTTTAAACCTTTGACTATTGTCCGGTTCGTGACTTCGGTCTGACCATTTACTTGAGGGTGCGCTACCGAAGTGAATTTCTGCTGAATGTTGAGCTCGTCACACCATTCTTTAAATGCCTTGTCCGTGAACTGAGTTCCATTATCTGAGACGAGGACGTGAGGTATATGTTTCCAACTTATTTTTAACTGTAGTACGTGGCGTTGTTTAGTCCA